>CM041781.1:38133605-38443664 GCA_023374045.1 Limonium bicolor
AAGAACTCGGAAAACTCGGGCCGTCCGATCGTAGTGAAAAGAAACGGAAGGCCGAGATTAAAACGTTTCTGATTTAAGTTATTAAGGTTTTTATAAATTCCAGAAAATAACCCTAACTTGTTGGGTTAATTTAAATACCTTCACGAATGTATTTTGACTTGAAATTTTAACCATAGATTCCTTATAAAATCTAGTTTATTATGATGTAAATTAATAAGGTTTTGGAGTTTTTAAGCGTAAGTTATGATTTTTGCAAATTACGGGTTTTCTGGAATTATTTGGCTAATTTAAAAAGATATTTTTATGAAATAAAATTTTTATAGTATGTATAAAATGTTATAGTTACTGTATATTAAATTTGGGAATTTTTGGACTATGGTAAATGGGCTTAAAAATTGTGTTTATGAGTTTTTCCATAAGAATAACTTATAATATATGGTTTTTAATGTAACCAAAAAATTAAAGTATGGTTTGTTAATAAATTTTTAAGCTGGGGAAAATAGGGGAAACAAAATTAACATTTTATAACAGTATGTTTATAAATGTTTTGGGTAGTATCTTTTAAGAGAGGTGAAATTATTTACATATATGTATATATACTTATTTAAGTTGAAACTTATGTTAAATCAAGGAATTTAATTATTTTACGTTTTATTTATTATATTATATGGGAGTTAATATTTTTAATTAAAACTAAGGAAAATATATATATATATATATTATATATATATATATATATATATATTACACATATATAAAAAGGGAATAAAGTAGTAGCTTAGAGTAAAACAGGGAGCTAATAAATTAACACTTATATTAACTAAATATTATAAGAGCTAGTATCCTAAGATATAGTAAAAGAAATACTTAATGAAACATACATGGGGTGCAGATAAATGTCGAAGTAATAAGATAGTTTAAATACAATAAGTTACATAGGGGATGTTTTAATTAAATTCTAATACGGGTATACGTATATATATATATATAATTAAAATAAAAGGAGAACATTTTATTTTAAACCATATATCGGTTGTGGTATGCCTAAAAGTTATTAAACATAATTAAATACAATAAATTTCCTAAAAATGTTATGGATAAATCTTAATACATAAAGATATATATAAATATATATGTATATATATATACATTAAAATAGATGAGGGAAATAATATTCCTTGTGATAGTTATAATAAGTAGAATATATATAAATGTTAAACCTTAGGTTTTAATCGGTGTGTAATTAAATAGTCACTATTCACTTAAGGGTTTAATTACACAACATAATCGTAACACGGTCTTGGGTTAACCTACTAAGCCCAAGTCTATGAACTTCAAAAACCCACTTAAGCAATTCAAAGAGAGTTTGGGTCACTCTCAGGAATAAATTCTAAATCATTCCAAACTAAACGAAATGGGCCTAATAAAGGATTTAGTTAACAAGTCAAGCCCAAATCTTTGTGAGAGAATAGTGGTAAACCTGGAACTATTAATCAGTAAGAAAAGAAGGTTGTTTAGTTTATAAGTCCCTTAACTAATCGACACTTGGAACACCTTAATTATAGGTTACTATTGGGGAATCACTTATTCGAGTTATTTATTGTTCTTCACATACCAGGTACGATTTCTCGTACTCTGATATTTTACTGATTGACTTATGAGACGTTTTCGAAAAACGCTAACTGAGTTTAAGAGGAGTTTCTAAAAGGAAATGGTTGTGTGACTAACTCAGCTTGTGTGACTAACTAAGCCTTGAATGTGAAACTCACTTGGGTATTGGTTCCTTCTATTTGGTTGTTCCATTAGACATTGGCTGCTTAGGGTTTACGCTTCTGCACTCTGTAGGACTGAGTGTTTTGGTATTGCTCTGGGTAGTTAGTGTCCTGGTGGGAATTTGGAAAAGGTCAATTTTGGTAAATTCTTCTTTTGACTCTGGATATCGTTTCATCCATGAGCTGGTTCTTGAGGTTTCGACGTGCGCACGTCTTCAATGGTAACAGTGAGGGGCTGTATATCCCCTGTCCCAAAAGGGACATGGTAGACAGTGAGGGGCTGTATATCCCCTGTCCCAAAAGGGACGTTGTAGACAGTGAGGGGTTGTATATCCCCCGTCCTAAAAGGACGTACTTGGCGGTAGGGGCCATCTCTCCGAGTTGAATTATTCCACTCTTGAGTTATTGGTTCTTGGATCTATCTTATCATTCCTAGTCCTTTGTGACTGTCTGAGTCTTTCTACTGCTAACGGGAATTGGGTTTAACTAAGGCATTGGATGTTCACTGACACATGGTGTGGTTTTGATTCACTAACTTTACCTTTCTGTAATTTATCTTTATTCTTAACTTGTTATCCTGATTTGGTGATTTGTGAAATGCCTTGTTCCTCTGTGTGGTTTAAGTGATTTTTTTCCTGCTATTATTTATTTAAGAGTTGTATTATAAGTTTGTTTTTGGAGGATCGTACCAGTTCCATTCCAGGGAACTGACCCACCCCTCTCGGGGTGGGCTGATTGGTTTTATCTTGCAGGTACGAGTTATTTTACAGGTGACCACGAAGAGAACGAGTGATTGGGATGAGATTAGGTTTTGAGAGTTTATGTGTTTTATTACTGTTTTACTTTTTTAAGTTTTCTCGAGGTTCAGGCCGTGACAGTTGTAATCTTTAAGTTGTAATTTGGTGAGGTTTGGTGCCGGGTGTTTGGAACCCGATGGTCTGTACGCCTTTAGTATTTTATTTCCGCTATAATATGTAAAATAGGGGCATTACAGAAATTGGTATCAGAGCGTAGTTACGCTCTGAACCCGAGAAAACAAGCCGAGTGAAATACTTAGATTATAGGTGCACTTAAAACTGGGGTAGAATTGGGAAGTGGGAATTCCAGAAAGGCGCGTGACCCTTACCCTAACTTACTTTACTACTTACGTGTTACTTCACGTACATACGAACCGTCCTTAGGACGTTATAAATATTGCATATATTACTACATAGATATTTAGACTCAACAATACGCCTTATGAGTAACAAAACCGTCATACCAGCTAGATGTCTCGAAGAGGAGGAAGAGGAGGAGCTGGTCCCTCAGGAGGCTATGGACCCGACGCTGTCACCCCAGAGGTCATAGCGCAGATTGTGACAGCTGCATTAGCTCAGCAACAGGCTCAGATCCCGCAACCACCACCGCCACCACCTAATGGTCCCCGGGAGTTCAACTGGCTGAAGGCAGTCAACGACCTTCGTCCCCCAGTCTACGAAGGCCAACTAGAACCGAATACTTTAGAGAGATACATCGACGAGATGCAGAAGGCCTTCACCTCTCTGCACGTTCCAGCGGGTCGCTAGGTGGACATAGCGGCCTACTTTCTCCAGGGACCCGCACATCGATGGTGGCAGACCGCCAGAGCTGAGCTGACTGCCTAGGCGGACTTCGGCTTCCCAGCCTTCTTAGTGGCCCTAAGAGCCAAGTTCTATCCATCCTACTTACAGAAGAGGATGAGGAGTGAGTTCGAGCAGCTGAAGCAAGGGAGTTCCTCTGTTGCTGAATATTATAATAAATTTGTGGAGCTGCTCGCTGTTATTGGAGAGGGAGCTTATGCTCCGAGGTACCTGGTTGTAACACCCCTACCGTTAATACCATCATTACCGTCCAATCTCCTCGTATTTCCAGAATCACGCAGCGGATACATACTTACATACGGTGGGTGATACAATGCCGCTAGTCACCCACGTGACTAACAAAGCTACTACTACTACATACAGCATCGGTCTGATGGACCGGAATCTCCGAGTACTACACAAATACAGTACATACTCCCATTACTTACTGAGTACTACAACTCTCCATTCAGTACAATACTCCATTACAATACCATCCAATTCAAAATAACATATCGAGTTTACTAGGGTCCTGATACAATACAATACTTCTTCCAGGCTCATACACACTCATTAAGAGTCTACATCTACCCATTTTCACATCTACATGCTTATAATGCATAGGTGTACCCCATTGGTACACTACTACCTCAAGGCTACAAGCCTTATACCATGTACTACTATCTACATTTCATTTCCAATGATCTAGGTAGATCCGCCAGTCTCTTACCTTGACCATATCCACTTCGGTACCTGCACACTAAAAACGTTCCCCCTAGGGGGTCAGCTTACGCTGAATATGATAACCGCATACCCCGCGTACTAGCGAGGGTATGCCGACCATTTGGTCGAATACATGCAATTCAATTTACAATACATACATTCATACATACATGCTTTCATTCATGATACAACAATACTACACAAGGTATACATACATACGCAAAGTACAATACATGCTTGGAAGACAATACAAGTCAACCAACACTTACTTACCATCTTCCAGAATACACATACACAATACATACTCATTACATACTCAATACGCAATACGGAGATACACTTCTCCAATTCACACATAAGGCTTGTTAGCTTCTTTACACACCCGGGTTAATCGGGTGTTCAATACTCATTACTCAAGGTCAATGACTTACAATAGTCAAGACCGATACTCATACAATACTTACTTCTTACTTACTTTACTCCAGTCAAGTCGGTATGACCTCTGGGCAGGGATTACTACATCCCACCACCGGGCTTTAGGGTGGCCCACTAATCCAGGATGCTACCCATTCAAGGGATTTGGTCCATGGAAAAGATTACAGCCAGGATTCGGATCCAACCTCTTGTGTTTCCTTATCCTCACGCGTGGCCGAAACTATATCGGACTTCTACTCATTCCATTTACTCATTACTCATGTTAGGAGTTAGATTGTTAGGAATTAGTAGAAGTCAGTACTTCATTTCCATACATCCGTACAATACACAAGTACACATTACTTACACATACTCTTCATTTCCATTCATACATTTCATGAATTATACAAACTAAATGTTCAAGAAGATACACAAGAACACATAGTTCAAACACAGTTAAGTGTAATATAAGTCCGATTCGTGCATTTATCTTATTGGTGATCACATAAGCACACAAATCAGGGTAACCAGGTTAGGATACAGAGCATGAAGAAATCATACCTTTCACCGTGGATTTACTCTAGCGTGCGTTCCCTTGTTCCTTTGGTTCACATTTTTTCTCGAATCTTACTCTCGAATCAATGACTACATGCCAAATGATTCCATTAATACTAAGCTTTACAATACATGCTTAATTACTACGCCCGTACTTACCCCGTTATCCCGTTGTTTCGGTTTAACTTAATGTTCTTATACTTACAATTTCCTTAATTTGTTTTCTTACTAATTTACTTATTTCCTTACCATTACTACCTCATTAATGGCATATCACTACATTCATATGCATATATGTGTATAGGCATATATATACATACATATGACTACCATAGTCATATAATAAAACATATAGTTTTTTTTTGGCTCGACCGACCTTACCCAAGGTCGGACCCAAGGTCGGTCGAAGTCAGTAAGTTTCGTTACGGCAAAATTCCAGGCTCGACCGACCTTGCAAGTCCGGTCCCAAGGTCGGTCCATTTTAGTGAGTTACTTACGTGAAAATTTCAGGCCCGACCGACCTTGCAAGTCCGGTCCCAAGGTCGGTCCGTTCCAGTATGTTCTGGGTTCGAGTTTTCTGGACTGGACCGACCTTGCCCAAGTTCGGTCCCAAGGTCGGTCCATTCCAGTAGACCTCTGGCCTTCACAATTTACGACTCGACCAACCTTGTAAGTTCGGTCCCCAAGGTCGGTCGAAGTCATAAGACTTCCCGTCTGTGTATTTTTAAGGCGCGACCGACCTTGCGGGTTCGGTCCCAAGGTCGGTCCAGCCCAGTACTTCAGTTTTAAAATCTGTTTTCAGTTCTATAATTTGCCCATTGCTTCCCCAATCTTCCTACATGTAAGCCCACATGTTTTAACACTACTTAGGCCCTTAAAATTGTCTTAGTTTATCCTCCACCCTCATTACTCATTCTTAAATCCCCTTACACAATTCCCTCAATTCTTTTCAACACTTACAATAATTTTTCATTTCCTCAATGCTACAGATTTTTGTTCTAACCTTTACCATTCAATACTCCCTCAACCAATGTTACTCCTTGCATTCAAAATGCATTGCTTTACATCCTAGTTCTTCTCATTACCTAAATCCTTTTCAATTTGCTTCCAATGTATTAAACACTCACCTTAAGTCCTCCAAATACACTTAATTCCTCATAGTTTCTCCAATGCATCCTAGCACTCTTTGCTACAGATTTTGCATCCTTATATCCTCATACTACACTACCATTCCATGGTTACTAAATCTCCTTACTCAACCCAATACATACCTTGGTTCTCCCATTCACCAAGTCATCCATAATTGTACATATTCCTACCAAAATTTTGCCATAGCTCATCTACTTTTCTTACTTATCCACACATACACATTCTCACCAAATTCATTCCTAATCTAGCCACACCCTTGCATGGGTCCTACCAGCACTCAAGCAAATATAATTTCACCAATACTTTCTCAATCCACAATTCTAATACACATACACATTACATTTGGCTCCAAAGCCTACAATTCAAATACTTGCTCTTAAATACTCAAACTTCTACAACTTCAATACTAATACAATGTTTGGGTTCTTTAAATTGGTTCACCCATTCCCATTACTCTAATGCACTAAAATTTTAGCATTAGGAAAGAGCTCTTACCTTGAGCTTATAATTTTTTCTTCCTTTCCAATTCTCCTTCTTCTCTCTTCTTTGCACCCAAAATCGGTCATATGGGGAATGGAGTTACCAACTCCATTCCCATCACCCAAAGCACATAAAACAAGTGTAATTAACATACTAACCCTTTAATTAATTCTAGTTCATAGAGATGTTTAAAGGACAAATTCTAGGGTTTACCTTTGGAGTGTTTTAGGAGGGGTTTTAGCCCTTGGTTCAAGAAGGTGAATCCACCACCATTGCAAGGTTGATATTATGCTCAAAAGAGAGAGAGAAAATGGAGAGTTATAAGGAGGTGAAAATTGGTTACTAGCAAGGATGGAGAAATATGAGTTCTTTCATGGAGATTTTTACCTTAATGGAGAGAGGAGACTCCAAGCTCTACTTTGATGTCATTTTCTCTTTGAATGGGGAAAACCCATGGAGATGAACTTCTTCATTTTTGGATTTTGAAAGAGAGAAATGTAGAGGAGAATGAGGGGAGCAAGAATATGTATTTATTTTTGCATTTGGAGCTCACATGGAGGTGGAGCATGGAGAAGAAAATGAAGTTGCCATTGTTGTTGTTGGGGGAGCTCAAAATCGCTCAAACCAGAGAGAGAGGAGGGAGAAATCGGTGGAGGGGAGGAAGGAAAGAGAGAGGTGAGTGAAATGTGAGAGTGAGGTGAGAGGAAAGGGTATAAAGTAGTTTTTACTTTATTACTTTTGCTTTTGCTCTCTTATTTAGTTAGCTAGTTACATGTGTGTGAGAGGGGTTGTTTGACTAATAAAAATCGGCCCCCTACTGTATTACTAGCTGGAGCGTTTTTCGTCTTTTATAGAAACACTCGTTAGTTTACCCGGTATTGGTACTATTCACTAACCGGGCCCTTTTTTCTGGAATTTTCTCGTTTCTTTATTTTTATTGGTTATTAAGCTTCCATAAATGCTTAATAATTATTATTTAATGCTTCATAATTTTTACGGGTCCATTTGACCACTTAAAGTCACGTTTTCGGGTTTCCTCGAAAAACGTGCTCTAAAGCTCTATTAGCGTTTTAATACAATATTTGAATCCGTTTTCTTCGGGAGTTATTCCCATATATTATTAGGTCTTATTACACCTTTAGAATTCATATAATACGCTAACCGAGGTCTCATACCTCCTATGGTGATTTAACGCTTATTTAGCGTTCTTCGCTTTTTAAGCGTTTATTTATTTCTGTTGGATTTATTTTTCCTTACCAATATTACTCAAGCATTATTAGGCTCTTAAATACGGATTAGAATTATCTTAATCACTATATTTAAGTTTGGGGTATTTCAATCTACCCCCCTTAAGAACTTTGTCCTCAAAGTTGCTCAAGGTTATAGGATTACAATACTTGCTCATTCTTACTTGTCTATGCTAAAGGTCGTACATTCTTCCTCCTTACAATTTCTGGATTCATTACTCCAGGTTTCTACATTCCATTCAATACAAATATACCATACTTACTTCCACCCGCATCACATCCCACCATCTGGTTCCACCTTACAAGATTGTACATACATACGGTGCAAAGCTATCCCCAAAGCAATGCAATACACATTACAATCCCGCAGGCACCTAGGTCATTTAGACACAGGACTCCTCTATGTCCCGCTGCCCTTGGAATAATACAACATGATACACTACTACCTTCTCCGGTATATGCTTCTAACAGATCCTTCGTCTCCAAGCTAAGAAAATTCTTTCGCAACTACTACTTAGAAATTTTTTCCTAGAGCACACAAATCCAAATTCCAATTTATATTCATTGCTTCTATCCTATGTGTGATTCTTGGGACCACTTGAGGGGAGCTTCAAGAATCATTCGACCCTGATGTGATCAGCATCAGTGTTGAACTATCTTTCCACCCCAATTTATGTTCGGTTTCCCTTGATCTGATCAGGATCAAGTTCGACCTCCCACATCAGTTTAAAACAACAGATAATTCAATCATTTTCATTTCTACCTTTTTACTCTTCCTAGTCATAATTACAATTTCATACAACTCAAAAGGATGGGATTCAGTCCATCAATCATTCTCAATCTACTTCCCAAATACTTTCCTCGGAATTCGATGCCTAAGTGCTCATTTCATCAATCCTCTCTACTTTCTTCCATTACCCTCTATTATCTCTACCATTCTGACTAGGGAATACAATGCTTATGAAATTCAGCTGTCCTCAATTTACTTCCAATAACATACTTACGAATACACCACTCATTGGCTACATTCCTCTACTACTCATAGTCAATCCGTACTACTTCCTTAAGGATACAATACTTGTGGAGCTCCGTCCACTACTCGTTACTTTTCTGTTACTAATACTCTTACACTGGGGTTACACGATGGGTATATTCATCCTATGGTATTCGCATCTCTCATGCCTAATTACCACAATTTCAATATGAATGAATACTTATGTTTACTTAACATAGTACCAGTCATGAAATCAATTCTCATTTGTGCTATGCACATTATAGTTTATGTGCTTTATTCATAAAGTTCACATTAAGCGGTTTTCGCTCTACCCCCCTTAAAAGGGATTACACCCACGTAATCTACCATATGTTATTATTATTAAACATTGGTTTACTCAATTTGGGCAATCTGAAGCGTTTAGCTTCATTACGGTATACTATATAATATGCTCTGGTCAAAGGGTCTTAACCATACAAAAGGGTTAGTCTTTGCACCAGGAATTCCTATATGAGCTTATTTAACTCATAATTAATTCGGTTCTAGCCTATCAGGCTTCAAGGCATTAATAGCCATTCTATTATACTCACTAGGTATATTCTAGGGCCCACTAGCTTCTGCTGTGCGACCCTGATAACTTGGGTTACTTACCCTTCGTGTTATTCTTAATGTGCTATACATCACCTTTTTATCTGACTATTGTGGGAATAAGGTTTACTAAACAAATGTGGTATTCTTTTACCGTGTTTGAACTCAATTAGTTTTAGATTGTAACCAACTCTCTGGTAGTCTACTTCACATGCTACTCGTGTTTCCACGATTATTCATTAAGTTCCTCCGACTTATTGTCGGGCGAGGTTAAGTCACTACTTAGTTGTAGTACTTCCTCTGTTGTCAGTAGCTTCTGAATTATACTAGTTCTCTGGTTCAGTACAAGTGTCCTTTACTTGTATGACCTTGCATTTTCTATGCATCGGTCCTAGTGACTTCTTCAGTCTCCTTTCACCCTTTATTCCAATGGAATTCACATCTTGTGATTGTTAGTGTGTTCGACACTCTTCGTGCTTCTTTGGCCTTAGGCCGCACGGTCTGTTGCTCAGCTTGCCTAACTGGCTTATGCCATGTTTGTGGTGAAAAGAAGGATTTACTACGGTTTACATTCTCCATGTCCCTAGCCATCCCATTAGATCATTAGCTGCACAAGTGCAATACCAAAACACTCAGTCATACAGAGTGCAGAGGCGTAAACGCTTGATAGTAAGTCACTTATGTGAAAGGAAGGAATATTTCTGTCTGTCTTCTCATACTTATACTCCGTGTCATTATCTAACTACTTCCTCATAGCGATCGCTTGTTGCGCACCGTATTCTTACTCATTATACAATATCGTTCTTACGGATTGTGTTACTGTGGTAGCCCGTCTTTACTCATTACTATTGTCGTTGGCACCATTTCCTTATGGTGTAATTACACTAGGGGGTTCCTCGTTCATATGTATGATGATTGTCGTAGCATACCGCAGTGGTATTTTCTTCCCCATGTGGAGATGTTTCATTCCAGTTTAGGTCTCATGTGTAGGTTGGTTTACCTCACATTATCTTGGTTGACCAAGGATGAGATAATTCATCGGGTTATGAGCTCTCTTGAGCGTCGGTCATTTGTGGTGTTCACTGTGTATTCACATTGATTGTCTTTGACAATTACTGTCTCCCAGTGCTGGGCATTGGTTATGGCTCTAGCTGTGTGGTTTTACTTTTGTATGTACATCACCGGAATATCCCAAGGAACTTCAAGGGTCCTCTAATTCCGTTCTCTATTCGAAGAGTATTTTATTACTGATAAATGTAAGTGATTGTGGAGGGGTTTATCTCCACTCACAGGTTTCATGACAAGGTTTACCGCATTGGTGTTTACAAAATGGTTCACCACATACTTGGGTGTATGTGGAGTATATACTCCTTTAAATCGTAATGGTTTGGAAATCTCATTTCGTTATCCCATCACCCCTTGGCAATATCCATGTGCCTAGGCTTGTTGTTATAGTAGAAGGAAGCCTTTCTTAGGGTTCACATCTTCACCACCTTGGTGGTCTTCGATTAACGAGGGGTACTTTTCCTCGAGTTTCCGTAGTGTCCAAATGTGGACTAGGCCAATGTTGGCATTTATCACAATTCTTATGCCTCTATGCTACCATTGCTACAGAAGGCATGAAGGTACTTAAAAGCTTGTCAACTGTATACTAGACTGATGCTCTAGTGACAGTGACACTGAGTTGGCCACTACTCCAAGCCACTCAGGATGTTGGGCTTGAATTGATGGTCCAGTTGTTGATTTCTTGTCGTATGAGACGATATCTCTTGCAAGTTTTGTTATCAAATGGTGTGGGTTATTGTGACGGCCCAG
Source organism: Limonium bicolor (assembly GCA_023374045.1). NCBI lineage: Eukaryota > Viridiplantae > Streptophyta > Magnoliopsida > Caryophyllales > Plumbaginaceae > Limonium > Limonium bicolor. Next base: position 38,144,941 of record CM041781.1, read on the forward strand.
CCTAATCAACCCACATGTGATATTGTCCGCTTTGGCACGCAGGCCGCACGGATTTGTTCCTGAGACTCACCCCAAAACGCGTCACACAAGGGAGAGGTATCCATGCACCTATAAGGCACACTTCATTCTCCTCCCCAATCGATGTGGGAGGTAGCCCACCTCTGGGTGCTACACTCCACCCCCCCCCCCTCACGGGAGCCCAGCGCCCTCGCGGGCCCACTGGCACACCGACCTGGGTCTAGCTCTGATACCATCTGTGACGGCCCAGCCTAATCAACCCACATGTGTGATATTGTCCGCTTTGGCACGCAGGCTGCACGGATTTGTTCCTGGGACTCACCCCAAAACGCGTCACACAAGGGAAAGGTATCCATGCACCTATAAGGCACACTTCGTTCTCCTCCCCAATCGATGTGGGAGGTAGCCCACCTCTGGGTGCTACACTCATTGAAATACCCCAAACTTAGATATGGTGTTTAAAAGATGAACTAAGTTATAAGGAGGCTAAATAATACCTTAGAAACATTAAGAAACATTTCTAATCAAAGAAAACATAAGGAAACACCAAAAGAGCAGTTTAAGTAAAAACGTGCTCTAAGCTTGGAGAGACTTGGGTGAGTACCCAAATATTGTTCTAAGACCTTAGTAATATCCTAATGGTCATTTTAAATCAATTACCAAAGAAAACCAAGCTTGAAAACAAGTTAAAACACAAAATGTGCTTTAAGGAGTCTTAAAGCACATTTTTGAAAAATTGTCTTGTAAATGAGTTTTGAATGGCTAAATGTCCATCATTACTCTTTAATTAACATGTGTACTATATAGTATCACATTTGGAAGTCTATATCAATGGGAAATCAAAAATTTCACAACAATGTGCCTTGTTTTGTGAATAGTAATTTAATTAAGCTAGTTTATAACATAAGTCAATATAAGTGAGATATTTGGTCAACAAAGACTTAAGTACCCTTGTTACTTAATGGGGGCCGGTTTTTATAAGGTGAGTCACCACCTTTATTAGTCATTAAGCAAATAAATAACTATAAAGCAAAAGTACTATTTACTTTACAACATAAATATCTCATTTTAACTCACCTCTCTCCTCACCTCTTCATTCTCTCTTGTTCCCACGATTTCTCAAGCTCTCTCCCTTCTTTAACGTGAAGAGCAACTCCATGCTAGCTCCACCTTCTCTTGCACACTACTTACTCATCTTAGCTCCAAAACCAAAACAAATTACATATTCCTCTTAGTTAGCTCAAGCTCTCTCTTTCTATCTTTTCAAAACTCCAAGAGCTTTGATTTGGTGCCAAGCCAAACCACCATTAGAGGAGGAAATTCAAGTTTGGAGACTCCATTGGCTTCTCCATTCTCTTAAGGTAAAGAAAGTGTAAGAAAATCTAGGTTTCCATCACTTTTCTTCTTGACCGAAAATACATGCTCATGAGGCTTCATTTTAATGCCTTGTTCTAGCTTATTTTCTACTCTTCAAAGGATTGAGGAGGTCCTTCTTGCTTCCTATCCAAGCTTGTCTTGAGAGACCAAGGTAAAACAATCACCTTAATACCTTAAAGCACATTTTTAACCTAGGGTTTTGTTCCTTAGGGTTAATGTATTATCTATTACTCATTGGAGTCATTGGATATTGGTTAGAACATTGGCAAGGAGATATACATTGGTGACCGGGATTGGGCAAGGAAAAACCTAAGGAAGAAAGTTTTTAAAGCTTGTAAAAGAACAAGGTAAATTACTTACCTTAAGGTGTTTTATTGATTAAGGGAATGGGATTAAGATATGTGATGAGTTTAGTGTAGAGTTTACATTAGAAAAGGGCTATTTATGACCTAGGAGAAACAATGATCATGATTGTGAACTTGTGACTAAGGAGCAAATGAGGAAAAAGAGATAGTTTAAGAATATCAAGGTGAATTACAAGAAGCATTTTATTTCAATGGGAGCCTTGTTGTGTGTGTTCGCAGGTTAAAGGCAAATATATGTGGAAATTCAGTGGTTAAGATTATTGTCATTTAAGGGCCTAAGTGCCAAGCATTTAAGTTTATACACTATATGATGATGTGGTGTAGTTTTGGTGTAAATTGTGTGTTAAGGTGTTGTGATGAGAATTTGAGTGATATTGGTTGGTTGATGAAAAACCAAGTGTTTGGATGTACTATATACTAGAGAACCCATGGCAAAATTTAGTGAAGAATTTAAGTGTCTGAGATGTTCTAAGGAGATTTTATGACTAAGGAAGTACTAGGAAGCTTTAAAGATTGTCTTGATGAAAAGGGTGAGATTAAGGTATTTTAATGACTTATAATGGCTTAGACATCACTATGAAGGATTTAGGAATCAAGAGAATGTACTTGAGTATTTAGGACTTAGGCAAATGTTGGTAAACAACTAGGAAGGAAATAATGTGTAGATGGATGGAAGCATAAGCTTGTGAAGGAACCTTAAGTAAATGCATAAAAGAGTTTTAGATGGAGAAAGATGCTTGGGAGATGATGTTATAGTGGTGAGGGAGCATTTGGCATAGTGGTTACATTAGGTATGAACCACCACCTAGAAATCCTAGGGGAAAATATTACAAGTGTTGGCATGATTACAAGGAAAATGCATAATGATTAAAGTGGATGTTGGTGAGTGATTTAAAGTGTTTAGTGGTTGGCTTAAGGTGTATTTGAGGTGCCCAAATGAGGTTAGAACATATTAGGATATATGAGGAGAAGTTTGGTGTTAGATGGGAATTTAGAAACAAGGTTCTGGAGCCGACCGACCTTAGGGACCGGACCTGCAAGGTCGGTCGAGCTCAGTTTACACTGGGAGAAAGTTTCTAGAACCAACCGAACTTGGGGACCGGACTTACAAGTTCGGTCGGGCTTGTATTTTGTGAAGGAATTAAGTCTCTGGAACGGACCGACCTTGGGACCAGACTTGCAAGGTCGGTCATGCCTAGAATTTTGTACGGGAATTAGTCTCTAGAATCGACCGAACATAGGACCGGACTTGGCAAGTTCGGTCGAGCTCAAATTTCCCTCGGGGAAAACTCTCGGGAATAGACCGACCTTGGGGACCGGACTTGCAAGGTCGGTCGGGGTAGAATTTTCAACGGTAATATGTTTTGGAATGGACCGACCTTGGGTAAGGTCGGTCGGTAAGTTCGGTCGAGCCTAAAACAAAAAAAAAGATAATTTTAAATTCTAAGGAGGATAATTGGTAATAAGGTATGCCATTGATAGGGTGGTAATGATTAGGACCCTAAGAACCTAAGGGATTAAGTTAAGTTAAGTAAGAACCTTAATTTAAAAAGATTAAGTTTAAAAGGGTAAGTGGTAAGGACTTACGAGGATATTCATCGGGAATCTTTAGGGATTAAGTGAGTTAAGTGAGGTGCAAATAACTAATGGCCTAAAAATGAATCAATGTTTTAGGTTTGTGAATTGGGACCCCGGAGAAGGTTAAACAAACGACGATCGACGGTGAACGGTACAATCTTTCTTGTGACCTGCTTGCTAACGAGGTGTCCCTCGGCTTGTGTGCTATCTGTTTAATTGCTATGACTAAGACAAGATAAAGCATGCAGCCGGTTATATTTGTCTCGTTGTATATGTGTTTTCTCTACACGAACCCGCGAGACTTGAGATTGTTACTAACCAAGTTTAGTACTTACTGAGTTAAGAATAAGAGTTAAGTTTTGGTGGTTGTTGGTTAATGCCCGTTAAGGCTTAGCTAGCACATGGTGATTAAGATTTCTACTAACTGGAACTTGAGTGAGGAAACCCGGGACCAAACTCCGGTCATGCATGCTAAGGAAAGGGGGACGGTATCTGAATCAGATCCGCCCTCCGCTTAAGGACTTGTCTTCGGACTTGTAGCCTAGGGCCGGTTGCCGGCTCAGCTACGCTGGACTCCCGTCCAGAGTAGGTGGCATTAAGATGGTGCAGTGGGATCACCTAAATCCTAGGTTTGAATTAAGCTAAAACCATTCCCTTCCAGGAACGGTTTGTATACTGAGAATAAGTTGAGATTAAGATTAAGGTAAGGTAAGGAACTGAGATTAAGGAAATGAGGACTAAGGAGGGGGTTACTAACCCACTTGCTAAGGGAACGCTTGAGTCGTTCATTGTTTGAGAACTATGCATGTTCATCTGTGGATTATTGTTATTGCACTTCATATCATGCTTGTGTATGTAATCAATTTCCATGCTATCGACAATTAGTCGTCGTAGCCCCGTTAGCTTGGGGGCCATGAGAGGGAGTACCAGCATTCGTGCTGACCCCCTTTGGGGGCTATTTTTACACTTGCAGGTAAGAGGCCCATGAGAACACACCACGAGAGTAGGAGCGGTTAGACTTAGGATGGGATGTTTATTTTGAGTACGGGTTGCGCTTGTGCACCCGTCTGTTTATATTTAAACTGATGTAAGGTTGTGATTATGACTTAGTTACTTGTACTCGGTTGGTGGTTGGTATTATGGATGGTGATGTTTTGGGTTGGTTATGTATTTTGGATAAGTGTTGTAAATGTTAAGGCCGGTATATTCTAACGATCAGACCGTGGCAAGGTCCAGGTGTTTGTTATTTCCGCTGCGACGAATTCGTTTAAGTGTTCAGCTTTGCAATAACCACGATTGGCTTTGGATGGGGTGTTACAGTTATGCAACCGTTAAGGTTTACATATCATAGTTGGTTGATGGCTTTTAAGCCTTATTACTGCAGGTTATGCTCTTCGCTGAAATACCCCACACCTTAGTATGTTTTTTAAACATTAAAATAAGGTATATTAAGACTAAAAAGAGTCTTAGAAACATTAGTAAACAATTTAAACCATAGAAAACACAAATAAGTACCTTAAAGTCAATTAGGGCTAAAATGTGCTCTAAGCTTGGGATAAGCTTGGGTAAGACCTAATGAGCTTACCAAGACCTTATTTATATACTAATGAACATATTAAACCAATTACCAAAGAAAACCAAGCTTGAAAACAAGTTAAAACACAAAATGCGCTTTAAGGAGTCTTAAAGCACATTTTTGAAAAATTGTCTTGTAAATGAGTTTTGAATGGCTAAATGTCCATCATTACTCTTTAATTAATATGTGTACTACTTAGTATCACATTTGGAAGTCTATATCAATGGGAAATCAAAAATTTCACATCTATATGCCTTGTTTTAGTGAATAGTAACTAAAATAAGCTAGTTTGTAACATATGTTTATATAAGTAATCAAATTGGCCAACAAAGACTAAAATTCCCTTAGTAACATAAAGGGGGCCGGTTTTTATGGTAATGAGTCACCACTCATGTTAGTTTATTAAGTAAACAAATGATGACTAATAGTTACTATTTACTTTAACATATAAATATCTTCTAAAAGCAATACCAATCTTCATTCTCTCATTTCTCTTCATTTCCCACGTCTTCTACCTTCCTCCTTGATCTCTTCTACGGTTTTGCTACAGCAACACCACCATCACCATCATTCTCCATCTTTGATCACTTATATCTCCTAGCTCACTTTGCCAAATCAAATTCTAAGACCACCACTCTCTTCCTCTCATCAAGCTCTTCAATTCTATCCTTTCAAAACGTCAAGAGCTCCATTTTGGTGCCAAGAGGAATCTCCATGGGAGGAGCTTGAGCTCATCTTTTCACATATTATTGTTCTCCTTTGCTTCTAGGTAAGGAAACTCAAAGAAAAATAGTGTTTCCTTCATGTTTTTTATGTTGTCCGAAAATCACCATTAATGGTGCCCTTACCTTGCTTGTTTTAGCTTCATTTGAATCTTCCAAGGGCTTGGTGGAGTCCTCTCTTGCTACATATCCAAACTCTCTTTTGTATCCAAGGTAAAACAACTATCTTGTTTTAAAATAATATATGTAACTAGGGTTTACAATGAGCTGAAGCATAAAGCTTGTATACTCATTTTATCATTTGTATAATGTTTAGAAGTTGACAAGCAACTAAAAGCCTTGCCTATTTGGTCAAGGAAACAAGAAAGAAGTTGTGAGGAAAAGAGGTAAATGTGCTAACCTAATGTGGTTTAAAGTCTTAGGAGAAATGAGCTTATGTTGCTTATTAAAATGATCTAAGGAGCCAATGGTGAATGACTTAGTAAAATGTTCTCAAAGGCTTAGAAAGGTATATGTATTGTTGGGTGTATTTGCAGGTCAAAGCAAATATAATGGGGAAATTCAATGTTTATGATTTACGCATCTTAAGGGCCTAAGAGCCATGTTATTTAAGGGCCTAAGTGCCAAGCAATTTAAATTATGCACTATATTGTGATGTGGTGTTAAATGAGTGAAGTTTGTGTACAAGAATGTTCTTGATGGATTTTAGATGTTCTTGTATGTTTAATGGTGAAAACTATGTGTGTTTTGGTATAATTAGATGTTAGTAGAACCCATGTCAAAAATTAGGTGATGTACAAGAGGTTATAAGTGTTTAAATGAGTTTTGGTGAACTCGGAAGTCTTAGGAATGACTAGGAATTTTATTAGGGAAGAAACAATGTATTAAGGTGTTTTGGAGTACAATAAGGACTTAGACATTATCTTGGAAGTTTTAGAATACAAATGGGTGTTTTGGAATACACCAAAGTCATTTTGGGAGTTGTGTTGAGACTTATGCAAACTTTGGTAAAACAAGGAGAAGGTATAAACTTGTAAAGGGATTTAAAGAATGACATAAGGAATTGGTTTGTAAGAAAAGATGCTTGGGAGATGGTGTTAAAAGAAGTGAGGAAATATCTTGGTATAGTGGTTACAATAGGCATGAAACACCACTTGGAAACCAAAGGATAAAACATAATAGGTGTTAGGGATTTTGGTAAGAATTGAGTATGTGTTTGAGGCTATAGAAAATGAGTGTTTTGGCACATCCGAACATCCGTCCGGACATGGACGTTCGGACATGCCCTGTTGTGTTAGAATTTCCTGAGTCTCGGCTAGTGTCCGGACTTCTGTCCGACCATGGATGTTTGGACACACCCGTCTCTTTTCTCAGATTTAGCTTCGACTTGCGTCCGAACTTCGGGAAGCTCGGACACAAGTTCGGACGCTTGAAATTTTCTTTTGAATTTCTCTTGACCAATGTCCGAACTTTGGAAACTCGGACACAAGTTCGGACATGCGTCTGGCTTCACCCTTTGAGCCTCGACTTGCGTCCGAACTTCGGAAGCTCAGACACAAGTTCGGACATGCCACTGTTTTGGCCAAAAAAAATTTGTTTAAGGTTAGAAAAAAGTTGTCTAAAAATGGTTATTAGTTAGTAATGATGATATGAGGTTATTTAAGACATGTTAGGAGAGTTATAATGACAATTAAAATGGTGAAAAGTAATAACAAGTGTGAAAATAAAATAAACTTGATATGTGAAGTAATAAGTTAACAACGGACTAGTACGTTAATTAACCGACGTTACTGAATGTGTATAGGATTCTCCAAAGGTGGAAACCAGTCGAAGCAAGGACCAAGGTATGGTTTTCTTGCAGTCTGTTGCCTACCGGTTTACACCGGCTTGTGTGTTGTTTGTTTTTCTGTGTGTTTATGACGTTTTCGGACTTAATCATGTAATGAGTTTACAGTTGTTCATATTATTGTGATATTATGACATGACTCATTCCCCTTGTGTGTGTCTAACATGACTTACCACTTGAATGTGAATCGTTGTTAAGTTCCACTGTTGAACTTCTAACAAGTGCTAACTGGGGAGTGAGGAATCCGGTCATCTGGTCATGCATGTAAGTTTAAGAGTAGATATCTGTATCAGATTTGACTCTTATGTTGTTCAGATTGTTCTCCTTCATTTGGCGTTCGATCTCCCGCTAGCTTCCTCCAAAGCTTACCTATTCTGACTTATGATCGGTTTAGTGGGAACATGTGTTTGTGTGGTCTGTTCGGGTCACAATATCCGAACCATCTGTGACTTAAGTTACTCGTTCGACTAACAGAACGGTAATGAGTGTGTGTAACAAGCTTAACATGAGAGTGAACCATTCTCTAGGCTTCTTATGTTGTTAAACCTTCTTGGTTTGTTATTGTGGGAAGTGAATCCACTGTGTATGTGATGTTGTGCTATGCAATATTGTTGTTATGCCATATGTATATGTTATGTGTTAAAATGAATGCCATGTCATCATGACAATTAGTTGCGCGTATCCCGGTAGCCGATGGGCTGCGCGTTAACCATACCAGCCAAGGGTTGCTGACCCCCTCGGGGGCTCCATATTTTACTGGAGGATGAGGATCGAGGAAGCGGAATGGCTATAGATTCTAGGCTGCAGATATACTGTTGGTTATTTTGGATGTTGAGCCCGGGATGCGCCTGTGCTCCCGTGGCATTATATTTGGTACTGTTCGTGTTTCAGTGACGATCGTTACAGTTGACAGTGGAGTTTATATGTACAGTTTTCAGTGACAGTTTTATTAAATACTTAGTATGTTGGTTATGTATATATGTGTGGATGTTAGTACCTAATGCTCAGGAGTCTGATCATCAGACCGGTACACTTGTATTTATTCTGCCTTGTTAACCACGTGGGTGGTTGACGGCGTTGTAGCAGCACCGAATCGTTTAGTTATTGTTTAGTTATTTTTCCACTGCGATTTCATTTAATGTTAAGTGCGTAGTAGGGGTGTTACAAAAAGTGGTATCAGAGCGAAGTATCGCTCTGATGACTAGAATACCGAGCTTAGGAATATACCGAGTTGGGAAACCTAACCACATTTACCTAAGTGAGCAGTTGTGTAAAGGTTAACCACTAACTAAGTGTGGAGAAACCTTGTTGTCGGGGAAACGTTACAACTGTTGGAACCGATAAGTGTGTAAGCACAATGCTAATAAGTGTTCGTGTGAATTCAGATGTCAGGTAGACCACGAGGTCGAGGCCGCGGGCGCGGCATTGGTGATACTGGGAACCAGGGGGAAACCCTACGACACAAGTCATGGCCGATGCTGTAGCGGCCGCCGTAGTCCCGATGGTCCCACAACTAGTAGCTGCAATTCAGCAGGGGCAACAACCCAAAGTTCAACCACCACCGCCACCGCCCACCGCCACGAGAGACAAACTGGGTCAAGGCATTGGCAGACTTGAGACCCCCGTCGTTTCATGGGGAGACCGACCCACGTAAGCTGGAGGCATATATCTCCGAGTTGGAGACCGCCTACGAGACCTTGGATGTGCCTGCTGGAGCCAAGGTCCGTCTTGCCGCTTACTACCTGAAGGGTTCGGCACAAAGTTGGTGGAAGCTTGTGATGGAGGACCGGATGGCGGATCCTCAGTTTGGTTGGAGGGAGTACACGGCTCTGCTGCGAGCCAAGTATTATCCCGTGCATGTGCAAGAGGCAAAGCGCCTGGAGCTGGATAGTCTGTGGCAGGGGGATAAGATGTCGGTCGACGATTACTACACCGCTTTCACGGCCTTATCCACCTGTTACCGGACCTGGGATACTCGAACCGGGTGCTGGTAAAACGTTTCTACAACAGTCTCAGCCACCGTCTTCGCTATGGGATGGGGCCAGCTGAGTATACTACCTTGCAGGTAATTAGAATACAGTGTGATGTGAATAAGTGTAGTCCATAAGTGAGTATTAATGTGAGTTTGTGAGTATGTTTTGCGGGGCATGACTGACGCCCTAAATTCAGGAGTGCTATCATGCCGCTGCTAAGGTTGAGATTACCGTCCGACTGAGGGACGAGGAGAATGCGCACAAGCGCAAGGCCACGAGCGAGGGCCAGAGTCCGCAGGGTACGAGGGAGGAAAGAAGAAGAAGAAGCCCTATCCCCAGCCCCAGAAGAGTCAGCACCAGGGTGACAAGGGCCAAGCCCAGACCACCACAGCTGAGGAGCCGCTGAAGCTCACATATGCGTACGCGGCGAAACCCCTACGCTCTTACCCGCCTAAGGGTAATTGTTTAATCATGTGTGTTAAGTTAAAGTGTATGTTGTTAAGTTATGAAGTAAGTATTGATTGTGTACTGTGATAGCAGCTAGCACCGGTTCTGGACCGGAGCGCCACTACTACTGTAAGTGGTGTAACGGAGACCACCCCGGCAAGGACTGCAAAGGAAATGACGTGCAGTGTCGTTACTGTGAAGTGGGGTCACCGTGACTACGAGTGTTATCGGAACCCCAACAGCAGAGTCAACAAGCCCAATGGGCAGTGGAAGGGTAAGGCCACAGCGACCATCGATGGCCCGAAGACGGCTAACCAGCCACCCACAGATCAGAGGAGCACTGATTCCCAGAAGGGGAAGGGTTCGGGACCTAGCAAGGCCACCCTGCATGTGGTGGACCGGTCTGAGGCGCCAGGGCCCTCTACGACCAGGTACCTCCTAAATGTTGAGTGAAATAAGTGATTGCATACCGCATTTCATGCATGTGTGTTAGTGAGTCTAAGTGTACTACCATGCGGGTAAAGAATTAAAGTATATGTGAAAGTCACCTAATTAGATAACTCTAAACTTAGGAGCCTTCAATATTTGTTATCCAATCCCACCCACACCAAACCCTGAAGAAACCACCATCAACATCACCGACTTTCCAATGGAGCAATGTCAGGTTGTCCAGCCAATATGATACTCTTAAATGGATACCTGACACCGGAAGCACAAATCCACATCATCAGACGATGCAATGAACTTGGAGCAACACCCGGAGGTTTCTATACACTCGAATACCCGAGTGGATCGAGAATGAAATTGAAGATGATGTGCATGGGTAAGGACTGGAATCCTTACACCAAGACATATCAAGAAGTGCGAGCTGAAGATGGAGCAACGGTACCGATGATACCTGAGGAGTTCCTTGCGGTCGTTAACCACGCCGTGGGAATTGCTCAGCAAGTTTAAACGGATTCAATTCCAAGTGTTAAAGCATATATGTATTGTGAACTTCTACCAGAAAGGTGGACGGTTGGGTTTACACCAAGATAAGGATGAGTCACCCGAGTATCTAAGTAAGGGAGTACCCGTGGTGTCTTGGTCCATTGGTGATACCGCAGTGTTTGTGTACGGCGAGCAGAAGCGTGCTGATCTCGCAAAGAAGTTAGTGTTGAAATCAGGAGATGTACTAATCATGGGTGGGCAGTCAAGAATGCTATATCATGGCATCAGGAAGATCAAACTGAATACCGCACCATCGCAGTGATCAATGCCACACACATGAAACCCGACGTTTGAATTTGACTTTCAGACAGTTTTAAAGCCTTGTGTAATTAGGTAAACTGTTAAGCCAGTGTATGTTAAAGATGTCATGTATGTGTTAGTTATGTCAACAGTGTAAACCAGCGTATGTTCTAAAGAGAATGTTAATGAATAAAGTGGGGTTGTTTGAAGAATGTCAACCGTGTTATTACCAAATACTTATTAGTTTGCCAATGAATTAGGATGTGCACTCGGAACGGGAGGTATACTGAATGTCTGCAATGAGGCAGAAGCCGGCAAGAGCGGCACAATCCTCGCCGGTACCTTTCCAGTTAATGGCGTGGACGCTTCGATCTTGTTCGACTCCGGAGCCTCACACACATTTATTTCGCTATCATTTCCGAAGAGGCTGGGGTTAGACGGTGATGAGATGCCAGACTTATTAGTCACTCTCCCGTCGAAAGAGCGGATTAGGTGTACCCGCTACCACCAGATGCTTTGTACGAATTTGTGATGAAGAGTTTCCGATCGACTTGATAGAGTTCGACGGACTTGGTTTTGATGTGATTGTCGGGATGAACTGGTTGGAGCGGTACAAGGGGCAGAATCCTGTGTGCCGAGCATCGTCTGCTTCTTCGGAGTCCGTCTGGGGTTACTTTATCTTACCGCCAGAGGCCCAGGGAGCCTTCGACTCAGATCATCACCGCCATGGCTATGTATCGTGAACTACGACGAGGGAATGATGTATACCTCTGCTATGTCCAGGACATAGAGAGAGACCCAGAGTTTAGCCCAGATGTGCCGGTAGTGTCGGAGTTTCCTGATGTATTTCCTAAGGAACTGCCGGGCATGCCGCCAACACGGGAAGTGGAGTTTGAGATTGATTTGGTTCCGGGCACTGGACCAATTGCGAAGGCGCCCTATCGTATGGCTCCAGCAGAGATGACTGAGCTCAAGGAGCAGCTGAGAGACCTACTCGATAAGGGGTTTATCCGCCCTAGCGTTTCACCATGGGGAGCACCGGTCCTCTTCGTGAAAAGAAGGACGGTAGTCTCTGCCTGTGTATTGACTATCGAGAGCTGAATGCAGTTACGGTGAAGAACCGTTATCCTTTAACCACGCATCGATGACTTATTTGATCAGTTGAGAAGCCTCAGTATTCTCCAAGATAGATCTACGATCCGGATACCATCAGATTGCTATTCGTGACAGTGACATTGAGAAGACAGCGTTCAGAACCAGATATGGACATTATGAGTTTACGGTTATGCCGTTTGGTTTATCTAATGCACCAGCTAAGTTCATGGACTTAATGAACCGCTTGTTCCAAGATCAGTTGGACAAGTCAGTGGTAGTCTTCATTGACGATATTGTTGTGTACTCGAAATCGAGAGGTGAGCATGAAAGCCACCTGAGAAATGTGTTACAAACATTGAGAAAGAATCAGTTGTATGCAAATTTTCAAAGTGTGAGTTTTGGTTGAACCAAGTATCCTTTCTTGGTCATGTGATTTCTGAGGCCAGGATCGCTGTGGATCCGGCAAAGATTGATGCAGTGCGCACCTGGCCTAGGCCGAAGACAGTTACCGATATCAGGAGCTTCCTCGGTCTAGCAGGTTATTATAGGAGGTTTGTGAAGGACTTCTCCAGTGTCTTGAAGTCGATGACTTCCTTGATGAAGAAGGATGCACCATTCGAGTGGACAGTCGCCTGTGAGAGTTGTTTCCAGAGTCTCAAGGATGCTCTGACATCTACACCAGTCCTGACTATACCAGACGGTCCAGATGGTTTTTGAGGTTTATTGCGACGCATCAGGCAGAGGTATGGGTTGTGTGTTGATGCAACACGGAAGGTCGTAGCATACGCCTCCCGACAGCTGAAGAAGCATGAAGAGAACTACCCTACCCACGATTTAGAACTGGGTGCCATTGTCTTCGCATTGAAGATATGGCGACATTATTTGTATGGGGTAAGTGTGACAATTTATTCTGACCACAAAAGTTTAAAATACTTGTTCACTCAGAAGGAGTTGAACATGAGACAAAGAAGGTGGGTCGAGTTCTTAAACGACTACGACATCAATTTACAGTACAAGGAGGGTAAGGCAAATGTGGTAGCTGACGCACTGAGTCGCCGAGCACACTCTCTCCATTCGCTAGTCTCTCATACTAGCTTGGTTAAAGAGGTGCGGAGTGCTCAGATGACGGATCAGTATATGTTGGAGATCAGGCAGAAGCTTATTGATGGCACATTCGAGGGTCAGAAGTACGACTTCCGACTCCACGATGATGACCTGATTAGGCTCAATGGCCGACTATGTATTCCGAGGAGTAGCGCTGAGCTGAAGGAGCGCATACTGAGTGAATCCCACTTCTACGACTTCGATTCACCCCGGAGCTTCAAAGATGTACAAGGGTATGAAACGTTATTTCTGGTGGACTGGAATGAAAAGGATGTAAATGATTATGTATTGAGGTGTCTCACTTGCCAGAAGGTCAAGTTTGAGCACCGACGGCCTGGTGGTATGGTACAGCCAATGCCAGTGCCTGAGTGGAAGTTCCATGACATTTCTATGGACTTCGTAGTAGGGCTTCCGCCTACAAGGGGAGGTCTGAATATGATTTGGGTTGTTGTTGACCGACTGACCAAGGTGGCTCGATTCATACCGATGAAGGACACCTGGAAAGTGGCAAAACTAGCAGAGCTCTTCGACAGAGAGATTGTAAGACATCATGGGGTACCGAAAACAATTGTGTCTGACAGGGATACCAGATTCCTCTCAAGGTATTGGAAATCCACACGGGAAGCGCTTGGTACCGAGCTGAAGCTAAGTACAGCGTTCCACCCACAGACAGATGGTCAGAGTGAGCACACCATCCAGACACTTGAGGATATGTTACGTGCATGTGCACTTGATTTTCAGACCAGCTGGATTGATAAGTTACATCTGATCGAGTTTAGTTACAACAACAGTTACCATGCTTCGATCAAGATGTCTCCCTTCCAGGCTTTGTACGGTAGACCATGCCGCACGCCATTATGCTGGGATGAGTCGAGTGAGACGGTCATTATAGGACCAGAGTATCTGGAACAAGTTCAAGCAGAACTACGCCAAATCCGGGCTAACATGAAGGCAGCTCAGGATAGGCAGAAATCGTACGCCGATGTGCGCAGACGGGACCTGGAGTTCGCCGTGGGCGATCAGGTATTTCTTAGGGTATCCCCCATGAAGGGAGTATTTCGTTTTGGCCAGAAAGGCAAGTTGAGCCCAAAATATGTGGGGCCTTATGTTGTGACGGAGCAGATTGGCCCGGTAGCTTACAGACTTGATCTACCCGCCGAGCTGGGCAAGGTACATGATGTGTTTCATGTGTCCCAGTTGAAGAAATATATGTCTCATCCGTCTCATGTGCTTCAGCCTGAAAGGCTAACCTTAGAGCCGACCATGCGATCAGTGGAGACTCCGGTACGGATTCTGGATACTAAGACTCGAGACACTCGCCATAAGTCAGTGAGACTGGTGAAGGTTCTCTGGTCTAACCAGGACGTTGAGGAGGCCACTTGGGAGCTGGAAGATAAGATGAAGGCGAAGTACCCGTCATTGTTTACTTCTTAGTGTTTATGTGTATAGGGTACGGGGCGTACCCCTTTTTAAGGGGGGTAGAGCCGTTTCGGTTATGTGTGTGTACGACGTGTATTTAAATACATCGTCTATGTTATGTTGTTATGTTACAGACCGTTGTGTCTGAATGATGTTGTTGTATGGACCCTGTGTCCGATGTTATGTAAGTATGACCGTTGTGTCTGAATGATGTTGTTGTCCGATGTTATGTAAGTGTGTTGTCAATGTTGTTATGGAAGTATTATTTATATGTATTCCCATATTCTAATATTTAGGATATGTGGAAGTGTGAACTTTGAGGACAAAGTTCTTTTAAGGGGGGTAGATTGAAATACCCCAAACCTTAGTATGTTGTTTAAACATTAAAATAAGGTATATTAAGACTAAAAAGAGTCTTAGAAACATTAGTAAACAAAAACCATAGAAAACACAAATAAGTACCTTAAAGTCAATTAGGGCTAAAATGTGCTCTAAACTTGGGATAAGCTTGGGTAAGACCTAATGAGCTTACCAAGACCTTATTTATATACTAATGAACATATTAAACCAATTACCAAAGAAAACCAAGCTTGAAAACAAGTTAAACACAAAATGCGCTTTAAGTCTTAAAGCACATTTTTGAAAAATTGTCTTGTAAATGAGTTTTGAATGGCTAAATGTCCATCATTACTCTTTAATTAATATGTGTACTACTTAGTATCACATTTGGAAGTCTATATCAATGGGAATCAAAAATTTCACATCTATGTGCCTTGTTTTAGTGAATAGTAACTAAAATAAGCTAGTTTGTAACATATGTTTATATAAGTAATTAAATTGGCCAACAAAGACTAAAATGCCCTTAGTAACATAAAGGGGGCCGGTTTTTATGGTAATGAGTCCCACTCATGTTAGTTTATTAAGTAAACAAATGATGACTAATAGTTACTATTTACTTTAACATATAATATCTTCTAAAAGCAATACCAATCTTCATTCTCTCATTTCTCTTCATTTCCCACGTCTTCTACCTTC
Organism: Limonium bicolor; assembly: GCA_023374045.1. Taxonomy (NCBI): domain Eukaryota; kingdom Viridiplantae; phylum Streptophyta; class Magnoliopsida; order Caryophyllales; family Plumbaginaceae; genus Limonium; species Limonium bicolor. Next base: position 38,160,726 of record CM041781.1, read on the forward strand.
CTCCTTTCTCTCTTTTGCGGTTTTGCTACAGCAACACCACCACCACCATCATTCTCCATCTTTGATCACTTATATCTCCTAGCTCACTTTGCCAAATCAAATTCTAAGACCACCACTCTCTTCCTCTCATCAAGCTCTTCAATTCTATCCTTTCAAAACTTCAAGAGCTCCATTTTGGTGCCAAGAGGAATCTCCATGGGAGGAGCTTGAGCTCATCTTTTCACATATTATTGTTCTCCTTTGCTTCTAGGTAAGGAAACTCAAAGAAAAATAGTGTTTCCTTCATGTTTTTATGTTGTCCGAAAATCACCATTAATGGTGCCCTTACCTTGCTTGTTTTAGCTTCATTTGAATCTTCCAAGGGCTTGGTGGAGTCCTCTCTTGCTACATATCCAAACTCTCTTTTGTATCCAAGGTAAAACAACGATCTTAATGTTTTGAAATAATATATGTAACTAGGGTTTACAATGAGATGAAGCATAAAGCTTGTATACTCATTTTATCATTTGTATAATGTTTAGAAGTTGACAAGCAACTAAAAGCCTTGCCGATTAGTCAGGAATCAGGAAAGAAGTTGTGAGGAAAAGAGGTAAATGTGCTAACCTAATGTGGTTTAAATTCTTAGGAGAAATGAGCTTATGTTGCTTATTAAAATGATCTAAGGAGCTAATGGTGAATGACGTAGTAAAATGTTCTCAAAGGCTTAGTAAAAGGTATATGTATTGTTGGGTGTATTTGCAGGTCAAAGACAAATATAATGTGGGAAATTCAGTGTTTATGATTTACGCATCTTAAGGGCCTAAGAGCCATGTTATTTAAGGGCCTAAGTGCCAAGCAATTTAAATTATGCACTATATTGTGATGTAGTGTTAATGAGTGAAGTTTGTGTACAAGAATGTTCTTGATGGATTTTAGATGTTCTTGTGTTTAATGGTGAAAACTATGTGTGTTTTGGTATAATAAGATGTTAGTAGAACCCATGTCAAAAATTAGGTGATGTACAAGTTATAAGTGTTTAAAGGAGTTTTGGTGAACTAGGAAGTCTTAGGAATGACTAGGAATTTTATTAGGGAAGAAACATTATTAAGGTGTTTTGGAGTACAATAAGGACTTTGACATTATCTTGGAAGTTTTAGAATACAAATGGGTGTTTTGGAATACACCAAAGTCATTTTGGGAGTTGTTTGAGACTTATGCAAACTTTGGTAAAACAAGGAGAAGGTATAAACTTGTAAAGGGATTTAAAGAATGACATAAGGAATTGGTTTGTAAGAAAAGATGCTTGGGAGATGGTGATAAAAAAATGGAAATATCTTGGTATAGTGGTTACAATAGGCATGAAACACCACTTGGAAACCAAAGGATAAAGCATAATAGGTGTTAGGGATTTTGGTAAGAATTGAGTAAGTGTTTGAGGCTATAGAAAATGAGTGTTTTGGCACGTCCGAACTTCCGTCCGGACATGGACGTTCGGACATGCCCTGTTGTGTTAGAATTTCCTGAGTCTCGGCCAGTGTCCGGACTTCTGTCCGACCATGGATGATCGGACCCACCCGTCTCTTTTCAGATTTAGCTTCGACTTGCGTCCGAACTTCGGGAAGCTCGGACACAAGTTCGGACGCTTGAAATTTTCTTTTGATTTTCTCTCGACCAATGTCCGAACTTTGGAAACTCGGACACAAGTTTGGACATGTGTCTGGCTTCACCCTTTGAGCCTCGACTTGCGTCCGAACTTCGAAAGCTCGGACACAAGTTCGGACATGCCCTGTTTTGGCCAAAAAAATTTTGTTTAAGGTTAGAAAAAAGTTGTCTAAAAATGGTGATTAGTTGGTAATGATGATATGAGGTTATTTAAGACATGTTAGGATAGTTATAATGACAATTAAAAAAAGGTGAAAAGTAATAACAGTGTGAAAATAAAATAAACTAGATATGTGGAGTAATAAGTTAACAACGGACTAGTACGTTAATTAACCGATGTTACTGAATGTGTATAGGATTCTCCAAAGGTGGAAACCAGTCGAAGCAAGGACCAAGGTATGGTTTTCTTGTAGTCTGTTGCCTACCGGTTTACACCGGCTTGTGTGTTGTTGTTTTTCTCTATGTTTATGACGTTATCAGACTTAATCATGTAATGAGTTTACAGTTGTTCATATTATTGTGATGTTATGACGTGACTCATTCCCTTGTGTGTGTCTAACATGACTTACCACTTGAATGTGAATCGTTGTTAAGTTCCACTGTTGAACTTCTAACAAGTGCTAACTGGGGAGTGAGGAATCCGGTTGTCCGGTCATGCATGTAAGTTTAAGAGTAGATATCTGTATCAGATTCGACTCTTATGTTGTTAAGATTGTTCTCCTTCATTTGGCGTTCGATCTCCCGCTAGCTTCCTCCAAAGCTTACCTATTCTGACTTATGATCGGTTTAGTGGGAACATGTGTTTGTTGTGGTGTGTTCGGGTCACAATATCCGAACCATCTGTGACTTAAGTTACTCGTTCGTCTAATAGAACGGTAATGAGTGTGTGTAACAAGCTTAACATGAGAGTGAACCATTCTCTAGGCTTCTTATGTTGTTAAACCTTCTTGGTTTGTTATTGTGGGAAGTGAATCCACTATGTTGTGCTATGCAATATTGTTGCTATGCCATATGTATATGTTATGTGTTAAAATGAATGTCATGTCATCATGACAATTAGTTGCGCGTATCCCGGTAGCCGATGGGCTGCGCGTTAACCATACCAGCCAAGGGTTGCTGACCCCCTCGGGGGCTCCATATTTTACTGCAGGATGAGGATCGTGGAAGCGGAATGGCTATAGATTCTAGGCTGCAGATATACTGTTGGTTATTTTGGATGTTGAGCCCGGGATGCGTCTGTGCTCCCGTGGCATTATATTTGGTACTGTTCGTGTTTCAGTGACGATCGTTACAGTTGACAGTGGAGTTATATGTATAGTTTTCAGTGACAGTTTGTATTAAATACTCGGTATGCTGGTTATGTATATATGTGTGGATGTTAGTACCTAATGCTCGGGAGTCTGATCATCAGACCGGTACACTTGTATTTATTCTGCCTTGTTAACCACGTGGGTGGTTGACGGTGTTGTAGCACCGAATAGTTATTGTCTAGTTATTTTTCCACTGCGATTTCATTTAATGTTAAGTGCGTAGTAGGGGTGTTACAAAAAGTGGTATCAGAGCGAAGTATCACTCTGATGACTAGAATACCGAGCTTAGGAATATACCGAGTTAGGAAACCTAACCACATTTACCTAAGTGAGCAGTTGTGTAAAGGTTAACCACTAACTATGTGTGGAGATACCTTGTTGGGGAAACGTTACAACCGTTGGAACCGATAAGTGTGTAAGCACAATGCTAATAAGTGTTCGTGTGAATTCAAATGTCAGGTAGACCACGAGGTCGAGGCCGCGGGCGCGGCATTGGTGATACTGGGAACCAGGGGAGAACCCTACGGCACAAGTCATGGCCGATGCTGTAGCGGCCGTCGTAGCCTAGATGGTCCCACAACTAGTAGCTGCAATTCAGCAGGGGCAACAGCCCGAAGTTCAACCACCGCCACGCCACGAGAGACCAACTGGGTCAAGGCATTGGCAGACTTGAGACCCCCGTCGTTTCATGGGGAGACCGACCCACGTAAGCTAGAGGTGTATATCTCTGAGTTGGAGACCGCCTACGAGACCTTGGATGTGCCTGCTGGAGCCAAGGTCCGTCTTGCCGCTTACTACCTGAAGGGTTCGGCACAAAGTTGGTGGAAGCTTTGAGGGAGGACCGGATGGCTGATCCTCAGTTTGGTTGGAGGGAGTACACGGCTCTGCTGCGAGCCAAGTATTATCCCGTGCATGTGCAAGAGGCTAAGCGCCTGGAGCTGGATAGTCTGAGGCAGGGGGATAAGATGTCGGTCGACGATTACTACACCGCTTTCACCGGCCTTATCCACCTGTTACCGGACCTGGGATACTCGAACCGGGTGCTGGTAAACCGTTTCTACAACAGTCTCAGCCACCGTCTTCGCTATGGGATGGGGCCAGCTGAGTATACTACCTTGCAGGTAATTAGAATACAGTGTGATGTGAATAAGTGTAGTCCATAAGTGAGTATTAATGTGAGTTTGTGAGTATGTTTTGTGGGGCATGACTGACGTCCTAAATTCAGGAGTGCTATCATGCCACTGCTAAGGTTGAGATTACCGTCCGACTGAGGGACGAGGTGAATGCGCACAAGCACAAGGCCACGAGCGAGGGCCAGAGTCCGCAGGGGTACGGGGGAGGAAAGAAGAAGAAGAAGCCTTATCCCCAGCCCCAGAAGAGTCAGCACCAGGGTGACAAGGGCCAAGCCCAGACCACCACAGCTGAGGAGCCACTGAAGCTCACATATGCGTACGCGGCGAAACCCCTACGCTCTTACCCGCCTAAGGGTAATTGTTTTATCATGTGTGTTAAGTTGAAGTGTATGTTGTTAAGTTATGAAGTAAGTATTGATTGTGTACTATGATAGCAGCTAGCACGGGTTCTGGACCGGAGCGCCAACTACTGTAAGTGGTGTAACGGAGACCACCCCGCAAGGACTGCAAAGGAAATGACGTGCAGTGTCGTTACTGCGAGAAGTGGGGTCACCGTGACTACGAGTGTTATCGGAACCCCAACAATAGAGTCAACAAGCCCAAGGGGCAGTGGAAGGGTAAGGCCACAGGACCATCGATGGCCCGAAGACGGCTAATCAGCCACCCACAGATCAGAGGAGCACTGATTCCCAGAAGGGGAAGGGTTCGGGACCTAGCAAGGCCACCTGCATGTGGTGGACCAGTCTGAGGCGTCAGGGCCCTCTACTAGACCAGGTACCGCCTAAACGTTGAGTGAAATAAGTGATTGCATACCGCATTTCATGCATGTGTGTTAGTGAGTCTAAGTGTACTACCATGCGGGTAAAGAATTAAAGTATAATGTGAAAGTCACCTAATTAGATAACTCTAAACTTAAAGGAGCCTTCAATATTTGTTATCCAATCCCACCCACACCAAACCCTGAAGAAACCACCATCAACATCACCGACTTTCCAATGGAGCAATGTCAGGTTGTCCAGCCAGGTATGATACTCTTAAATGGATACCTGACACCGGAAGCACAAATCCACATCATCAGACGATGCAATGAACTTAGAGCAACACCCGGAGGTTTCTATACACCGAATACCCGAGTGGATCGAGAATGAAATTGAAGATGATGTGCATGGGTAAGGACTGGAATCCTTACACCAAGACATATCAAGAAGTGCGAGCTGAAGACGGAGCAACGGTACCGATGATACCTGAGGAGTTCCTTGCGGTCGTTAACCACGCCGTGGGAATTGCTCAGCAAGTTTAAACGGATTCAATTCCAAGTGTTAAAGCAGATATATGTATTGTGAACTTCTACCAGAAAGGTGGACGGTTGGGTTTACACCAAGATAAGGATGAGTCACCCGAGTATCTAAGTAAGGGAGTACCCCTGGTGTCTTGGTCCATTGGTGATACCGCAGCGTTTGTGTACGGCGAGCAGAAGCGTGCTGAGCTCGCAAAGAAGTTAGTGTTGAAATCAGGAGATGTACTAATCATGGGTGGGCAGTCAAGGATGCTATATCATGGCATCAGGAAGATCAAATAGAATACCACACCATCGACAGTGATCAATGCCACACACATGAAACCCGGACATTTGAATTTGACCTTCAGACAGTTTTAAAGCCTTGTGTAATTATGTAAACTGTTAATCCAGTGTATGTTAAAGATGGCATGTATGTGTTAGTTATGTCAACAGTGTAAACCAGCGTATGTTGTAAAGAGAATGTTAATGAATAAAGTGGGTTGTTTGAAGAATGTCAACCGTGTTATTACCAAATACTTATTAGTTTGCCAATGAATTAGGCTGTGCACTCGGAACGGGAGGTATACTGAATGTCTGCAATGAGGCAGAAGCCGGCAAGAGCGGCACAATCCTCACCGGTACCTTTCCAGTTAATGGCGTGGACGCTTCGATCTTGTTCGACTCCGGAGCCTCACACACATTTATTTCGCTATCATCTGTGAAGAGGCTGGGGTTAGACGGTGATGAGATGCCAGACTCTTAGTCACTCTCCCGTCGAAAGAGCGGATCAGGTTTACCCGCTACCATCGAGATGCTGTTGTACGAATTCGTGATGAAGAGTTTCCGATCGACTTGATAGAGTTCGACGGACTTGGTTTTGATGTGATTGTCGGGATGAACTGGTTAGAGCGGTACAAGGGCAGAATCCTGTGTGCCGAGCATCGTCTGCTTCTTCGGAGTCCGTCTGGGGTTACTTTATCTTACCGCTAGAGGCCCAGGGAGCCTTCGACTCAGATCATCACCGCCATGGCTATGTATCGTGAACTACGACGAGGGAATGATGTATACCTCTGCTATGTCCAGGACATAGAGAGAGACCCAGAGTTTAGCCCAGATGTGCCGGTAGTGTCGGAGTTTCCTGATGTATTCCTAAGGAACTGCCGGGCATGCCGCCAACACGGGAAGTGGAGTTTGAAATAGATTTGGTTCCGGGCACCGGACCAATTGCGAAGGCGCCCTATCGTATGGCTCCAGCAGAGATGACTGAGCTCAAGGAGCAGCTGAGAGACCTACTCGACAAGGGGTTTATCCGCCCTAGCGTTTCACCATGGGGAGCACCGGTCCTCTTCGTGAGGAAGAAGGACGGTAGTCTCCGCCTGTGTATTGACTATCGAGAGCTGAATGCAGTTACGGTGAAGAACCGTTATCCTTTACCACGCATCGACGACTTATTTGATCAGTTGAGAGGAGCATCAGTATTCTCCAAGATAGATCTACGATCCGGATACCATCAGATTGCTATTCGTGACAGTGACATTGAGAAGACAGCGTTCAGAACCAGATATTGACATTATGAGTTACGGTTATGCCGTTTGGTTTATCTAATGCACCAGCTAAGTTCATGGACTTAATGAACCGCTTGTTCCAAGATCAGTTGGACAAGTAGTGGTAGTCTTCATTGATATATTCTTGTGTACTCGAAATCGAGAGGTGAGCATGAAAGCCACCTGAGAATGTGTTACAAACATTGAGAAAGAATCAGTTGTATGCTAAATTTTCAAAGTGTGAGTTTTGGTTGAACCAAGTATCCTTTCTTGGTCATGTGATTTCTGAGGCCGGGATCGCTGTGGATCCGGCAAAGATTGATGCAGTGCGCACCTGGCCTAGGCCGAAGACAGTTACCGATATCAGGAGCTTCCTCGGTCTAGCAGGTTATTATAGGAGGTTTGTGACGGACTTCTCCAGTGTCTTGAAGCCGATGACTTCCTTGATGAAGAAGGATGCACCATTCGAGTGGACATTCGACTGTGAGAGTTCTTTCCAGAGTCTCAAGAATGCTCTGACATCTGCACCAGTCCTGACTATACCAGACGGTCCAGATGGTTTTGAGGTTTATTGTGACGCATCAGGCAGAGGTATGGGTTGTGTGTTGATGCAACACGGGAAGGTCGTAGCATACGCCTCCCGACAGCTGAAGAAGCATGAAGAGAACTACCCTACCCACGATTTAGAACCGGTGCCATTGTCTTCGCATTGAAGATATGGCGACATTATTTGTATGGGGTAAGTGTGACAATTTATTCTGACCACAAAAGTTTAAAATACTTGTTCACTCAGAAGGAGTTGAACATGAGACAAAGAAGGTGGGTCGAGTTCTTAAACGACTACGACATCAATTTACAGTACAGGGAGGGTAAGGCAAATGTGGTAGCTGACGCACTGAGTCGAGAGCACACTCTTTCATTCGCTAGTCTCTCATACTAGCTTGGTTAAAGAGGTGCGGAGTGCTCAGATGACGGATCAGTATATGTTGGAGATCAGGCAGAAGCTTATTGATGGCACATTCGAGGGTCAGAAGTACGACTTTCGACTCCACGATGATGACCTGATTAGGCTCAATGGCCGACTATGTATTCCGAGGAGTAGCGCTGAGCTGAAGGAGCGCATACTGAGTGAATCCCACTGTTCTACGACTTCGATTCACCCCGGAGCTTCAAAGATGTACAAGGGTATGAAACGTATTTCTGGTGGACTGGAATGAAAAAGGATGTAAATGATTATGTATTGAGGTGTCTCACTTGCCAGAAGGTCAAGTTTGAGCACGACGGCCTGGTGGTATGGTACAGCCAATGCCAGTGCCTGAGTGGAAGTTCCATGACATTTCTATGGACTTCGTAGTAGGGCTTCCGCCTACAAGGGGAGGTCTGAATATGATTTGGGTAGTTGTTGACGATTGACCAAGGTGGCTCGATTCATACCGATGAAGGACACCTAGAAAGTGGCAAAATAGCAGAGCTCTTCGACAGAGAGATTGTAAGACATCATGGGGTACCGAAAAACATTGTGTCTGACAGGGATACCAGATTCCTCTCAAGGTATTGGAAATACACACGGGAAGCGCTTGGTACCGAGCTGAAGCTAAGTACAGCGTTCCACCCACAAACAGATGGTCAGAGTGAGCGCACCATCCAGACACTTGAGGATATGTTACGTGCATGTGCACTTGATTTTCATACCAGTTGGATTGATAAGTTACATCTGATCGACTTTAGTTACAGCAACAGTTACCATGCTTCGATCAAGATGTCTCCCTTCCAGCTTTGTACGGTAGACCATGCCGCACGCCATTATGCTGGGATGAGTCGAGTGAGACGGTCATTATAGGACCAGAGTATCTGGAACAAGTTCAAGCAGAAGTACGCCAAATCGGGCTAACATGAAGGCAGCTCAGGATAGGCAGAAATCGTACGCCGATGTGCGCAGACGGACCTGGAGTTCACCGTGGGCGATCAGGTATTTCTTAGGGTATCCCCATGAAGGGAGTATTTCATTTTGGCCAGAAAGGCAAGTTGAGCCCGAAATAGGTGGGGCCTTATGTTGTGACGGAGCGGATCGGCCCGGTAGCTTACAGACTTGATCTACCCGTGAGCTGGGCAAGGTATGATGTATTTCATGTGTCCCAGTTGAAGAAATATGTGTCTCATCCGTCTCATGTGCTTCAGCCTGAAAGGCTAACCTTAGAGCCGACCATGCGATCAGTGGAGACTCCGGTACGGATTCTGGATACTAATACTCGAGACACTCGCCATAAGTCAGTGAGACTGGTGAAGGTTCTCTAGTCTAACCAGGACGTTGAGGAGGCCACTTGGGAGCTGGAAGATAAGATGAAGGCGAAGTACCCGTCATTGTTACTTCTTAGTGTTTATGTGTATAGGGTACGGGGCGTACCCCTTTTTAAGGGGGGTAGAGCCGTTTCGGTTATGTGTGTGTACGACGTGTATTTAAATACATCGTCTATGTTATGTGTTATGTTACAGACCGTTGTGTCTGAATGATGTTGTGTATGGACCCTGTGTCCGATGTTATGTAAGTATGACCGTTGTGTCTGAATGATGTTGTGTCCGATGTTATGTAAGTGTGTTGTCAATGTTGTTATGGGAAGTATTATTTATATGTATTCCCGTATTCTAATATTTAGGATATGTGGAAGTGTGAACTTTGAGGACAAAGTTCTTTTAAGGGGTAGATTGAAATACCCCAAACCTTAGTATGTTATTTAACATTAAAATAAGGTATATTAAGACTAAAAAGAGTCTTAGAAACATTAGTAACAATTTAAACCATAGAAAACACAAATAAGTACCTTAAAGTCAATTAGGGCTAAAATGTGCTCTAAGCTTGGGATAAGCTTGGGTAAGACCTAATGAGATACCAAGACCTTATTTATATACTAATGAACAATTAAACCAATTACCAAAGAAAACTAAGCTTGAAAACAAGTTAAAACACAAAATGCGCTTTAAGGAGTCTTAAAGCACATTTTTGAAAAATTGTCTTGAAAATGAGTTTTGAATGGCTAAGTGTCCATCATTACTCTTTAATTAATATGTGTACTACTTAGTATCACATTTGGAAGTCTATATCAATGGGAAATCAAAAATTTCACATATGCCTTGGTTGTTAGTGAATAGTAACTAAAATAAGCTAGTTTGTAACATATGTTTATATAAGTAATTAAATTGGCCAACAAAGACTAAAATGCCTTTAGTAAATAAAGGGGGCCGGTTTTTTATGGTAATGAGTCACCACTCATGTTAGTTTATTAAGTAAACAAATGATGACTAATAGTTACTATTTACTTTAACATATAAATATCTTCTAAAAGCAATACCAATCTTCATTCTCTCATTTCTCTTCAATTCCCACGTCTTTACCTTCCTCCTTGCTCTTCTACGGTTTTTCTACAGCAACACCACCATCACCATCATTCTCATCTTTGATCACTTATATCTCCTAGCTCACTTTGCCAAATCAAATTCTAAGACCCTACTCTCTTCCTCATCAAGCTCTTCAATTCTATCCTTTCAAACTTCAAGAGCTCCATTTTGGTGCCAAGAGGAATCTCCATGGGAGGAGCTTGAGCTCATCTTTTCACATATTATTGTCTCCTTTGCTTCTAGTAAGGAAACTCAAAGAAAATAGTGTTTCCTTCATGTTTTTATGTTGTCCGAAAATCACCATTAATGGTGCCCTTCCTTGCTTGTTTTAGCTTCATTGAATCTTCCAAGGGCTTGGTGGAGTCTCTCTTGCTACATATCCAAACTCTCTTTTGTATCAAGGTAAAAACAACGATCGTAATGTTTTGAAATAATATATGTAACTGGGTTTACATGAGATGAAGCATAAAGCTTGTATACCATTTTATCATTTGTCTTGAAATACCCCAAACTTATAAAACATGGATTAAATATTTAATCACATTAATTAAGGCCTAAAAATGCCTTAAAAGTCAACTGAGAACAACAGTGGTCAACACAAATCAAGATGTTGCACCTTTGACTGTTAAGGGTAAATAAATACCCAAATGATCTACTTAGGACCTAAAAATTTGTCCTAAGCATATTAGCACATTACTAAACATATTAAAATTGTTGGGCAACACTCCAACACAAAGAACAAGCACTTTCATGCTTCAGGGTCAAAAAGGGCAAAAAGGTGCTCTAAGAAACCTTAAAAATCAAATGACCTCTAAATGATATAAAATTGGATACCATGATCAAATATCATGTAAGGAACACAAAAAAACCGTTGTCAAAGAAAACCAAGCCCAGAAACACCTTGCGACACAAAATGTGCACTAAAACTCCTTAAAGCACGTTTTTGTGTAATCGCCTTCTAAATTGGTTTTAAATGGGATAAAAGGTTTAAATACCTTTAAATATAATAAAATATCATATTATGATATTAGGAATTTAATTCCAGAAATTTACAAATTTTTACAAATTTAATATTAAAATATTAATAAAACCCTAAAAAGGGGCCCGCTTGAGTCAACATTGACTAAGAATGGTCAAGAGGTCAAAGTTTGACCCCTTGGACCACATGAGGTCGACATACACAGGCTGGGGGAGTCAAGTTTCATCACTTCCAATACAATAAACAAGACTTAAATAAGTCTCCTTAAATTAAGGCTACTTTTGCCTTTTATTAGTTTATACACTCACTTTAGGCTCCATTATTTGATCAATCAAGCCTCAATTCGTGGGAGCCTTCCTTTATCTTCAATCAGCCGACCCCATGTCCCCTCCTTATCTCTTTGATGAGTCACCTCCAATAATGAGACAATAAACTAATCAATAATGCATTTTCAATCAATATTAGCCATTCTAGTCACTCTCTCTCTCCTAGCTGCATTCAATTCGGTGAAGCAGCTCCTCCAAGCTCTCCCAAGCTCTCTCAACCGAACTTCTTCAGTTGGGAAGGTAAACTTAACTTCTAAGCTTCGAATTAATGGTTTAAGGCTTGTTTTTGGCTCTTTTTCTTCATCTCTTCACCACCTATGCTTAGATCTCATGACTAATCAGTTCCTATGGCTTATTCTCAGTGTTCTAAGGTTAGAACATCAATCAAATTCGAATGAAACAAGTTTAGAGACCAAGGTTGTTCAAAATCTCATTTTAAGGTAAAAATGTGCTCTAAGCTCATATCTTTTGATTCCCTTCAAGTTCGGCTGTGAAACTTTGTTCCTAGCCTTATTTTCTTCTCCTTTTCATGTGGAATCAGTTGGTTAGCCATTTGGAGCAAGGGTGGCCGAGATCCAAAGGAAATACCCTCTTTTAAGGCATTTTTCTAAGGTAAAACCTAATTACAAGGTAGCTTGTTGAGATCTAGCTATTTCCTATGTCAATATGGTGGATCTAACACCTTGTGGTGTGTTGATTCAGGTCGAAACCATCTTGAACTCTCCTTGCATTTTTAAGGTGATTTTTGCCTTAAATCTTACATTAAATTACTTCTTATGGTTAGATCATTCTTGGAGACTAACTAGGCCTTGTTTTCTGTTTGAAACATGCAAGAGAAGCTTTGGAAATTTTTTCCAAGGCTGGCGAATTCAAACAAGGAATTATTCAAGCAAATCAAGGTATAAACACCTTAAATCTATGATTTTTATAATTTCTAAGCTTATATATAAATATGGCCGAGAGTGAAATGATAAATATGGGTTATATTGACCTAGAAATGGAAAAAAAATGACTAAGATATATTAAGCTAGTCATTTAAGAGATTTAATTAACATAATTGTCAAATTTAAGACATTATGTGGAAGTTTGGTAATTAAATGGAAAGTGTGTGGTGAGGCCGAGAATTATAAGTATTTTTGGGACATTTATGTGTAATTTATTTTGCAAGCCAATGTTTGTAATAAGGCCATGTATTTTAGGCCATTTTATTTATGCACTTACAAGCTTTTATTTAAGTTTAAGGGATATATAATTATTACCGAAATGAATAAGGGGTTATAGTGTAATTAAATTAAATTTAGGGGCTTTAGAATAATAAGGCCAAAAATTAGAGTTAAAAAGGAGTTAAAATAAAGTTTATAAGATTTTATAAAGTTTTGGGTTAAATGGTGATTTCTAGAAAGTTTGGGTGCAAACCGTAATTATTAGGAATTAATGGTCAAGGAAATATTAAGGAGGTCAACATTGACCATATGCTAGGTTTTGACCAAAATAAATAAGTTAGATAACTTATTTAAGGTTTTATAATAGGTTATGTATTTAATGGTAATATTTTTATAACATATGTGGTGAATATGTTATTACCGAAAATTAAGGGTGTAAAATGGTATTTTAAACACCCATGGGCTATTAGGAATTTTTTAGGAATTTTTTGGTGGATTTTGGAATTAAAATGAACTATACATCTATAATATATAGTTATTATGTCATTATGACACTTTGGAGAAAAATAGATGGTGGAATGGTAAATATCGAAAGTATATGGGTTAATAAGGATATTTATAACCCTTTGGTGGAATTTGGTGATTTTTAGAATTATAGAAGAGTATCTATTGAGATATGTGTATAAGATATGATTTTAATGATATGGTAAAACTATATGTTATAAATAGGGCCAAATGGCAATTATAGAATAGCACAAGGGCTGTTCGGAGTTCACAAAAAAATAACCATAGGTTATACTCTTTTATAAGTAAGAAATGTTATATTAAATAGAATATATAACATGGTAAAAAGAAAGGGGTGATTTTGTAAATAAAGGAAATTATGATTTAAGGAAAAGTATAAGGTTTAATATATGCCTATGAGGCAATATACAATAGTTTTGTATAAAAACTATAGGAATAAATTAAAGGAAATAAAAATCATATCAAACGATATGAGAATGTGGTATAACATTACATAATGTTATGTGGTCAAAAAGGGAATTTAAATTGAGTTAAGGGCTATACCGAGTTAACAAGAGTTGGACAATGAATTTCAGACTAAGGTATATAGTATTATAAATGTTATAGCAATTACATGGTTTAGATGGAATTAATATAAGGAAGGGTATTCACATTAAAGAATGTGACAAACTGTAAATAATGGGAATTTATAAACTAAGGTATTTATGGAATAAACCTTAGGAGTTGTAAATGTACAACATAAAATGTTACATAATATTAGGATAACAATCTTAATATAAGTTGTACAATACAATACAACTAATGGGAATAATCATCTAAAAGAAGATGATAAAATGTAACATAAAATACAAGAGTTTATTAAACTCATGAGAATTACCTACGTGGTAAAAATATATACATACACAAGAATAATGTATATAAGGTGGATAAATATATTTTGGTTGAAAACCTTATGATTTAATGGTGGTGGTTATTTGGGAAAAATATAGTTACAAACTGTAAGCTATGAATTTTGCTAAGATAATGGGTAATGAAATACAAAGAATTATAATGGATGATGGAAAAAAATATAATATAAGAATGCATGCATACATGCAACTATAGGTTACGTACCTAAACTAGATGGTGGATAGATTTAAAAGAAATACGACGAATTAAACTTAACAGTTGAAAAATATGACGTATGAGTTTTAAGTAACAAAACCGACTGTTTTAGAGAAACCCTTAACAACAACTGTAGAAAACAGGTGAACTGTCGGGGTTACTTATTATTCGGAAATACCGGATGTAGTTAGTCATGGAGACTGACTTATAGTTTTATTACCGTTTAGAGTATACTTCTGACAAGGACGCTTGACGAGCTAGCGGACTACACGGAGCGTAGGATCTTGCTGATTCTTACTCCACCGTAATACAGTCAGGGTGAACGGTATGTAAAGGGGTTTGATCCGAGTTGTCCTAAGGTTGCTCCTTGGGCTCGGATTTGGTTGATATAACTTGTATGTTGTTATGAGTCTCTGATTGTCTCCGAGGACTTCCTCAGTTCAGACTTCTGTGTGATCTGTGATAAGATTGTTTGTCTGAATGTGTTAATTAATATGCATGAATTGTATATTATAGCTGCTTATTATTTACTGTTGTTGAGTTAACAGTATTGGTTCGTATATATGAACCTATATATATAAAACGAACTAGCGGCTATGGTGCTATCTTATATGAAATATAAGGAACGTAAGTAAAACGTTGTAGCACTATGATAATAACATATACATATTATCTGAGACTTTTATACGGAGCATTGGCCTTTCTATACGCCGCTCTTGTATCTAGCACTGGATCCCGAGTTTACAGACTCCGGATTGGACTAATGACCTTAGTCTGCTGTGTTAGAAAATTTGGTAATGCGATGCGATGGTATAATTAATTAATTAATGGAATGGAAGTAAAGCCAAGAGGATGTGGCTCTTGGTGCGCGCTGTGATCACAAAAACGATACCAGGATGTCCGCGTACGGGTCCGTAAGTATCAAGAAAATTTCTCGTGAGCTAGAATGGCTCGTTGGTCGGAGACTCTACCGTTGGAGTGGCTACTGCCGTGGGTGACCCGCCATAATATATGGGTAACTAGAGATATGTCATTTTAACGAGACATTGTCACTAGGTATAACTGAACAACTAAAACAATTGAGACTTATACAGTGGCGAACAATACCATGGATGAGACTTAATACTTGTTTATTATTCTCGTTGTTTCGCTTTGTTGTTCATTGGTTATACTTGTGGTTATTTTATTGTGTGTTGATGGTTGGATGGAGCCTACAAGGCTAAGGTAAATTAAATATGAAAACTGTACGCTACGGCGAATGTACATTGTACATTATATTGTTATTACTCGATACGTTCGATATATAAATGTTGTATGGAATATTAAATGAATGTTTGGATTGGAAGTATGGTTAAATGTTTATGGATATTTGGATGGTTGATTATGTATATTATACATTTATGCTTCAGTTTTGATTATAACTGTAAAAAGGAAAGGCATGAAACCAATCTAATAATAAGATGGTTAAAATGACAAGTGACCATTAGGGTCCAGGCCCGGCATACTCAGCGTCTATCGCTGATACTACACCATTTCAGGTTGTTGATCATTGTCGGAGCTGAAGAGCAGGAACAGGGTAATTGGAGATGTTGTATAGTAATGAAGATGGTGTATGGTCTTATGGTAAGGTTATGTATTTTCAGGTTGGGTAGACGCTCACTTGTCGATGTTTATGGTTTATGGACTTAGTATGATGTATAGGAGTTTCTCGTTATCACTGCGGTTAGCAGTTTGTTTATTTTGGAAGTTGGATGTAGTTTGGCTACGTTGCTTGCATGGGCGAGTAATGGCCGGTGACACCCGAGTGAGTTTTGTAATTGTTGTTTTTTCCGCTGTGAGACGTTTTATTTATTGCTACGTGAGATTATATCGTGATTATGGAGAGGGGTGTTACAAAAGTGGTATCAGAGCGGAGTACCGCTCTGATGACGAGATAATAGGTTAAGACAGTGAGCTTAGGACTTGGGAAATTATGGGAAACATTTGGGAAGTATAGACGATTCGTCTTAGAAGATACTGTGTCTAGTAACGCAAATTGCGTGACAGGTTAGCCTTAAGGCAACTTAATATCTATTGGTTGTGTACGGTAATTTACCGAGTATTTATGTGACATACTGTACTACAGATGTCTGGTGGAACTAGAGGGCGTGGTACTGGAAGAGGTGAGGCGGTGACCCCGGCATTACAGGAGTTGCTGAGACGGTTGCAGCCGTTCTTACAGTGGGTACTCAAATAGGAGGAGCACCAGCCCACCCGCCACAGCCCAGGGAAACGAACTGGCTGAAGTCAGTTACAGAGACCCGACCACCTACATATTCTGGGGAACCCGACCCCGTGCTTTGAGCGTTACATCGTTGAACATGAGAAAGCGTATGAAGCTTTACAGGTACCAGACGACAAGAAGATCGCCATTGCTGCTTTCCATCTAAAGGATGCAGCCAGCACTTGGTGGAGGTTGGTCAAGGACCACCACCTGGCTACACCCGACTTTTCGTGGGCTGCCTTTGTCGAGTTACTGAGAGGGAAGTACTACCCAGCACATCTCAAACAGAAGAAGCGCCAGGAGTCCGAGACACTGACCCAAGGAGGTCTGACCGTGATGAGTATTACGCTCGATTCATTGGTCAGCTGGACTTCATTCCCGGTGCGGATTACTCAGAGACCGTGAAGGTCGAGAAGTTCCGGGGAGGACTATTATTTCGCATTCAGATGGCGATGGGTGCTACCCTCTACACTACCATCCAGGTACCAACAGAAAGCCATAAATTCTTTACTTACTTCATTACCAATTAACTTTGTGAGAACTTGCCAAGGAGATTCCAGAGTGTTATGAGGCTGCCTCGAGGACGGAGCTAATGCCCAGACTCGGGAAGAGACTCTAGGGGCAAAAAAGGAAGAACCCTGAGGGAGAGTCTGAGGGTGGAGGAGCATCTCCAGGAGAGGCCAAAGAAGGGAAAGTAAGGACTTATCCCACTAAATTGTTACCATACTAAATACCTTATAAATACTGACCCGAAACATTTAACAGGAAGTTTTTCCCAAAAGAAAGGGCAACAGGGTCACAAGGGAAAGAAAGGGAAAGAGCCCGTCCTTTAGTGACCGGCCCAGCTATTGATGCTAAGCCTCTGAGATCTGCACCTCTAAGGGTGAGAACACCTACCTCTTAAATTGAATTGTGACCTTAACCTTTAAATCATCAGATTGTAACTTAACTTAATTACTACCATCAGGCACCGGACAGCCCAGCGCCATTTTTACTATAAGCGTTGTGGGAAGGACCATCCTGGGTCGACTGCGAAGGCCGCAAAGTCGAGAGTCGGTGCTGCCACAAAGAGGGTCATAGGGAATTCAATGCTGGATGAACCCAGAGAGCTGTAATTACCGACCACCAAGGAATACTCAGAAGACCTCAGCTGAGGATTTGGAGTACTACGAGGCGGTCAGGATGGCCAGACATCTACTGATGCTGGAGCCTATAAAGGCAAGGGAGTAGATAGGGCATGAATACCCTAACTCCATGAGACCGCTGGTGGAAGACTTTTACTTACTATGTTGTGTGCTTACTTTGAATGTTAGAAGGAGCTATGTTATAAGTATGTGGGAGTGTGTCATTGACCACTCGCCTTTTGTAAACTTTGGGATTAGTTGTGTGTACCCAGTACCAATAAGCTGTAAACTTTGACGGATAATATATATGAGCAGGATGTTAATGCTTACATTATCATGTAGTCTATACTCTACGACGTAGAGTCAATGAGACCGGGAATTACTGAACCAGAATTTCCACCTGCATGGCGCACTTGCTATTGCAAGCGCTATGACAGTAAACCACTGAAATTTCCATCTGCCTTGCGCACTTGCTACAACAAGTGCAGCAACAACAAATGCAACTGCAACAACTACTACTTTTTAGTCTTTCATTATATGTATACCAAAAAAAAATGCTTTTCAAACTTTTCATACAAACCTTGAGGTTAGAAACCTATGCCACTTTGGAAGGACCGTTAGTCCAACCACAACAACTGGAGAAATGCTACAACCACTGTGATTGTAAATCACACCAGTTTAAATTGTTTGGGAATTTTCAGACAAGGCTTATTAGCCAAATACCATCAGTGTATACCCGCATTTAATGCTAATCACTATCAGTGATAAATGTTTAGTCCTCATGGACAAGCATACCCTTTGTAGATGCACCACCGTCAGTGAGGATGGTTGTGAAGTGAAGAGCCAAGTTGCTCAAGCTATTATGTAATCTGCAATACATCCAATTACATGGATGAGGGGACGAATATGAACTATGGATGAGATGTGATAAAAAAAAACAGGGAGAAAAAGGAAAATGTGTTGTACTCAATGAGATAAAAAAAAAAGGAGAAACAAGTTTGCTAATATAGCACGAATTTTACTTACACCGAGTTGAATAATACCAGTTATGGCACAAATTACCACGGATGCCACAAAGGCAATAGCACTTATTACGGGATAACCGATAACACGAACTATTAGACAAAAAAAAAGCAGAAGCAAAAAGCAGACAAAAAAAAGCAGAAGCAAAAAGAAGACAAAAAAAAGAAGAACAAAAAATAAAGGATATCCATCAAAGGGAGATTGACAACAGAATCCTTCACAACAACCGTGTGACAGACATTACCAGTTTACTAAACGAGACATGGGACGACCGCACTCCGTTAGGAGCATGTGGGCCTGACAGACCTATTTATAAGTTAGTCGGGTAAGTAGTAATGTATCAGTACGGTACCCCATGCAAGTAGACAAGTAGTGTTAGGAACACGAGAAGTAGTCAACTCCATTCTACGGACAGTAAGACGGATTACCTCGAAGATGGACGAGAAGAGCCGCAGTTAAACCAACGGGCTAAAGAAATCAAGAATTTTCAACAGAGAATAGTGGACGGTATACAGAGAAGACAAGGAAACAGTTCAAGGACAGGAACCAAAAAAAAAAAAGAAACAGGAAAACCCGTTATGGACGGATAATATGTAGAATCCTCATAAGGATCGAGTAAATTCTTACAATCCAGAGGAAATCTACCAGATGATATGGATATAAACGCGTGACCACGCAAGGAGAAAAGATAAAGCTATATGATAGAAGATACCTTGCTCAAGAAACAGTGGATTTGGAATGTACCACTCACAGGATAATTCCCACATCTTTTCTGTTTGACTCATTGGATATTAGCTGTTGAGCGTTTACGCCTCTGCACTCTGTATGACTGAGTGTTTTGGTATTGCACTCGTGCAGTTATTAATCTAGAGGGAATGCAGAAAGATAAAGTGGATATCAACATGAGTGTGTAAAAAAAAAGAGAACTACAACAGTGTGTTACTCCGGAAAAAAATCACCAGGAGACATGGATGACAAACATCATCCTTGTGGACATATAGGCTGGTACGTCTTAGTATTACAAAGACAAGTGCAAAGAGCACTAAGTACTAACAGTAGCCAATGTCATATTACATCTCAAACTGAATGTCAGTAAGAGAAGACACACGCATATATGCTAGTGATCCAAACCAGTGGATTCACAGCAATGAAAAAAAAAGAGGCAAATTGAGCCTTGTTCATGGGTCTACACCTCATACGGAGCGAGTGGGCCCATAAGAATAAACTTGGGAGAAAGCACAAATAGATCAGTGCCTCACCCTTTATGCATTGTGGAGCCCTGAAGGGCTAGAGTTATACCCGTCTCTCTGATATGAGGATAATCCACGAGTTGGAGAACTCTTTGAGAGCCAAGTATCCAGCGCTCCTTGTTGAGCGGCTGTTGTATACTTGTGGGGTACGGGGGCGTAACCCTTTTTAAGGGGGGTAGAGCCTCTTGGCTGTGCACATGTTTGCACTAAGTTTTGTTTGTTTGATATGCATTGCATACAAAAAAAAGAGAATTGGTGGTGTGCGGGGCATACGAGGTTTGTTTGGTTAGTATGTGAATTATTTAGTATGCATGGCATACAGTGAATTGGTTTTGTTGGTTATGGTTGGTACGCGGGGCGTGCGTTGTTTGGTTGTTTGGATGTGATGTACACTTGAATGTATGTATCCTATGAGATACTTGTTTGAATGATTGTATGTACACCATGTGTGTAGTACTTTTCTTATGCTATTTGTGATATGTATTCATATTGCTTTATAGAATGATTACATATGGTATCGCCTAGATACGAAATGAATCATTAGATATGGAATGCGGAACAATGGAATGTTATGGACACCTCAGGAGGTTGTCAGGGTTGGTAGAACTGATAGGAAATGGTGGTGCTGATGGATCACCTATATCCATATATGATTGAACTAACGCCACAACGTGATGGCTATGTGCTGTATAGGCACAACACGATGTGTGTAAATGATATATCACATAGATATACATTATGGGAATAATGGGTAGTTATACATTTATATACTTACCTATTTGATTAAGAGACTTCGGGACGAAGTCTTTTTAAGGGGGGTAGATTGAAATACCCCAAACTTATAAAACATGGATTAAATATTTAATCACATTAATTAAGGCCTAAAATGCCTTAAAAGTCAACTGAGAACAACAGTGGTCAACACAAATCAAGATGTTGCACCCTTTGACTGTTAAGGGTAAATAAATACCCAAATGAACTACTTAGGACCAAAAAATTTGTCCTAAGCATATTAACACATTACTAAACATATTACAATTTTTGGGCAACACTCCAACACAAAGAACAAGCACTTTCATGCTTCAGGGTCAAAAAGGGCAAAAAGGTGCTCTAAGAAACCTTAAAAATCTAATGACCTCTAAATGATATAAAATTGGATACCATGATCAAATATCATGTAAGGAACACAAAAAACCGTTTCAAAGAAAACCAAGCCCAGAAACACCTTGCGACACAAAATGTGCACTAAAACTCCTTAAAGCACGTTTTTGTGTAATCGCCTTCTAAATTGGTTTTAAATGGGCTAAAAGGTTATAAATACCTTTAAATATAATAAAATATCATATTATATGATATTAGGAATTTAATTCCAGAAATTTACAAATTTTTACAAATTTAATATTAAAATATTAATAAAACCCTAAAAAGGGGCCCGCTTGAGTCAACATTGACTAAGAATGGTCAAGAGGTCAAAGTTTGACCCCTTGGACCACATGAGGTCGACATACACAGGCTGGGGGAGTCAAATTTCGTCACTTCCAATACAATAAACAAGACTTAAATAAGTCTCCTTAAATTAAGGCTACTTTTGCCTTTTATTAGTTTATACACTCACTTTAGGCTCCATTATTTGATCAATCAAGCCTCAATTCGTGGGAGCCTTCCTTTCTCTTCAATCAGCCGACCCCATGTCCCCTCCTTATCTCTTTGATGAGTCACCTCCAATAATGAGACAATAAACTAATCAATAATGCATTTTCAATCAAATATTAGCCATTCTAGTCACTCTCTCTCTCCTAGCTGCATTCATTTCGGTGAAGCAGCTCCTCCAAGCTCTCCCAAGCTCTCTCAACCGAACTTCTTCAGTTGGGAAGGTAAACCTAACTTCTAAGCTTCGAATTAATGGTTTAAGGCTTGTTTTTGGCTCTTTTTCTTCATCTCTTCACCACCTATGCTTAGATCTCGTGACTAATCAGTTCCTATGGCTTATTCTCAGTGTTCTAAGGTTAGAACATCAATCAAATTCGAATGAAACAAGTTTAGAGACCAAGGTTGCTCAAAATCTCATTTTAAGGTAAAAATGTGCTTTAAGCTCATATCTTTTGATTCCCTTCAAGTTCGGCTGTGAAACTTTGTTCCTAGCCTTATTTTCTTCTCCTTTTCATGTGGAATCAGTTGGTTAGCCATTTGGAGCAAGGGTGGCCGAGATCCAAAGGAAATACCCTCTTTTAAGGCATTTTTCCAAGGTAAAACCTAATAACAAGGTAGCTTGTTGAGATCTAGCTATTTCCTATGTCAATATGGTGGATCTAACACCTTGTGGTGTGTTTGATTCAGGTCGAAACCATCTTGAACTCTCCTTGCATTTTTAAGGTGATTTTTGCCTTAAATCTTACATTAAATTACTTCTTATGGTTAGATCTTCTTGGAGACTAACTAGGCCTTGTTTGCTGTTTGAAACATGCAAGAGAAGCTTTGGAAATTTTTCCAAGGCTGGCCGAATTCAAACAAGGAATTATTCAAGCAAATCAAGGTATAAACACCTTAAATCTATGATTTTTATAATTTCTAAGCTTATATATAAATATGGCCGAGAGTGAAATGATAAATATGGGTTATATTGACCTAGAAATGGAAAAAAATGACTAAGATATATTAAGCTAGTCATTTAAGAGATTTAATTAACATAATTGTCAAATTTAAGACATTATGTGGAAGTTTGGTAATTAAATGGAAAGTGTGTGGTGAGGCCGAGAATTATAAGTATTTTTGGGACATTTATGTGTAATTTATTTTGCAAGCCAATGTTTGTAATAAGGCCATGTATTTTAGGCCATTTTATTTATGCACTTACAAGCTTTTATTTAAGTTTAAGGGATATATAATTATTACCGAAATGAATAAGGGGTTATAGTGTAATTAAATTAAATTTAGGGGCTTTAGAATAATAAGGCCAAAATTAGAGTTAAAAAGGAGTTAAAATAAAGTTTATAAGATTTTATAAAGTTTTGGGGTTAAATGGTGATTTCTAGAAAGTTTGGGTGCAAACCGTAATTATTAGGAATTAATGGTCAAGGAAATATTAAGGAGGTCAACATTGACCATATGCTAGGTTTTGACCAAAATAAATAAGTTAGATAACTTATTTAAGGTTTTATAATAGGTTATGTATTTAATGGTAATATTTTTATAACATATGTGGTGAATATGTTATTACCGAAAATTAAGGGTGTAAAATGGTATTTTAAACACCCATGGGCTATTAGGAATTTTTTAGGAATTTTTTGGTGGATTTTGGAATTAAAATGAACTATACATCTATAATATATAGTTATTATGTCATTATGACACTTTGGAGAAAAATAGATGGTGGAATGGTAAATATCGAAAGTATATGGGTTAATAAGGATATTTATAACCCTTTGGTGGAATTTGGTGATTTTAGAATTATAGAAGAGTATCTATTGAGATATGTGTATAAGATTGATTTTAATGCTATGGTAAAACTATATGTTATAAATAGGGCCAAATGGCAATTATAGAATAGCACAAGGGCTGTTCGGAATTCACAAAAAAATAACCATAGGTTATACTCTTTTATAAGTAAGAAATGTTATATTAAATAGATATATAACATGGTAAAAAAAAGGGGTGATTTTGTAAATAAAGGAAATTATGATTTAAGGAAAAGTATAAGGTTTAATATATGCCTATGAGGCAATATACAATAGTTTTGTATAAAAACTATAGGAATAAATTAAAGGGAATAAAAATATCATATCAAACGATATGAGAATGTGGTATAACATTACATAATGTTATGTGGTCAAAAAGGGAATTTAAATTGAGTTAAGGGCTATACCGAGTTAACAAGAGTTGGACAATGAATTTCAGACTAAGGTCTATAGTATTATAAATGTTATAGCAATTACATGGTTTAGATGGAATTAATATAAGGAAGGGTATTCACATTAAAGAATGTGACAAACTGTAAATAAAGGGAATTTATAAACTAAGGTATTTATGGAATAAACCTTAGGAGTTGTAAATGTACAACATAAAATGTTACATAATTTAGGATAACAATCTTAATATAAGTTGTACAATACAATACAACTAATGGGAATAATCATCTAAAAGAAGATGATAAAATGTAACATAAAATACAAGAGTTTATTAAACTCATGAGAATTACCTACGTGGTAAAAATATATACATACACAAGAATAATGTATATAAGGTGGATAAATATATTTTGGTTGAAAACCTTATGATTTAATGGTGGTGGTTATTTGGGAAAAATATAGTTACAAACTGTAAGCTATGAATTTTGCTAAGATAATGGGTAATGAATACAAAGAATTATAATGGATGATGGAAAAAAAATATAATATAAGAATGCATGCATACATGCAACTATAGGTTACGTACCTAAACTAGATGGTGGATAAGATTTAAAAGAAATACGACGAATTAAACTTAACAGTTGAAAAATATGACGTATGAGTTTTAAGTAACAAAACCGACTGTTTTAGAGAAACCCGTAACAACAACTGTAGAAAACAGGGGTGAACTGTCGGGTTACTTATTATTCGGAAATACCGGATGTAGTTAGTCATGGAGACTGACTTATAGTTTATTACCGTTTAGAGTATACTTCTGACAAGGACGCTTGACGAGCTAGCGGACTACACGGAGCGTAGGATCTTGCTGATTCATACTCCACCGTAATACAGTCAGGGTGAACGGTATGTAAAGGGGTTTGATCCGAGTTGTCCTAAGGTTGCTCCTTGGGCTCGGATTTGGTTGATATAACTTGTATGTTGTTATGAGTCTCTGATTGTCTCCGAGGACTTCCTCAGTTCAGACTTCTGTGTGATCTGTGATAAGATTGTTTGTCTGAATGTGTTAATTAATATGCATGAATTGTATATTATAGCTGCTTATTATTTACTGTTGTTGAGTTAACAGTATTGGTTCGTATATATGAACCTATATATATAAAACGAACTAGCGGCTATGGTGCTATCTTATATGAAATATAAGGAACGTAAGTAAAACGTTGTAGCACTATGATAATAACATATACATATTATCTGAGACTTTTATACGGAGCATTGGCCTTTCTATACGCCGCTCTTGTATCTAGCACTGGATCCCGAGTTTACAGACTCCGGATTGGACTAATGACCTTAGTCTACTGTGTTAGAAAATTTGGTAATGCGATGCGATGGTATAATTAATTAATTAATGGAATGGAAGTAAAGCCAAGAGGATGTGGCTCTTGGTGCGCGCTGTGATCACAAAAACGATACCAGGATGTCCGCGTACGGGTCCGTAAGTATCAAGAAAATTTCCCGTGAGCTAGAATGGCTCGTTGGTCGGAGACTCTACCGTTGGAGTGGCTACTGCCGTGGGTGACCCGCCATAATATATGGGTAACTAGAGACATGTCGTTTTAACGAGACATTGTCACTAGGTATAACTGAACAACTAAAACAATTGAGACTTATACAGTGGCGAACAATACCATGGACGAGACTTAATACTTGTTTATTATTCTCGTTGTTTCGCTTTGTTGTTCATTGGTTATACTCGTGGTTATTTTATTGTGTGTTGATGGTTGGATGGAGCCTACAAGGCTAAGGTAAATTAAATATGAAAACTGTACGCTACGGCGAATGTACATTGTACATTATATTGTTATTACTCGATACGTTCGATATATAAATGTTGTATGGAATATTAAATGAATGTTTGGATTGGAAGGATGGTTAAATGTTTATGGATATTTGGATGGTTGATTATGTATATTATACATTTATGCTTCAGTTTTGATTATAACTGTAAAAAGGAAAGGCATGAAACCAATCTAATAATAAGATGGTTAAAATGACAAGTGACCATTAGGGTCCAGGCCCGGCATACTCAGCGTCTATCGCTGATACTACACCATTACAGGTTGTTGATCATTGTCGGAGCTGAAGAGCAGGAACAGGGTAACTGGAGATGTTGTATAGCAATGAAGATGGTGTATGGTCTTATGGTAAGGTTGTGTATTTTCAGGATTGGGTAGATGCTCACTTGTCGATGTATGTGATTTATGGACTTAGTATGATGTATAGGAGTTTCTCGTTATCACTGCGGTTAGCAGTTTGTTTATTTTGGAAGTTGGATGTAGTTTGGCTACGTTGCTCGCATGGGCGAGTAATGGCCGGTGACACCCAAGTGAGTTTTGTAATTGTTGTTTATTTTCCGCTGTGAGACGTTTTAATTATTGCTACGTGAGGGATTATATCGTGATTATGGAGAGGGGTGTTATAAAAGTGGTATCAGAGCGTAGTACCGCTCTGATGACGAGAAAGTAGGTTAAGACTGTGAGCTTAGGACTTGGGAAATTATGGGAATCATTTGGGAGATACGAGACGATTCGTCTTAGAAAGATATTATGTCTAGTAACGCAAATTGCGTGACAGGTTAGCCTTAAGGTAATTCAATATCTATTGGTTGTGTACGGTAATTTACCGAGTATTTATGTGACATACTGTACTATAGATGTCTGGTGGAACTAGAGGGCGTGGTACTGGAAGAGGTAGAGGGGTGACCCCGGCATTCAGGAGCTGCGGAGACGGTTGCTGCTGTTCTTGCACAGCTGGGTACCCAAATAGGAGGAGCACCAGCCCACCCGCCACAGCCCAGGGAAACGAACTGGCTGAAGTCAGTTGGCGAGACCCGACACCTACATATTCAGGGGAACCAGACCCCGTAGCTTTGGAGCGTTACATTGTTGAACATGAGAAAACATTTGAAGCTTTACCGGTACCAGACGACAAGAAGGTCGCCATTGCTGCTTTCCATCTGAAGGATGCAGCCAGTACTTGGTGGAGGTTGGTCAAGGACCATCACCTGGCTACGCCCGACTTTTCGTGGGCTGCCTTTGTCGAGTTGTTGAGAGGGAAGTATTACCCAGCACATCTTAAACAGAAGAAGCGCCAGGAGTCCGAGACATTGACCCAAGGAGGTCTGACCGTGGATGAGTATTACGCTCGATTCATTGGTCAGCTGGACTTCATTCCCGGTGTGGATTACTCAGAGACCGTGAAGGTCGAGAAATTCCGGGGAGGACTATTATTTCGCATTCAGATGGCGATGGGTGCTACCCTCTACACTACCATCCAGGTGCTAACATGAAAGCCATAAAAATTCTTTACTTACTACATTATCAATTAACTTTGTGAGAACTTACCAAGGAGATTCCAAGAGTGTTATGAGGCTGCCTCGAGGACGGAGCTAATGCTCCAGACTCGGGAAGAGACTCGGGGCCAAAAAAAGGAAGAACCCTGAGGGAGAGTCTGAGGGTGGAGGAGCATCTCCAGGCGAAAGCCAAAAGAAGGGAAAGTAAGGACTTATTCCATTTCTAGATTGCTTATCATATTAAACACCTTTATAAATGCCGACCCGAAACCTTTAACAGGAAATTCTTTCCAAAGAAAGGGCAGCAGGGTCACCAGGGAACAAAAGGGAAAAGAGCCTGTCCTTCGGTTGACCGGCCCAACTATAGATGCTAAGCCTCTGAGATCTGCACCTCCTAAGGGTGAGAACACCTACCTCCTAAATTAAATTGTGACCTTAACCTATATATCAACAGTTATTAACCTACACTTAAATACTACCATCAGGCACCGGACAGCCCAGCGCCATTTTTACTATAAGCGTTGTGGGAAGGACCATCCTGAGGTCGATTGCGAAGGCCGCAAAGTCGAGAGTCTGTGCTGCCACAAAGAGGGCCATAGGGAATTCGAATGCTGGATGAACCCAGAGAGCCATAATTACCGACCACCAAGGAATACTCAGAAGACCTCAGCTGGAGGATCTAGAGTACTACGAGGCGGTCAGGATGGCCAGACATCTACTGATGCTGGAGCCTATAAAGGCAAGGGAGTAGATGGGCATGAATACCCTAACTCCATGAGACCGCTGTGGAAGACTTTTACTTACTATGTTGTGTGCTTACTTTGAATGTTAGAAGGAGCTATGTTATAAGTATGTGGGAGTGTGTCATTGACCACTCGCCTTTTGTGTAAGACTTTGGGATTAGTTGTGTGTACCCAGTACCAATAAGCTGTAAACTTTGACGGATAATATATATGAGCAGGATGTTAATGCTTACATTATCATGTAGTCTATACTATGACGCAGAGTCAATGAGACCGGGAATTACTGAACCAGAATTTCCACCTGCATGGCGCACTTGCTATTGCAAGCGCTATGACAGTAAACCACTGAAATTTCCATCTGCCTTGCGCACTTGCTACAGCAAGTGCAGCAACAACAACAGCAACAACAACAACAACAGTAACATCAACTGCAAATGCAACTGCAACAACTACTACTTTTTAGTCTTTCATTATATGTATACAAAAAAAAATGCTTTTGAAACTTTTCATACAAACCTTGAGGTTAGAAACCTATGCCACTTTGGAAGGACCGTTAGTCCAACCACAACAACTGGAGAAATGCTACAACCACTGTGATTGTAAATCACACCAGTTTAAATTGTTTGGGAATTTTCAGACAAGGCTTATTAGCCAAATACCATCAGTGTATACCCGCATTTAATGCTAATCACTATCAGTGATAAATGTTTAGTCCTCATGGACAAGCATACCCTTTGTAGATGCACCACCGTCAGTGAGGATGGTTGTGAAGTGAAGAGCCAAGTTGCTCAAGCTATTATGTAATCTGCAATACATCCAATTACATGGATGAGGGGACGAATATGAACTATGGATGAGATGTGATAAAAAAAAACAGGGAGAAAAAGGAAAATGTGTTGTACTCAATGAGATCAAAAAAAAAAAGGAGAAACAAGTTTGCTAATATAGCACGGATTTTACTTACACCGAGTTGAATAATACCAGTTATGGCACAAATTACCACGGATGCCACAAAGGCAATAACACTTATTACGGGATAACCGATAACACGAACTATTAGACAAAAAAAAGCAGAAGCAAAAAGAAGACAAAAAAAAAGAAGAACAAAAAAAAGGATATCCATCAAAGGGAGATTGACAACAAAATCCTTCACAACAACCGTGTGACAGACATTACCAGTTTACTAAACGAGACATGGGACGACCGCACTCCGTTAGGAGCATGTGGGCCTGACAGACCTATTTATAAGTTAGTCGGGTAAGTAGTAATGTATCAGTACGGTACCCCATGCAAGTAGACAAGTAGTGTTAGGAACACGAGAAGTAGTCAACTCCATTTACGGACAGTAAGACGGATTACCTCGAAGATGGACGAGAAGAGCCGCAGTTAAACCAACGGGCTAAAGAAATCAAGAATTTTCAACAGAGAATAGTGGACGGTATACAGAGAAGACAAGGAAACAGTTCAAGGACAGGAACCCAAAAAAAAAAAGAAACAGGAAAACCCGTTATGGACGGATAATATGTAGAATCCTCATAAGGATCGAGTAAATTCTTACAATCCAGAGGAAATCTACCAGATGATATGGATATAAACGCGTGACCACGCAAGGAGAAAAGATAAAGCTATATGATAGAAGATACCTTGCTCAAGAAACAGTGGATTTGGAATGTACCACTCACAGGATAATTCCCACATCTTTTTTGTTTGACTCATTGGATATTAGCTGTTGAGCGTTTACGCCTCTGTACTCTGTATGACTGAGTGTTTGGTATTGCACTCGTGCAGTTATTAATCTAGAGGGAATGCAGAAAGATAAAGTGGATATCAACAGAGTGTGTAAAAAAAAAGGAACTACAACAGTGTGTTACTCCGGAAAAAATCACCAGGAGACATGGATGACAAACATCATCCTTGTGGACATATAGGCTGGTACGTCTTAGTATTACAAAGACAAGTGCAAAGAGCACTAAGTACTAACAGTAGCCAATGTCATATTACATCTCAAACTGAATGTCAGTGAGAAGACACACGCATATATGCTAGTGATCCAAACCAGTGGATTCACAGCAATAAAAAAAAGAGGCAAATTGAGCCTTGTTCATGGGTCTACACCTCATACGGAGCGAGTGGGCCCATAAGAATAAACTTGGGAAAGCACAAATAGATCAGTGCCTCACCTTTATGCATTGTGGAGCCCTGAAGGGCTAGAGTTATACCCGTCTCTCTATGAGGATAATCCACGAGTTGGAGAACTCTTTGAGAGCCAAGTATCCAGCGCTCCTTGTTGAGCGGCTGTTGTATACTTGTGGGGTACGGGGGCGTAACCCTTTTTAAGGGGGGTAGAGCCTCTTGGCTGTGCACATGTTTGCACTAAGTTTTGTTTGTTTGATATGCATTGCATAAAAAAAAAGAGAATTGGTGGTGTGCGGGGCATACGAGGTTTGTTTGGTTAGTATGTGAATTATTTAGTATGCATGGCATACAGTGAATTGGTTTTGTTGGTTATGGTTGGTACGCGGGGCGTGCGTTGTTTGGTTGTTGGATGTGATGTACACTTGAATGTATGTATCCTATGAGATACTTGTTTGAATATTGTATGTACACCATGTGTGTAGTACTTTTCTTATGCTATTTGTGATATGTATTCATATTGCTTTATAGAATGATTACATATGGTATCGCCTAGATACGAAATGAATCATTAGATATGGAATGCGGAACAATGGAATGTTATGGACACCTCAGGGAGGTTGTCAGGGTTGGTAGAACTGGTAGGAAATGGTGGTGCTGATGGATCACCTATATCCATATATGATTGAACTAACGCCACAACGTGATGGCTATGTGCTGTATAGGCACAAACGATGTGTGTAAATGATATATCACATAGATATACATTATGGGAATAATGGGTAGTTATACATTTATATACTTACCTATTTGATTAAGAGACTTCGGGACGAAGTCTTTTTAAGGGGGGTAGATTGAAATACCCCAAACTTATAAAACATGGATTAAATATTTAATCACATTAATTAAGGCCTAAACATGCCTTAAAAGTCAACTGAGAACAACAGTGGTCAACACAAATCAAGATGTTGCACCCTTTGACTGTTAAGGGTAAATAAATACCCAAATGAACTACTTAGGACCTAAAAATTTGTCCTAAGCATATTAACACATTACTAAACATATTACAATTGTTGGGCAACACTCCAACACAAAGAACAAGCACTTTCATGCTTCAGGGTCAAAAAGGGCAAAAAGGTGCTCTAAGAAACCTTAAAAATCTAATGACCTCTAAATGATATAAAATTGGATACCATGATCAAATATCATGTAAGGAACACAACAAAACCGTTGTCAAAGAAAACCAAGCCCAGAAACACCTTGCGACACAAAATGTGCACTAAAACTCCTTAAAGCACGTTTTTGTGTAATCGCCTTCTAAATTGGTTTTAAATGGGCTAAAAGGTTATAAATACCTTTAAATATAATAAAATATCATATTATATGATATTAGGAATTTAATTCCAGAAATTTACAAATTTTTACAAATTTAATATTAAAATATTAATAAAACCCTAAAAGGGGCCCGCTTGAGTCAACATTGACTAAGAATGGTCAAGAGGTCAAAGTTTGACCCCTTGGACCACATGAGGTCGACATACACAGGCTGGGGGAGTCAAATTTCGTCACTTCCAATACAATAAACAAGACTTAAATAAGTCTCCTTAAATTAAGGCTACTTTTGCCTTTTATTAGTTTATACACTCACTTTAGGCTCCATTATTTGATCAATCAAGCCTCAATTCGTGGGAGCCTTCCTTTCTCTTCAATCAGCCGACCCCATGTCCCCTCCTTATCTCTTTGATGAGTCACCTCCAATAATGAGACAATAAACTAATCAATAATGCATTTTCAATCAAATATTAGCCATTCTAGTCACTCTCTCTCTCCTAGCTGCATTCATTTCGGTGAAGCAGCTCCTCCAAGCTCTCCCAAGCTCTCTCAACCGAACTTCTTCAGTTGGGAAGGTAAACCTAACTTCTAAGCTTCGAATTAATGGTTTAAGGCTTGTTTTTGGCTCTTTTTCTTCATCTCTTCACCACCTATGCTTAGATCTCGTGACTAATCAGTTCCTATGGCTTATTCTCAGTGTTCTAAGGTTAGAACATCAATCAAATTCGAATGAAACAAGTTTAGAGACCAAGGTTGCTCAAAATCTCATTTTAAGGTAAAAATGTGCTTTAAGCTCATATCTTTTGATTCCCTTCAAGTTCGGCTGTGAAACTTTGTTAGCCTTATTTCTTCTCCTTTTCATGTGGAATCAGTTGGTTAGCCATTTGGAGCAAGGGTGGCCGAGATCCAAAGGAAATACCCTCTTTTAAGGCATTTTTCCAAGGTAAAACCTAATAACAAGGTAGCTTGTTGAGATCTAGCTATTTCCTATGTCAATATGGTGGATCTAACACCTTGTGGTGTGTTTGATTCAGGTCGAAACCATCTTGAACTCTCCTTGCATTTTTAAGGTGATTTTTGCCTTAAATCTTACATTAAATTACTTCTTATGGTTAGATCTTTCTTGGAGACTAACTAGGCCTTGTTTGCTGTTTGAAACATGCAAGAGAAGTTTTGGAAATTTTATCCAAGGCTGGCCGAATTCAAACAAGGAATTATTCAAGCAAATCAAGGTATAAACACCTTAAATCTATGCTTTTTATAATTTCTAAGCTTATATATAAATATGGCCGAGAGTGAAATGATAAATATGGGTTATATTGACCTAGAAATGGAAAAAAATGACTAAGATATATTAAGCTAGTCATTTAAGAGATTTAATTAACATAATTGTCAAATTTAAGACATTATGTGGAAGTTTGGTAATTAAATGGAAAGTGTGTGGTGAGGCCGAGAATTATAAGTATTTTTGGGACATTTATGTGTAATTTATTTTGCAAGCCAATGTTTGTAATAAGGCCATGTATTTTAGGCCATTTTATTTATGCACTTACAAGCTTTTATTTAAGTTTAAGGGATATATAATTATTACCGAAATGAATAAGGGGTTATAGTGTAATTAAATTAAATTTAGGGGCTTTAGAATAATAAGGCCGAAAATTAGAGTTAAAAAGGAGTTAAAATAAAGTTTATAAGATTTTATAAAGTTTTGGGGTTAAATGGTGATTTCTAGAAAGTTTGGGTGCAAACCGTAATTATTAGGAATTAATGGTCAAGGAAATATTAAGGAGGTCAACATTGACCATATGCTAGGTTTTGACCAAAATAAATAAGTTAGATAACTTATTTAAGGTTTTATAATAGGTTATGTATTTAATGGTAATATTTTTATAACATATGTGGTGAATATGTTATTACCGAAAATTAAGGGTGTAAAATGGTATTTTAAACACCCATGGGCTATTAGGAATTTTTTAGGAATTTATTTGGTGGATTTTGGAATTAAAATGAACTATACATCTATAATATATAGTTATTATGTCATTATGACACTTTGGAGAAAAATAGATGGTGGAATGGTAAATATCGAAAGTATATGGGTTAATAAGGATATTTATAACCCTTTGGTGGAATTTGGTGACTTTTAGAATTATAGAAGAGTATCTATTGAGATATGTGTATAAGATATGATTTTAATGATATGGTAAAACTATATGTTATAAATAGGGCCAAATGGCAATTATAGAATAGCACAAGGGCTGTTCGGAATTCACAAAAAAATAACCATAGGTTATACTCTTTTATAAGTAAGAAATGTTATATTAAATAGGATATATAACATGGTAAACAGAAAGGGGTGATTTTGTAAATAAAGGAAATTATGATTTAAGGAAAAGTATAAGGTTTAATATATGCCTATGAGGCAATATACAATAGTTTTGTATAAAAACTATAGGAATAAATTAAAGGGAATAAAAATATCATATCAAACGATATGAGAATGTGGTATAACATTACATAATGTTATGTGGTCAAAAAGGGAATTTAAATTGAGTTAAGGGCTATACCGAGTTAACAAGAGTTGGACAATGAATTTCAGACTAAGGTCTATAGTATTATAAATGTTATAGCAATTACATGGTTTAGATGGAATTAATATAAGGAAGGGTATTCACATTAAAGAATGTGACAAACTGTAAATAAAGGGAATTTATAAACTAAGGTATTTATGGAATAAACCTTAGGAGTTGTAAATGTACAACATAAAATGTTACATAATATTAGGATAACAATCTTAATATAAGTTGTACAATACAATACAACTAATGGGAATAATCATCTAAAAGAAGATGATAAAATGTAACATAAAATACAAGAGTTTATTAAACTCATGAGAATTACCTACGTGGTAAAAATATATACATACACAAGAATAATGTATATAAGGTGGATAAATATATTTTGGTTGAAAACCTTATGATTTAATGGTGGTGGTTATTTGGGAAAAATATAGTTACAAACTGTAAGCTATGAATTTTGCTAAGATAATGGGTAATGAAATACAAAGAATTATAATGGATGATGGAAAAAAAATATATAATATAAGAATGCATGCATACATGCAACTATAGGTTACGTACCTAAACTAGATGGTGGATAAGATTTAAAAGAAATACGACGAATTAAACTTAACAGTTGAAAAATATGACGTATGAGTTTTAAGTAACAAACCCGACTGTTTTAGAGAAACCCGTAACAACAACTGTAGAAAACAGGGGTGAACTGTCGGGGTTACTTATTATTCGGAAATACCGGATGTAGTTAGTCATGGAGACTGACTTATAGTTTTATTACCGTTTAGAGTATACTTCTGACAAGGACGCTTGACGAGCTAGCGGACTACACGGAGCGTAGGATCTTGCTGATTCATACTCCACCGTAATACAGTCAGGGTGAACGGTATGTAAAGGGGTTTGATCCGAGTTGTCCTAAGGTTGCTCCTTGGGCTCGGATTTGGTTGATATAACTTGTATGTTGTTATGAGTCTCTGATTGTCTCCGAGGACTTCCTCAGTTCAGACTTCTGTGTGATCTGTGATAAGATTGTTTGTCTGAATGTGTTAATTAATATGCATGAATTGTATATTATAGCTGCTTATTATTTACTGTTGTTGAGTTAACAGTATTGGTTCGTATATATGAACCTATATATATAAAACGAACTAGCGGCTATGGTGCTATCTTATATGAAATATAAGGAACGTAAGTAAAACGTTGTAGCACTATGATAATAACATATACATATTATCTGAGACTTTTATACGGAGCATTGGCCTTTCTATACGCCGCTCTTGTATCTAGCACTGGATCCCGAGTTTACAGACTCCGGATTGGACTAATGACCTTAGTCTACTGTGTTAGAAAATTTGGTAATGCGATGCGATGGTATAATTAATTAATTAATGGAATGGAAGTAAAGCCGAGAGGATGTGGCTCTTGGTGCGCGCTGTGATCACAAAAACGATACCAGGATGTCCGCGTACGGGTCCGTAAGTATCAAGAAAATTTCCCGTGAGCTAGAATGGCTCGTTGGTCGGAGACTCTACCGTTGGAGTGGCTACTGCCGTGGGTGACCCGCCATAATATATGGGTAACTAGAGACATGTCGTTTTAACGAGACATTGTCACTAGGTATAACTGAACAACTAAAACAATTGAGACTTATACAGTGGCGAACAATACCATGGACGAGACTTAATACTTGTTTATTATTCTCGTTGTTTCGCTTTGTTGTTCATTGGTTATACTCGTGGTTATTTTATTGTGTGTTGATGGTTGGATGGAGCCTACAAGGCTAAGGTAAATTAAATATGAAAACTGTACGCTACGGCGAATGTACATTGTACATTATATTGTTATTACTCGATACGTTCGATATAAATGTTGTATGGAATATTAAATGAATGTTTGGATTGGAAGGATGGTTAAATGTTTGATATTTGGATGGTTGATTATGTATATTATACATTTATGCTTCAGTTTTGATTATAACTGTAAAAAGGAAAGGCATGAAACCAATCTAATAATAAGATGGTTAAAATGACAAGTGACCATTAGGGTCCAGGCCCGGCATACTCAGCGTCTATCGCTGATACTACACCATTACAGGTTGTTGATCATTGTCGGAGCTGAAGAGCAGGAACAGGGTAACTGGAGATGTTGTATAGCAATGAAGATGGTGTATGGTCTTATGGTAAGGTTGTGTATTTTCAGGATTGGGTAGATGCTCACTTGTCGATGTATGTGATTTATGGACTTAGTATGATGTATAGGAGTTTCTCGTTATCACTGCGGTTAGCAGTTTGTTTATTTTGGAAGTTGGATGTAGTTTGGCTACGTTGCTCGCATGGGCGAGTAATGGCCGGTGACACCCAAGTGAGTTTTGTAATTGTTGTTTATTTCCGCTGCGAGACGTTTTAATTATTGCTACGTGAGGGATTATATCGTGATTATGGAGAGGGGTGTTATAAAAGTGGTATCAGAGCGTAGTACCGCTCTGATGACGAGAAAGTAGGTTAAGACTGTGAGCTTAGGACTTGGGAAATTATGGGAATCATTTGGGAGATACGAGACGATTCGTCTTAGAAAGATATTATGTCTAGTAACGCAAATTGCGTGACAGGTTAGCCTTAAGGTAATTCAATATCTATTGGTTGTGTACGGTAATTTACCGAGTATTTATGTGACATACTGTACTATAGATGTCTGGTGGAACTAGAGGGCGTGGTACTGGAAGAGGTAGAGGGGTGACCCCGGCATTCAGGAGCTGCGGAGACGGTTGCTGCTGTTCTTGCACAGCTGGGTACCCAAATAGGAGGAGCACCAGCCCACCCGCCACAGCCCAGGGAAACGAACTGGCTGAAGTCAGTTGGCGAGACCCGACTACCTACATATTCAGGGGAACCAGACCCCGTAGCTTTGGAGCGTTACATTGTTGAACATGAGAAACATTTGAAGCTTTACCGGTACCAGACGACAAGAAGGTCGCCATTGCTGCTTTCCATCTGAAGGATGCAGCCAGTACTTGGTGGAGGTTGGTCAAGGACCATCACCTGGCTACGCCCGACTTTCGTGGGCTGCCTTTGTCGAGTTGTTGAGAGGGAAGTACTACCCAGCACATCTTAAACAGAAGAAGCGCAGGAGTCCGAGACATTGACCCAAGGAGGTCTGACCGTGGATGAGTATTACGCTCGATTCATTGGTCAGCTGGACTTCATTCCCGGTGTGGATTACTCAGAGACCGTGAAGGTCGAGAAGTTCCGGGAGGACTATTATTTCGCATTCAGATGGCGATGGGTGCTACCCTTACACTACCATCCAGGTGCTAACATGAAAGCCATAAAAATTCTTTACTTACTACATTATCAATTAACTTTGTGAGAACTTACCAAGGAGATTCCAAGAGGTTATGAGGCTGCCTCGAGGACGGAGCTAATGCTCCAGACTCGGGAAGAGACTCTCGGGGCCAAAAAAAGGAAGAACCCTGAGGGAGAGTCTGAGGGTGGAGGAGCATCTCCAGGCGAAAGCCAAAAGAAGGGAAAGTAAGGACTTATTCCATTTCTAGATTGCTTATCATATTAAACACCTTTATAAATGCCGACCCGAAACCTTTAACAGGAAATTCTTTCCAAAAAAGGGCAGCAGGGTCACCAGGGAACAAAAGGGAAAAGAGCCTGTCCTTCGGTTGACCGGCCCAACTATAGATGCTAAGCCTCTGAGATCTGCACCTCCTAAGGGTGAGAACACCTACCTCCTAAATTAAATTGTGACCTTAACCTATATATCAACAGTTATTAACCTACACTTAAATACTACCATCAGGCACCGGACAGCCCAGCGCCATTTTTACTATAAGCGTTGTGGGAAGGACCATCCTGAGGTCGATTGCGAAGGCCGCAAAGTCGAGAGTCTGCTGCCACAAAGAGGGCCATAGGGAATTCGAATGCTGGATGAACCCAGAGAGCCATAATTACCGACCACCAAGGAATACTCAGAAGACCTCAGCTGGAGGATCTAGTACTACGAGGCGGTCAGGATGGCCAGACATCTACTGATGCTGGAGCCTATAAAGGCAAGGGAGTAGATTGGGCATGAATACCCTAACTCCATGAGACCGCTGATGGAAGACTTTTACTTACTATGTTGTGTGCTTACTTTGAATGTTAGAAGGAGCTATGTTATAAGTATGTGGGAGTGTGTCATTGACCACTCGCCTTTTGTGTAAGACTTTGGGATTAGTTGTGTGTACCCAGTACCAATAAGCTGTAAACTTTGACGGATAATAATATGAGCAGGATGTTAATGCTTACATTATCATGTAGTCTATACTCTATGACGCAGAGTCAATGAGACCGGGAATTACTGAACCAGAATTTCCACCTGCATGGCGCACTTGCTATTGCAAGCGCTATGACAGTAAACCACTGAAATTTCCATCTGCCTTGCGCACTTGCTACAACAAGTGCAGCAACAACAGCAACAACAACAACACAACTACATCAACTGCAAATGCAACTGCAACACTACTACTTTTTAGTCTTTCATTATATGTATACAAAAAAAATGCTTTTGAAACTTTTCATACAAACCTTGAGGTTAGAAACCTATGCCACTTTGGAAGGACCGTTAGTCCAACCACAACAACTGGAGAAATGCTACAACCACTGTGATTGTAAATCACACCAGTTTAAATTGTTTGGGAATTTTCAGACAAGGCTTATTAGCCAAATACCATCAGTGTATACCCGCATTTAATGCTAATCACTATCAGTGATAAATGTTTAGTCCTCATGGACAAGCATACCCTTTGTAGATGCACCACCGTCAGTGAGGATGGTTGTGAAGTGAAGAGCCAAGTTGCTCAAGCTATTATGTAATCTGCAATACATCCAATTACATGGATGAGGGGACGAATATGAACTATGGATGAGATGTGATAAAAAAAACAGGGAGAAAAAGGAAAATGTGTTGTACTCAATGAGATCAAAAAAAAAGGAGAAACAAGTTTGCTAATATAGCACGGATTTTACTTACACCGAGTTGAATAATACCAGTTATGGCACAAATTACCACGGATGCCACAAAGGCAATAACACTTATTACGGGATAACCGATAACACGAACTATTAGACAAAAAAAAGCAAAGCAAAAAAGAAGACAAAAAAAAGAAGAACAAAAAAAAGGATATCCATCAAAGGGAGATTGACAACAAAATCCTTCACAACAACCGTGTGACAGACATTACCAGTTTACTAAACGAGACATGGGACGACCGCACTCCGTTAGGAGCATGTGGGCCTGACAGACCTATTTATAAGTTAGTCGGGTAAGTAGTAATGTATCAGTACGGTACCCCATGCAAGTAGACAAGTAGTGTTAGGAACACGAGAAGTAGTCAACTCCATTTACGGACAGTAAGACGGATTACCTCGAAGATGGACGAGAAGAGCCGCAGTTAAACCAACGGGCTAAAGAAATCAAGAATTTTCAACAGAGAACAGTGGACGGTATACAGAGAAGATAAGGAAACAGTTCAAGGACAGGAACCAAAAAAAAAGAAGAAACAGGAAAACCCGTTATGGACGGATAATATGTAGAATCCTCATAAGGATCGAGTAAATTCTTACAATCCAGAGGAAATCTACCAGATGATATGGATATAAACGCGTGACCACGCAAGGAGAAAAGATAAAGCTATATGATAGAAGATACCTTGCTCAAGAAACAGTGGATTTGGAATGTACCACTCACAGGATAATTCCCACATCTTTTTTGTTTGACTCATTGGATATTAGCTGTTGAGCGTTTACGCCTCTGTACTCTGTATGACTGAGTGTTTTGGTATTGCACTCGTGCAGTTATTAATCTAGAGGGAATGCAGAAAGATAAAGTGGATATCAACATGAGTGTGTAAAAAAAAAAGGGAACTACAACAGTGTGTTACTCCGGAAAAAAATCACCAGGAGACATGGATGACAAACATCATCCTTGTGGACATATAGGCTGGTACGTCTTAGTATTACAAAGACAAGTGCAAAGAGCACTAAGTACTAACAGTAGCCAATGTCATATTACATCTCAAACTGAATGTCAGTAAGAGAAGACACACGCATATATGCTAGTGATCCAAACCAGTGGATTCACAGCAATAAAAAAAAAGAGGCAAATTGAGCCTTGTTCATGGGTCTACACCTCATACGGAGCGAGTGGGCCCATAAGAATAAACTTGGGAGAAAGCACAAATAGATCAGTGCCTCACCATTTATGCATTGTGGAGCCCTGAAGGGCTAGAGTTATACCCGTCTCTCTATATGAGGATAATCCACGAGTTGGAGAACTCTTTGAGAGCCAAGTATCCAGCGCTCCTTGTTGAGCGGCTGTTGTATACTTGTGGGGTACGGGGGCGTAACCCTTTTTAAGGGGGGTAGAGCCTCTTGGCTGTGCACATGTTTGCACTAAGTTTTGTTTGTTTGATATGCATTGCATACAAAAAAAAGAGAATTGGTGGTGTGCGGGGCATACGAGGTTTGTTTGGTTAGTATGTGAATTATTTAGTATGCATGGCATACAGTGAATTGGTTTTGTTGGTTATGGTTGGTACGCGGGGCGTGCGTTGTTTGGTTGATTGTGTGATGTACACTTGAATGTATGTATCCTATGAGATACTTGTTTGAATTATTGTATGTACACCATGTGTGTAGTACTTTTCTTATGCTATTTGTGATAAGTATTCATATTGCTTTATAGAATGATTACATATGGTATCGCCTAGATACGAAATGAATCATTAGATATGGAATGCGGAACAATGGAATGTTATGGACACCTCAGGGAGGTTGTCAGGGTTGGTAGAACTGATAGGAAATGGTGGTGCTGATGGATCACCTATATCCATATATGATTGAACTAACGCCACAACGTGATGGCTATGTGCTGTGTAGGCACAAAACGATGTGTGTAAATGATATATCACATAGATATACATTATGGGAATAATGGGTAGTTATACATTTATATACTTACCTATTTGATTAAGAGACTTCGGGACGAAGTCTTTTTAAGGGGGGTAGATTGAAATACCCCAAACTTATAAAACATGGATTAAATATTTAATCACATTAATTAAGGCCTAAACATGCCTTAAAAGTCAACTGAGAACAACAGTGGTCAACACAAATCAAGATGTTGCACCCTTTGACTGTTAAGGGTAAATAAATACCCAAATGAACTACTTAGGACCTAAAAATTTGTCCTAAGCATATTAACACATTACTAAACATATTACAATTGTTGGGCAACACTCCAACACAAAGAACAAGCACTTTCATGCTTCAGGGTCAAAAAGGGCAAAAAGGTGCTCTAAGAAACCTTAAAAATCTAATGACCTCTAAATGATATAAAATTGGATACCATGATCAAATATCATGTAAGGAACACAACAAAAC
Organism: Limonium bicolor; assembly: GCA_023374045.1. NCBI lineage: Eukaryota > Viridiplantae > Streptophyta > Magnoliopsida > Caryophyllales > Plumbaginaceae > Limonium > Limonium bicolor. The sequence goes on from CM041781.1 coordinate 38,202,188, forward strand.
CGTTGTCAAAGAAAACCCAAGCCCAGAAACACCTTGCGACACAAAATGTGCACTAAAACTCCTTAAAGCACGTTTTTGTGTAATCGCCTTCTAAATTGGTTTTAAATGGGCTAAAAGGTTATAAATACCTTTAAATATAATAAAATATCATATTATATGATATTAGGAATTTAATTCCAGAAATTTACAAATTTTTACAAATTTAATATTAAAATATTAATAAAACCCTAAAAGGGGCCCGCTTGAGTCAACATTGACTAAGAATGGTCAAGAGGTCAAAGTTTGACCCCTTGGACCACATGAGGTCGACATACACAGGCTGGGGGAGTCAAATTTCGTCACTTCCAATACAATAAACAAGACTTAAATAAGTCTCCTTAAATTAAGGCTACTTTTGCCTTTTATTAGTTTATACACTCACTTTAGGCTCCATTATTTGATCAATCAAGCCTCAATTCGTGGGAGCCTTCCTTTCTCTTCAATCAGCGACCCCATGTCCCCTCCTCATCTCTTTGATGAGTCACCTCCAATAATGAGACAATAAACTAACCAATAATGCATTTTCAATCAAATATTAGCCATTCTAGTCACTCTCTCTCTCCTAGCTGCATTCATTTCGGTGAAGCAGCTCCTCCAAGCTCTCCCAAGCTCTCTCAACCGAACTCTTCAGTTGGGAAGGTAAACCTAACTTCTTAGCTTCGAATTAATGGTTTAAGGCTTGTTTTTGGCTCTTTTTCTTCATCTCTTCACCACCTATGCTTAGATCTCGTGACTAATCAGTTCCTATGGCTTATTCTCAGTGTTCTAAGGTTAGAACATCAATCAAATTCGAATGAAACAAGTTTAGAGACCAAGGTTGCTCAAAATCTCATTTTAAGGTAAAAATGTGCTTTAAGCTCATATCTTTTGATTCCCTTCAAGTTCGGCTGTGAAACTTTGTTACTAGCCTTATTTGCTTCTCCTTTTCATGTGGAATCAGTTGGTTAGCCATTTGGAGCAAGGGTGGCCGAGATCCAAAGGAAATACCCTCTTTTAAGGCATTTTTCCAGGGTAAAACCTAATAACAAGGTAGCTTGTTGAGATCTAGCTATTTTCTATGTCAATATGGTGGATCTAACACCTTGTGGTGTGTTTGATTCAGGTCGAAACCATCTTGAACTCTCCTTGCATTTTTAAGGTGATTTTTGCCTTAAATCTTACATTAAATTACTTCTTATGGTTAGATCTTTCTTGGAGACTAACTAGGCCTTGTTTGCTGTTTGAAACATGCAAGAGAAGTTTGGAAATTTTATCCAAGGCTGGCCGAATTCAAACAAGGAATTATTCAAGCAAATCAAGGTATAAACACCTTAAATCTATGCTTTTTATAATTTCTAAGCTTATATATAAATATGGCCGAGAGTGAAATGATAAATATGGGTTATATTGACCTAGAAATGGAAAAAAATGACTAAGATATATTAAGCTAGTCATTTAAGAGATTTAATTAACATAATTGTCAAATTTAAGACATTATGTGGAAGTTTGGTAATTAAATGGAAAGTGTGTGGTGAGGCCGAGAATTATAAGTATTTTTGGGACATTTATGTGTAATTTATTTTGCAAGCCAATGTTTGTAATAAGGCCATGTATTTTAGGCCATTTTATTTATGCACTTACAAGCTTTTATTTAAGTTTAAGGGATATATAATTATTACCGAAATGAATAAGGGGTTATAGTGTAATTAAATTAAATTTAGGGGCTTTAGAATAATAAGGCCGAAAATTAGAGTTAAAAAGGAGTTAAAATAAAGTTTATAAGATTTTATAAAGTTTTGGGGTTAAATGGTGATTTCTAGAAAGTTTGGGTGCAAACCGTAATTATTAGGAATTAATGGTCAAGGAAATATTAAGGAGGTCAACATTGACCATATGCTAGGTTTTGACCAAAATAAATAAGTTAGATAACTTATTTAAGGTTTTATAATAGGTTATGTATTTAATGGTAATATTTTTATAACATATGTGGTGAATATGTTATTACCGAAAATTAAGGGTGTAAAATGGTATTTTAAACACCCATGGGCTATTAGGAATTTTTTAGGAATTTATTTGGTGGATTTTGGAATTAAAATGAACTATACATCTATAATATATAGTTATTATGTCATTATGACACTTTGGAGAAAAATAGATGGTGGAATGGTAAATATCGAAAGTATATGGGTTAATAAGGATATTTATAACCCTTTGGTGGAATTTGGTGATTTTTAGAATTATAGAAGAGTATCTATTGAGATATGTGTATAAGATATGATTTTAATGATATGGTAAAACTATATGTTATAAATAGGGCCAAATGGCAATTATAGAATAGCACAAGGGCTGTTCGGAATTCACAAAAAAATAACCATAGGTTATACTCTTTTATAAGTAAGAATGTTATATTAAATAGGATATATAACATGGTAAAAGAAAGGGGTGATTTTGTAAATAAAGGAAATTATGATTTAAGGAAAAGTATAAGGTTTAATATATGCCTATGAGGCAATATACAATAGTTTTGTATAAAAACTATAGGAATAAATTAAAGGGAATAAAAATATCATATCAAACGATATGAGAATGTGGTATAACATTACATAATGTTATGTGGTCAAAAAGGGAATTTAAATTGAGTTAAGGGCTATACCGAGTTAACAAGAGTTGGACAATGAATTTCAGACTAAGGTCTATATATTATAAATGTTATAGCAATTACATGGTTTAGATGGAATTAATATAAGGAAGGGTATTCACATTAAAGAATGTGACAAACTGTAAATAAAGGGAATTTATAAACTAAGGTATTTATGGAATAAACCTTAGGAGTTGTAAATGTACAACATAAAATGTTACATAATATTAGGATAACAATCTTAATATAAGTTGTACAATACAATACAACTAATGGGAATAATCATCTAAAAGAAGATGATAAAATGTAACATAAAATACAAGAGTTTATTAAACTCATGAGAATTACCTACGTGGTAAAAATATATACATACACAAGAATAATGTATATAAGGTGGATAAATATATTTTGGTTGAAAACCTTATGATTTAATGGTGGTGGTTATTTGGGAAAAAATAGTTACAAACTGTAAGCTATGAATTTTGCTAAGATAATGGGTAATGAAATACAAAGAATTATAATGGATGATGGAAAAAAAATATATAATAAAGAATGCATGCATACATGCAACTATAGGTTACGTACCTAAACTAGATGGTGGATAAGATTTAAAAGAAATACGACAATTAAACTTAACAGTTGAAAAATATGACGTATGAGTTTTAAGTAACAAAACCGACTGTTTTAGAGAAACCCGTAACAACAACTGTAGAAAACAGGGGTGAACTGTCGGGTTACTTATTATTCGGAAATACCGGATGTAGTTAGTCATGGAGACTGACTTATAGTTTTTTACCGTTTAGAGTATACTTCTGACAAGGACGCTTGACGAGCTAGCGGACTACACGGAGCGTAGGATCTTGCTGATTCATACTCCACCGTAATACAGTCAGGGTGAACGGTATGTAAAGGGGTTTGATCCGAGTTGTCCTAAGGTTGCTCCTTGGGCTCGGATTTGGTTGATATAACTTGTATGTTGTTATGAGTCTCTGATTGTCTCCGAGGACTTCCTCAGTTCAGACTTCTGTGTGATCTGTGATAAGATTGTTTGTCTGAATGTGTTAATTAATATGCATGAATTGTATATTATAGCTGCTTATTATTTACTGTTGTTGAGTTAACAGTATTGGTTCGTATATATGAACCTATATATATAAAACGAACTAGCGGCTATGGTGCTATCTTATATGAAATATAAGGAACGTAAGTAAAACGTTGTAGCACTATGATAATAACATATACATATTATCTGAGACTTTTATACGGAGCATTGGCCTTTCTATACGCCGCTCTTGTATCTAGCACTGGATCCCGAGTTTACAGACTCCGGATTGGACTAATGACCTTAGTCTGCTGTGTTAGAAAATTTGGTAATGCGATGCGATGGTATAATTAATTAATTAATGGAATGGAAGTAAAGCCAAGAGGATGTGGCTCTTGGTGCGCGCTGTGATCACAAAAACGATACCAGGATGTCCGCGTACGGGTCCGCAAGTATCAAGAAAATTTCCCGTGAGCTAGAATGGCTCGTTGGTCGGAGACTCTACCGTTGGAGTGGCTACTGCCGTGGGTGACCGCCATAATATATGGGTAACTAGAGACATGTCGTTTTAACGAGACATTGTCACTAGGTATAACTGAACAACTAAAACAATTGAGACTTATACAGTGGCGAACAATACCATGGACGAGACTTAATACTTGTTTATTATTCTCGTTGTTTCGCTTTGTTGTTCATTGGTTATACTCGTGGTTATTTTATTGTGTGTTGATGGTTGGATGGAGCCTACAAGGCTAAGGTAAATTAAATATGAAAACTGTACGCTACGGCGAATGTACATTGTACATTATATTGTTATTACTCGATACGTTCGATATATAATGTTGTATGGAATATTAAATGAATGTTTGGATTGGAAGGATGGTTAAATGTTTATGGATATTTGGATGGTTGATTATGTATATTATACATTTATGCTTCAGTTTTGATTATAACTGTAAAAGGAAAGGCATGAAACCAATCTAATAATAAGATGGTTAAAATGACAAGTGACCATTAGGGTCCAGGCCCGGCATACTCAGCGTCTATCGCTGATACTACACCATTCAGGTTGTTGATCATTGTCGGAGCTGAAGAGCAGGAACAGGGTAACTGGAGATGTTGTATAGCAATGAAGATGGTGTATGGTCTTATGGTAAGGTTGTGTATTTTCAGGATTGGGTAGATGCTCACTTGTCGATGTATGTGATTTATGGACTTAGTATGATGTATAGGAGTTTCTCGTTATCACTGCGGTTAGCAGTTTGTTTATTTTGGAAGTTGGATGTAGTTTGGCTACGTTGCTCGCATGGGCGAGTAATGGCCGGTGACACCCAAGTGAGTTTTGTAATTGTTGTTTATTTTCCGCTGTGAGACGTTTTAATTATTGCTACGGGAGGGATTATATCGTGATTATGGAGAGGGGTGTTATAAAAGTGGTATCAGAGCGGAGTACCGCTCTGATGACGAGAAAGTAGGTTAAGACTGTGAGCTTAGGACTTGGGAAATTATGGGAATCATTTGGGAGATACGAGACGATTCGTCTTAGAAAGATATTATGTCTAGTAACGCAAATTGCGTGACAGGTTAGCCTTAAGGTAATTCAATATCTATTGGTTGTGTACGGTAATTTACCGAGTATTTATGTGACATACTGTACTATAGATGTCTGGTGGAACTAGAGGGCGTGGTACTGGAAGAGGTAGAGGGGGTGACCCCGGCATTCTAGGAGCTGCGGAGACGGTTGCTGCTGTTCTTGCACAGCTGGGTACCCAAATAGGAGGAGCACCAGCCCACCCGCCACAGCCCAGGGAAACGAACTGGCTGAAGTCAGTTGGCGAGACCCGACTACCTACATATTCAGGGGAACCAGACCCCGTAGCTTTGGAGCGTTACATTGTTGAACATGAGAAAACATTTGAAGCTTTACCGGTACCAGACGACAAGAAGGTCGCCATTGCTGCTTTCCATCTGAAGGATGCAGCCAGTACTTGGTGGAGGTTGGTCAAGGACCATCACCTGGCTACGCCCGACTTTTCGTGGGCTGCCTTTGTCGAGTTGTTGAGAGGGAAGTATACCCAGCACATCTTAAACAGAAGAAGCGCCAGGAGTCCGAGACATTGACCCAAGGAGGTCTGACCGTGGATGAGTATTACGCTCGATTCATTGGTCAGCTGGACTTCATTCCCGGTGTGGATTACTCAGAGACCGTGAAGGTCGAGAATTCCGGGGAGGACTATTATTTCGCATTCAGATGGCGATGGGTGCTACCCTCTACACTACCATCCAGGTGCTAACATGAAAGCCATAAAATTCTTTACTTACTACATTATCAATTAACTTGTGAGAACTTACCAAGGAGATTCCAAGAGTGTTATGAGGCTGCATCGAGGACGGAGCTAATGCTCCAGACTCGGGAAGAGACTCTCGGGGCCAAAAAAGGAAGAACCCTGAGGGAGAGTCTGAGGGTGGAGGAGCATCTCCAGGCGAAAGCCAAAAGAAGGGAAAGTAAGGACTTATTCCATTTCTAGATTGCTTATCATATTAAACACCTTTATAAATGCCAACCCGAAACCTTTAACAGGAAATTCTTTCCAAAGAAAGGGCAGCAGGGTCACCAGGGAACAAAAGGGAAAAGAGTCTATCCTTCGATTGACCGGCCCAGCTATAGATGCTAAGCCTCTGAGATCTGCACCTCCTAAGGGTGAGAACACCTACCTCCTAAATTAAATTGTGACCTTAACCTATATATCAACAGTTATTAACCTACACTTAAATACTACCATCAGGCACCGGACAGCCCAGCGCCATTTTTACTGTAAGCGTTGTGGGAAGGACCATCCTGGGGTCGACTACGAAGGCCGCAAAGTCGAGAGTCGGTGCTGCCACAAAGAGGGCCATAGGGAATTCGAATGCTGGATGAACCTAGAGAGCCGTAATTACCGACCACCAAGGAATACTCAGAAGACCTCAGCTGGAGGATCTGGAGTACTACGAGGCGGTCAGGATGGCCAGACATCTACTGATGCTGGAGCCTATAAAGGCAAGGGAGTAGATAGGGCATGAATACCCTAACTCCATGAGACCGCTGGTGGAAGACTTTTACTTACTATGTTGTGTGCTTACTTTGAATGTTAGAAGGAGCTATGTTATAAGTATGTGGGAGTGTGTCATTGACCACTCGCCTTTTGTGTAAGACTTTGGGATTAGTTGTGTGTACCCAGTACCAATAAGCTGTAAACTTTGACGGATAATATATATGAGCAGGATGTTAATGCTTACATTATCATGTAGTCTATACTCTACGACGTAGAGTCAATGAGACCGGGAATTACTGAACCAGAATTTCCACCTGCATGGCGCACTTGCTATTGCAAGCGCTATGACAGTAAACCACTGAAATTTCCATCTGCCTTGCGCACTTGCTACAGCAAGTGCAGCAACAACAACAGCAACAGTAACAGCAACTGCAAATGCAACTGCAACAACTACTACTTTTTAGTCTTTCATTATATGTATACAAAAAAAATGCTTTTGAAACTTTTCATACAAACCTTGAGGTTAGAAACCTATGCCACTTTGGAAGGACCGTTAGTCCAACCACAACAACTGGAGAAATGCTACAACCACTGTGATTGTAAATCACACCAGTTTAAATTGTTTGGGAATTTTCAGACAAGGCTTATTAGCCAAATACCATCAGTGTATACCCGCATTTAATGCTAATCACTATCAGTGATAAATGTTTAGTCCTCATGGACAAGCATACCCTTTGTAGATGCACCACCGTCAGTGAGGATGGTTGTGAAGTGAAGAGCCAAGTTGCTCAAGCTATTATGTAATCTGCAATACATCCAATTACATGGATGAGGGGACGAATATGAACTATGGATGAGATGTGATAAAAAAAACAGGGAGAAAAAGGAAAATGTGTTGTACTCAATGAGATCAAAAAAAAAGGAGAAACAAGTTTGCTAATATAGCACGGATTTTACTTACACCGAGTTGAATAATACCAGTTATGGCACAAATTACCACGGATGCCACAAAGGCAATAACACTTATTACGGGATAACCGATAACACGAACTATTAGACAAAAAAAGCAGAAGCAAAAAAGAAGACAAAAAAAAAGAAGAACAAAAAAAAGGATATCCATCAAAGGGAGATTGACAACAAAATCCTTCACAACAACCGTGTGACAGACATTACCAGTTTACTAAACGAGACATGGGACGACCGCACTCCGTTAGGAGCATGTGGGCCTGACAGACCTATTTATAAGTTAGTCGGGTAAGTAGTAATGTATCAGTACGGTACCCCATGCAAGTAGACAAGTAGTGTTAGGAACACGAGAAGTAGTCAACTCCATTTTACGGACAGTAAGACGGATTACCTCGAAGATGGACGAGAAGAGCCGCAGTTAAACCAACGGGCTAAAGAAATCAAGAATTTTCAACAGAGAACAGTGGACGGTATACAGAGAAGATAAGGAAACAGTTCAAGGACAGGAACCAAAAAAAAAGAAGAAACAGGAAAACCCGTTATGGACGGATAATATGTAGAATCCTCATAAGGATCGAGTAAATTCTTACAATCCAGAGGAAATCTACCAGATGATATGGATATAAACGCGTGACCACGCAAGGAGAAAAGATAAAGCTATATGATAGAAGATACCTTGCTCAAGAAACAGTGGATTTGGAATGTACCACTCACAGGATAATTCCCACATCTTTTTTGTTTGACTCATTGGATATTAGCTGTTGAGCGTTTACGCCTCTGACTCTGTATGACTGAGTGTTTTGGTATTGCACTCGTGCAGTTATTAATCTAGAGGAATGCAGAAAGATAAAGTGGATATCAACATGAGTGTGTAAAAAAAAAGGAACTACAACAGTGTGTTACTCCGGAAAAAATCACCAGGAGACATGGATGACAAACATCATCCTTGTGGACATATAGGCTGGTACGTCTTAGTATTACAAAGACAAGTGCAAAGAGCACTAAGTACTAACAGTAGCCAATGTCATATTACATCTCAAACTGAATGTCAGTAAGAGAAGACACACGCATATATGCTAGTGATCCAAACCAGTGGATTCACAGCAATAAAAAAAAAAGGCAAATTGAGCCTTGTTCATGGGTCTACACCTCATACGGAGCGAGTGGGCCCATAAGAATAAACTTGGGAGAAAGCACAAATAGATCAGTGCCTCACCATTTATGCATTGTGGAGCCCTGAAGGGCTAGAGTTATACCCGTCTCTCTAATGAGGATAATCCACGAGTTGGAGAACTCTTTGAGAGCCAAGTATCCAGCGCTCCTTGTTGAGCGGCTGTTGTATACTTGTGGGGTACGGGGGCGTAACCCTTTTTAAGGGGGGTAGAGCCTCTTGGCTGTGCACATGTTTGCACTAAGTTTTGTTTGTTTGATATGCATTGCATACAAAAAAAAGAAATTGGTGGTGTGCGGGGCATACGAGGTTTGTTTGGTTAGTATGTGAATTATTTAGTATGCATGGCATACAGTGAATTGGTTTTGTTGGTTATGGTTGGTACGCGGGGCGTGCGTTGTTTGGTTGATTGGATGTGATGTACACTTGAATGTATGTATCCTATGAGATACTTGTTTGAATTATTGTATGTACACCATGTGTGTAGTACTTTTCTTATGCTATTTGTGATATATTCATATTGCTTTATAGAATGATTACATATGGTATCGCCTAGATACGAAATGAATCATTAGATATGGAATGCGGAACAATGGAATGTTATGGACACCTCAGGGAGGTTGTCAGGGTTGGTAGAACTGATAGGAAATGGTGGTGCTGATGGATCACCTATATCCATATATGATTGAACTAACGCCACAACGTGATGGCTATGTGCTGTGTAGGCACAAACGATGTGTGTAAATGATATATCACATAGATATACATTATGGGAATAATGGGTAGTTATACATTTATATACTTACCTATTTGATTAAGAGACTTCGGGACGAAGTCTTTTTAAGGGGGGTAGATTGAAATACCCCAAACTTATAAAACATGGATTAAATATTTAATCACATTAATTAAGGCCTAAACATGCCTTAAAAGTCAACTGAGAACAACAGTGGTCAACACAAATCAAGATGTTGCACCCTTTGACTGTTAAGGGTAAATAAATACCCAAATGAACTACTTAGGACCTAAAAATTTGTCCTAAGCATATTAACACATTACTAAACATATTACAATTGTTGGGCAACACTCCAACACAAAGAACAAGCACTTTCATGCTTCAGGGTCAAAAAGGGCAAAAAGGTGCTCTAAGAAACCTTAAAAATCTAATGACCTCTAAATGATATAAAATTGGATACCATGATCAAATATCATGTAAGGAACACAACAAAACCGTTGTCAAAGAAAACCAAGCCCAGAAACACCTTGCGACACAAAATGTGCACTAAAACTCCTTAAAGCACGTTTTTGTGTAATCGCCTTCTAAATTGGTTTTAAATGGGCTAAAAGGTTATAAATACCTTTAAATATAATAAAATATCATATTATATGATATTAGGAATTTAATTCCAGAAATTTACAAATTTTTACAAATTTAATATTAAAATATTAATAAAACCCTAAAAGGGGCCCGCTTGAGTCAACATTGACTAAGAATGGTCAAGAGGTCAAAGTTTGACCCCTTGGACCACATGAGGTCGACATACACAGGCTGGGGGAGTCAAATTTCGTCACTTCCAATACAATAAACAAGACTTAAATAAGTCTCCTTAAATTAAGGCTACTTTTGCCTTTTATTAGTTTATACACTCACTTTAGGCTCCATTATTTGATCAATCAAGCCTCAATTCGTGGGAGCCTTCCTTTCTCTTCAATCAGCCGACCCCATGTCCCCTCCTCATCTCTTTGATGAGTCACCTCCAATAATGAGACAATAAACTAACCAATAATGCATTTTCAATCAAATATTAGCCATTCTAGTCACTCTCTCTCTCCTAGCTGCATTCATTTCGGTGAAGCAGCTCCTCCAAGCTCTCCCAAGCTCTCTCAACCGAACTCTTCAGTTGGGAAGGTAAACCTAACTTCTTAGCTTCGAATTAATGGTTTAAGGCTTGTTTTTGGCTCTTTTTCTTCATCTCTTCACCACCTATGCTTAGATCTCGTGACTAATCAGTTCCTATGGCTTATTCTCAGTGTTCTAAGGTTAGAACATCAATCAAATTCGAATGAAACAAGTTTAGAGACCAAGGTTGCTCAAAATCTCATTTTAAGGTAAAAATGTGCTTTAAGCTCATATCTTTTGATTCCCTTCAAGTTCGGCTGTGAAACTTTGTTACTAGCCTTATTGTCTTCTCCTTTTCATGTGGAATCAGTTGGTTAGCCATTTGGAGCAAGGGTGGCCGAGATCCAAAGGAAATACCCTCTTTTAAGGCATTTTTCCAAGGTAAAACCTAATAACAAGGTAGCTTGTTGAGATCTAGCTATTTCCTATGTCAATATGGTGGATCTAACACCTTGTGGTGTGTTTGATTCAGGTCGAAACCATCTTGAACTCTCCTTGCATTTTTAAGGTGATTTTTGCCTTAAATCTTACATTAAATTACTTCTTATGGTTAGATCTTCTTGGAGACTAACTAGGCCTTGTTTGCTGTTTGAAACATGCAAGAGAAGCTTTGGAAATTTTTCCAAGGCTGGCCGAATTCAAACAAGGAATTATTCAATCAAATCAAGGTATAAACACCTTAAATCTATGATTTTTATAATTTCTAAGCTTATATATAAATATGGCCGAGAGTGAAATGATAAATATGGGTTATATTGACCTAGAAATGGAAAAAAATGACTAAGATATATTAAGCTAGTCATTTAAGAGATTTAATTACATAATTGTCAAATTTAAGACATTATGTGGAAGTTTGGTAATTAAATGGAAAGTGTGTGGTGAGGCCGAGAATTATAAGTATTTTTGGGACATTTATGTGTAATTTATTTTGCAAGCCAATGTTTGTAATAAGGCCATGTATTTTAGGCCATTTTATTTATGCACTTACAAGCTTTTATTTAAGTTTAAGGGATATATAATTATTACCGAAATGAATAAGGGGTTATAGTGTAATTAAATTAAATTTAGGGGCTTTAGAATAATAAGGCCAAAATTAGAGTTAAAAAGGAGTTAAAATAAAGTTTATAAGATTTTATAAAGTTTTGGGGTTAAATGGTGATTTCTAGAAAGTTTGGGTGCAAACCGTAATTATTAGGAATTAATGGTCAAGGAAATATTAAGGAGGTCAACATTGACCATATGCTAGGTTTTGACCAAAATAAATAAGTTAGATAACTTATTTAAGGTTTTATAATAGGTTATGTATTTAATGGTAATATTTTTATAACATATGTGGTGAATATGTTATTACCGAAAATTAAGGGTGTAAAATGGTATTTTAAACACCCATGGGCTATTAGGAATTTTTTAGGAATTTTTTGGTGGATTTTGGAATTAAAATGAACTATACATCTATAATATATAGTTATTATGTCATTATGACACTTTGGAGAAAAATAGATGGTGGAATGGTAAATATCGAAAGTATATGGGTTAATAAGGATATTTATAACCCTTTGGTGGAATTTGGTGATTTTTAGAATTATAGAAGAGTATCTATTGAGATATGTGTATAAGATATGATTTTAATGATATGGTAAAACTATATGTTATAAATAGGGCCAAATGGCAATTATAGAATAGCACAAGGGCTGTTCGGAGTTCACAAAAAAATAACCATAGGTTATACTCTTTTATAAGTAAGAAATGTTATATTAAATAGAATATATAACATGGTAAAAAAAAGGGGTGATTTTGTAAATAAAGGAAATTATGATTTAAGGAAAAGTATAAGGTTTAATATATGCCTATGAGGCAATATACAATAGTTTTGTATAAAAACTATAGGAATAAATTAAAGGAAATAAAATATCATATCAAACGATATGAGAATGTGGTATAACATTACATAATGTTATGTGGTCAAAAAGGGAATTTAAATTGAGTTAAGGGCTATACCGAGTTAACAAGAGTTGGACAATGAATTTCAGACTAAGGTCTATAGTATTATAAATGTTATAGCAATTACATGGTTTAGATGGAATTAATATAAGGAAGGGTATTCACATTAAAGAATGTGACAAACTGTAAATAAAGGGAATTTATAAACTAAGGTATTTATGGAATAAACCTTAGGAGTTGTAAATGTACAACATAAAATGTTACATAATATTAGGATAACAATCTTAATATAAGTTGTACAATACAATACAACTAATGGGAATAATCATCTAAAAGAAGATGATAAAATGTAACATAAAATACAAGAGTTTATTAAACTCATGAGAATTACCTACGTGGTAAAAATATACATACACAAGAATAATGTATATAAGGTGGATAAATATATTTTGGTTGAAAACCTTATGATTTAATGGTGGTGGTTATTTGGGAAAAATATAGTTACAAACTGTAAGCTATGAATTTTGCTAAGATAATGGGTAATGAAATACAAAGAATTATAATGGATGATGGAAAAAAAATATATAATATAAGAATGCATGCATACATGCAACTATAGGTTACGTACCTAAACTAGATGGTGGATAGATTTAAAAGAAATACGACGAATTAAACTTAACAGTTGAAAAATATGACGTATGAGTTTTAAGTAACAAAACCGACTGTTTTAGAGAAACCCATAACAACAACTGTAGAAAACAGGGGTGAACTGTCGGGGTTACTTATTATTCGGAAATACCGGATGTAGTTAGTCATGGAGACTGACTTATAGTTTTATTACCGTTTAGAGTATACTTCTGACAAGGACGCTTGACGAGCTAGCGGACTACACGGAGCGTAGGATCTTGCTGATTCATACTCCACCGTAATACAGTCAGGGTGAACGGTATGTAAAGGGGTTTGATCCGAGTTGTCCTAAGGTTGCTCCTTGGGCTCGGATTTGGTTGATATAACTTGTATGTTGTTATGAGTCTCTGATTGTCTCCGAGGACTTCCTCAGTTCAGACTTCTGTGTGATCTGTGATAAGATTGTTTGTCTGAATGTGTTAATTAATATGCATGAATTGTATATTATAGCTGCTTATTATTTACTGTTGTTGAGTTAACAGTATTGGTTCGTATATATGAACCTATATATATAAAACGAACTAGCGGCTATGGTGCTATCTTATATGAAATATAAGGAACGTAAGTAAAACGTTGTAGCACTATGATAATAACATACATAATCTGAGACTTTTATACGGAGCATTGGCCTTTCTATACGCCGCTTTGTATCTAGCACTGGATCCCGAGTTTACAGACTCCGGATTGGACTAATGACCTTAGTCTGCTGTGTTAGAAAATTTGGTAATGCGATGCGATGGTATAATTAATTAATTAATGGAATGGAAGTAAAGCCAAGAGGATGTGGCTCTTGGTGCGCGCTGTGATCACAAAAACGATACCAGGATGTCCGCGTACGGTCCGTAAGTATCAAGAAAATTTCCCGTGAGCTAGAATGGCTCGTTGGTCGGAGACTCTACCGTTGGAGTGGCTACTGCCGTGGGTGACCCGCCATAATATATGGGTAACTAGAGACATGTCGTTTTAACGAGACATTGTCACTAGGTATAACTGAACAACTAAAACAATTGAGACTTATACAGTGGCGAACAATACCATGGAGAGACTTAATACTTGTTTATTATTCTCGTTGTTTCGCTTTGTTGTTCATTGGTTATACTTGGTTATTTTATTGTGTGTTGATGGTTGGATGGAGCCTACAAGGCTAAGGTAAATTAAATATGAAAACTGTACGCTACGGCGAATGTACATTGTACATTATATTGTTATTACTCGATACGTTCGATATATAAATGTTGTATGGAATATTAAATGAATGTTTGGATTGGAAGGATGGTTAAATGTTTATGGATATTTGGATGGTTGATTATGTATATTATACATTTATGCTTCAGTTTTGATTATAACTGTAAAAAGGAAAGGCATGAAACCAATCTAATAATAAGATGGTTAAAATGACAAGTGACCATTAGGGTCCAGGCCCGGCATACTCACGCGTCTATCGCTGATACTACACCATTTCAGGTTGTTGATCATTGTCGGAGCTGAAGAGCAGGAACAGGGTAATGGAGATGTTGTATAGTAATGAAGATGGTGTATGGTCTTATGGTAAGGTTGTATTTTCAGGTTGGGTAGACGCTCACTTGTCGATGTATGGTTTATGGACTTAGTATGATGTATAGGAGTTTCTCGTTATCACTGCGGTTAGCAGTTTGTTTATTTTGGAAGTTGGATGTAGTTTGGCTACGTTGCTCGCATGGGCGAGTAATGGCCGGTGACACCCGAGTGAGTTTTGTAATTGTTGGTTATTTCCGCTGTGAGACGTTTTATTATTGCTACGTGAGAGATTATATCGTGATTATGGAGAGGGGTGTTACATGTATAAGTTTAGAAGTTGACAAGCAACTAAAAGCCTTGCCGATTTAGTCAAGGAATCAGGAAAGAAGTTGTGAGGAAAAGAGGTAAATGTGCTAACCTAAGTGGTTTAAAGTCTTAGGAGAAATGAGCTTATGTTGCTTATTAAAATGATCTAAGGAGCCAATGGTGAATGACGTAGTAAAATGTCTCAAAGGCTTAGTAAAAGGTATATGTATTGTTGGTGTATTTGCAGGTCAAAGGCAAATATAATGTGGGAAATTCAGTGTTTATGATTTACGCATCTTAAGGCCTAAGAGCCATGTTATTTAAGGGCCTAAGTGCCAAGCAATTTAAATTATGCCTATATTGTGATAGTGTTAAATGAGTGAAGTTTGTGTACAGAATGTTCTTGATGGATTTTAGATGTTCTTGTATGTTTAATGGTGAAAACTATGTGTGTTTTGGTATAATAAGATGTTAGTAGAACCAATGTCAAAAATTAGGTGATGTACAAGAAGTTATAAGTGTTTAAAGGAGTTTTGGTGAACTAGGAAGTCTTAGGAATGACTAGGAATTTTATTAGGGAAGAAACAATGTATTAAGGTGTTTTGGAGTACAATAAGGACTTAGACATTATCTGGAAGTTTTAGAATACAAATGGGTGTTTTGGAATACACCAAAGTCATTTTGGGAGTTGTGTTGAGACTTATGCAAACTTTGGTAAAACAAGGAGAAGTATAAACTTGTAAAGGGATTTAAAAAGAATGACATAAGGAATTGGTTTGTAAGAAAAGATGCTTGGGAGATGGTGTTAAAAGTGAGGAAATCTTGGTATAGTGGTTACAATAGGCATGAAACACCACTTGGAAACCAAAGGATAAAACATAATAGGTTAGGGATTTTGGTAAGAATTGAGTAAGTGTTTTGAGGCTATAGAAAATGAGTGTTTTGGCATGTCCGAACTTCCGTCTGGACATGGACGTTCGGACATGCCCTGTTGTGTTAGAATTTCCTGAGTCTCGGCCAGTGTCCGGACTTCTGTCCGACCATGGATGTTCGGCACACCCGTCTCTTTTCTAATTTAGCTTCGACTTGCGTCCGAACTTCGGGAAGCTCGGACACAAGTTCGGACGCTTGAAATTTTCTTTTGATTTTCTCTCGACCAATGTCCGAACTTTGGAAACTCGGACACAAGTCCGGACATGCGTCTGGCTTCACCCTTTGAGCCTCGACTTGCGTCCGAACTTCGGAAGCTCAGACACAAGTTCGGACATGCCACTGTTTTGGCCAAAAAAAAATTGTTTAAGGTTAGAAAAAGTTGTCTAAAAATGGTGATTAGTTAGTAATGATGATATGATGTTATTTAAGACATGTTAGGAGAGTTATAATGACAATTAAAATGGTGAAAAGTAATAACAAGTGTGAAAATAAAATAAACTTGATATGTGAAGTATAAGTTAACAACGGACTAGTACGTTAATTAACCGACGTTACTGAATGTGTATAGGATTCTCAAAGGTGGAAACCAGTCGAAGCAAGGACCAAGGTATGGTTTCTTGTAGTCTGTTGCCTACCGGTTTACACCGGCTTGTGTGTTGTTTGTTTTTCTCTGTGTTTATGACGTTATCAGACTTAATCATGTAATGAGTTTACAATTGTTTATATTATTGTGATGTTATGACGTGACTCATTCCCCTTATGTGTGTCTAACATGACTTACCACTTGAATGTGAATCGTTGTTAAGTTCCACTGTTGAACTTCTAACAAGTGCTAACTGGGGAGTGAGGAATCCGGTTGTCCGGTCATGCATGTAAGTTTAAGAGTAGATATCTGTATCAGATTCGACTCTTATGTTGTTAAGATTGTTCTCTTTCATTTGGCGTTCGATCTCCCGCTAGCTTCCTCCAAAGCTTACCTATTCTGACTTATGATCGGTTTAGTGGGAACATGTGTTTGTGTGGTGTGTTCGGGTCACAATATCCGAACCATCTGCGACTTAAGTTACTCGTTCGACTAACAGAACGGTAATGAGTGTGTGTAACAAGCTTAACATGAGAGTGAACCATTCTCTAGGCTTCTTATGATGTTAAACCTTCTTGGTTTGTTATTGTGGGAAGTGAATCCACTGTGTATGTGATGTTGTGCTATGCAATATTGTTGCTATGCCATATGTATATGTTATGTGTTAAAATGAATGCCATGTCATCATGACAATTAGTTACGCGTATCCCGGTAGCCGATGGGCTGCGCGTTAACCATACCAGCCAAGGGTTGCTGACCCCCTCGGGGGCTCCATATTTTTACTGCAGGATGAGGATCGAGGAAGCGGAATGGCTATAGATTCTAGGCTGCAGATATACTGTTGGTTATTTTGGATGTTGAGCCCGGGATGCGCCTGTGCTCCCGTGGCATTATATTTTGGTACTGTTCGTGTTTCAGTGACGATCGTTACAGTTGACAGTGGAGTTTATATGTACAGTTTTCAGTGACAGTTTGTATTAAATACTCGGTATGTTGGTTATGTATATATGTGTGGATGTTAGTACCAAATGCTCGGGAGTCTGATCATCAGACCGGTACACTTGTATTTATTCTGCCTTATTAACCACGTGGGTGGTTGACGGCGTTGTAGCACCGAATCGTTTAGTTATTGTTTAGTTTTTTCCACTGCGATTTCATTTAATGTTAAGTGCGTAGTAGGGGTGTTACAAAAAGTGGTATCAGAGCGAAGTATCACTCTGATGACTAGAATACCAAGCTTAGGAATATACTGAGTTAGGAAACCTAACCACATTTACCTAAGTGAGCAGTTATGTAAAGGTTAACCACTAACTAGTGTGGAGATACCTTGTTGTCGGGGAAACGTTACAACCGTTGGAACCGATAAGTGTGTAAGCACAATGCTAATAAGTGTTCGTGTGAATTCAGATTCAGGTAGACCGCGAGGTCGAGGCCGCGGCGCGGCATTGGTGATACTGGGAACCAGGGGGAGAACCCTACGGCACAAGTCATGGCCGATACTGTAGCGGCCGCCGTAGCCCAGATGGTCCCACAACTAGTAGCTGCAATTCAGCAGGGGCAACAGCCCGAAGTTCAACCACCACCGCCACCGCCACGAGAGACCAACTGGGTCAAGGCATTGGCAGACTTGAGACCCCCGTCGTTTCATGGGGAGACCGACCCACGTAAGCTGGAGGCGTATATCTCTGAGTTGGAGACCGCCTACGAGACCTTGGATGTGCCTGCTGGAGACCGCCTACGAGATCCTCAGTTTGGTTGGAGGGAGTACACGGCTCTGCTGCGAGCCAAGTATTATCCCGTGCATGTGCAAGAGGCTAAGCGCTGGAGCTGGATAGTCTGAGACAGGGGGATAAGATGTCGGTCGACGATTACTACACCGCTTTCACCGGCCTTATCCACCTGTTACTGGACCTGGGATACTCGAACCGGGTGCTGGTAAACCGTTTCTACAACAGTCTTAGCCACCGTCTTCGCTATGGGATGGGGCCAGCTGAGTATACTACCTTGCAGGTAATTAGAATATAGTGTGATGTGAATAAGTGTAGTCCATAAGTGAGTATTAATGTGAGTTTGTGAGTATGTTTTTGCGGGGCATGACTGACGTCCTAAATTTAAGAGTGCAATCATGCCGCTGCTAAGGTTGAGATTACCGTCCGACTGAGGGACGAGGAGAATGCGCACAAGCGCAAGGCCACGAGCGAGGGCCAGAGTCCGCAGGGGTACGGGGGAGGAAAGAAGAAGAAGAATCCTTATCCCCAGCCCCAGAAGAGTCAGCACCAGGGTGACAAGGGCCAAGCCCAGTCCACCACAGCTGAGGAGCCACTGAAGCTCACATATGCGTACGCGGCGAAACCCCTACGCTCTTACCCGCCTAAGGGTAATTGTTTAATCATGTGTGTTAAGTTGAAGTGTATGTTGTTAAGTTATGAAGTAAGTATTGATTGTGTACTGTGATAGAAGCTAGCACGGGTTCTGGACCGGAGCGCAACTACTGTAAGTGGTGTAACGGAGACCACCCCGGCAAGAACTGCAAAGGAAATGATGTGCAGTGTCGTTACTGCGAGAAGTGGGGTCACCGTGACTACGAGTGTTATCGAAACCCCAATAGCAGAGTCAACAAGTCCAAGGGGTAGTGGAAGGGTAAGGCCACAGCGACCATCGATGGCCCGAAGACGGCTAACCAGCCACCCACAGATCAGAGGAGCACAAATTCCCAGATGGGGAAGGGTTTGGGACCTAGCAAGGCCACCCTACATGTGGAGGACCGGTCTGAGGCGCCAGGGCCCTCTACTAGACCAGGTACCGCCTAAACTATTGAGTGAAATAAGTGATTGCATACCGCATTTCATGCATGTGTGTTAGTGAGTCTAAGTGTACTACCATGCGGGTAAAGAATTAAAGTATAATGTAAAGTCACCTAATTAGATAACTCTAAACTTAAAGGAGCCTTCAATATTTGTTATCCAATCCCACCCACACCAAACCCTGAAGAAACCACCATCAACATCACCGACTTTCCAATGGAGCAATGTCAGGTTGTCCAGCCAGGTATGATACTCTTAAATGGATACCTAACACCGGAAGCACAAATCCACATCATCAGACGATGCAATGAACTTGGAGCAACACCCGGAGGTTTCTATACACCCGAATACCCGAGTGGATCGAGAATGAAATTGAAGATGATGTGCATGGGTAAGGACTGGAATCCTTACACCAAGACATATCAAGAAGTGCGAGCTGAAGATGGAGCAACGGTACCGATGATACCTGAAAGTTCCTTGCGGTCGTTAACCACGCCGTGGGAATTGCTCAGCAAGTTGAAACGGATTCAATTCCAAGTGTTAAAGCAGATATATGTATTGTGAACTTCTACCAGAAAGGTGGACGGTTGGGTTTACACCAAGATAAGGATGAGTCACCCGAGTCTCTAAGTAAGGGAGTACCCGTGGTGTCTTGGTCCATTGGTGATATCGCAGTGTTTGTGTACGGCGAGCAGAAGCGTGCTGATCTTGCAAAGAAGTTAGTGTTGAAATCAGGAGATGTACTAATCATGGGTGGGCAGTCAAGGATGCTATATCGTGGCATCAGGAACATCAAACTGAATACCGCACCATCGGCAGTGATCAATGCCACACACATGAAACCCGGACATTTGAATTTGACCTTCAGACAGTTTTAACGCCATGTGTAATTATGTAAACTGTTAAGCCAGTGTATGTTAAAGATGTCATGTATGTGTTAGTTATGTCAACAGTGTAAACCAGCGTATGTTGTAAAGAGAATGTTAATGAATAAAGTGGGGTTGTTTGAAGAATGTCAACCGTGTTATTACCAAATACTTATTAGTTTGCCAATGAATTAGGCTGTGCACTCGGTCTGATGGACCGGAATCTCCGAGTACTACACAAATACAGTACATACTCCCATTACTTACTGAGTACTACAACTCTCCATTCAGTACAATACTCCATTACAATACCATCCAATTCAAAATAACATACCGAGTTTACTAGGGTCCTGATACAATACAATACTTCTTCCAGGCTCATACACACTCATTAAGAGTCTACATCTACCCATTTCTCACATCTACATGCTTATAATGCATAAGGTGTACCCCATTGGTACACTACTACCTTAAGGCTACAAGCCTTATACCATTTACTACTATCTACATTTCATTTCCAATGATCTAGGTAGATCCGCCAGTCTCTTACCTTGACCATATCCACTTCGGTACCTGCACACTAAAAACGTTCCCCCTAGGGGGTCAGCTTACGCTGAATATGATAACCGCATACCCTGCGTACTAGCGAGGGTATGCCGACCATTTGGTCGAATACATGCAATTCAATTTACAATACATACATTCATACATACATGCTTTCATTCATGATACTACAATACTACACAAGGTATACATACATACGCATAGTACAATACATGCTTGGAAGACAATACAAGTCAACCAACACTTACTTCCCATCTTCCAAAATACACATACACAATACATACTCATTGCATACTCAATACGCATACGGAGATACACTTCTCCAATTCACACATAAGGCTTGTTAGCTTCTTTACACACCCGGGTTAATCGGGTGTTCAATACTCATTACTCAAGGTCAATGACTTACAATAGTCAAGACCGATACACTTACAATACTTACTTCTTACTTACTTTACTCCAGTCAGTCGGTATGACCTCCGGGCAGGGATTACTACATCCCACCACCGGGCTTTAGGGTGGCCCACTAATCCAGGATGCTACCCATTCAAGGGATTTGGTCCATGGAAAAGATTACAGCCAGGATTCGGATCCAACCTCTTGTGTTTCCTTATCCTCACGCGTGGCCGAAACTATATCGGACTTCTACTCATTCCATTTACTCATTACTCATGTTAGGAGTTAGATTGTTAGGAATTAGTAGAAGTCAGTACTTCATTTCCATACATCCATACAATACACAAGTACACTTTACTTACACATACTCTTCATTTCCATCCATACATTTCATGAATTATACAAACTAAATGTTCAAGAAGATACACAAGAACACATAGTTCAAACACAGTTAAGTGCAATATAAGTCCGATTCGTGCATTTATCTTATTGGTGATCACATAAGCACACAAATCGGGGTAACCAGGTTAGGATACAGAGCATGAAGAAATCATACCTTTCACTGTGGATTTACTCTAGCGGGCGTTCCCTTGTTCCTTTGGTTCACATTTGTTTCTCGAATCTTACTCTCAAATCAATGACTACATGCCAAATGATTCCATTAATACTAAGCTTTACAATACATGCTTAATTACTACGCCCGTACTTACCCCGTTATCCCGTTGTTTCAGTTTAACTTAATGTTCTTATACTTACAATTTCCTTAATTTGTTTTCTTACTCATTTACTTATTTCCTTACCATTACTACCTCATTAATGGCATATCACTACATTCATATGCATATATGTGTATAGGCATATATATACATACATATGACTACCATAGTCATATAATAAAACATATAGTTTTTTTTTTTGGCTCGACCGACCTTACCCAGGGTCGGACCCAAGGTCGGTCGAAGTCAGTAAGTTTCGTTAAGGCAAAATTCCAGGCTCGACCGACCTTGCATGTCCGGTCCCAAGGTCGGTCCATTACAGCGAGTTACTTAAGTGAAAATTTCAGGCGCGACCGACCTTACAAGTCCGGTCCCAAGGTCGGTCCGTTCCAGTATGTTCTGGGTTCGAGTTTTCTGGACTCGACCGACCTTGCCCAAGTTCGGTCCCAAGGTCGGTCCATTCCA
The DNA here is from genome assembly GCA_023374045.1 of Limonium bicolor. Taxonomy (NCBI): domain Eukaryota; kingdom Viridiplantae; phylum Streptophyta; class Magnoliopsida; order Caryophyllales; family Plumbaginaceae; genus Limonium; species Limonium bicolor. The sequence goes on from CM041781.1 coordinate 38,224,713, forward strand.
GTAGACCTCTGGCCTTCACAATTTACGACTCGACCGACCTTGTAAGTTCGGTCCCCAAGGTCGGTCGAAGTCAGAAGACTTCCCGTCTGTGTATTTTTAAGGCGCGACCGACCTTGCGGGTTCGGTCCTAAGGTCGGTCCGGCCCAGTACTTCAGTTTTAAATCTGTTTTCAGTTCTATAATTTTCCCATTGCTTCCCCAATCTTCCTACATGTAGCCCACATGTTTTAACACTACTTAGGCCCTCAAAATTGCCTTACTTTATCCTCCACCCTCATTACTCATTCTTAAATCCCCTTACGCAATTCCCTCATTTCTTTTCAACACTTACAATAGTTTTTCATTTCCTCAATGCTACAGATTTTTGTTCTAACCTTTACCATTCAATACTCCCTCAACCAATGTTACTCCTAGCATTCAAAATGCATTGCTTTACATCCTAGTTCTTCTCATTACCTAAATCCTTTTCAATTTGCTTCCAAGCACTGGTGGAACGGAAGCCTTTAATGACGGTGGTTTAATCACGGCTTTAACAGAAACCGTAAATAATATGAAGGCCGGAGTTAATTAATGACGTTTATTAATTAACCGTAAGCAATAATCGATCGGAGGTAGGCGCGCCTTTTTTAGGACGGACTTTAGATGACGGTTATTTGTGAAACCGTAATCTAAAGTCCCGTGTTGACGCGCGCTTTACGGTCAACGGACTTTAGATTACGATTTTACTAATAACCGTCATCTAAAGTCCCCGCCCACTGATGGTCAACGACGTCGTCTTGACCTGACGCCAAATATTTCCCGCATTATTTGATTTTTTCGACGCCGCGCGTAATCTAAATTACAGTGAACGACGTCGTCTTACCAGCTTATTTTAGATTAAAAATAACTTTATATTAATGTGTTACATTTGTTTGATCGAATAAGACTCATGGCTCAATGGCCGTGGGTACATGAGTCAACACCATCGATTTGAGTTCGAAACCCAGCATAGGCCAATAATTTCGCGCTATTTTATTAATTTCGTTACACTTTAGATTACGGTTCTTTAGGAACCGTCATGTAAAGTGTGACTTTACATTACGGTTTTCATGTAAACCGTAATCTAAAGTCCTTTTAACTACAACATTGCCCGTTTACTCTGCACACTGTACTTACAGTAACTCTTCTTCTCTTTCGCGCTATCTTCCTCACTGAAATCGCTCCTCTCTCCCGTCACCTTGCTAACGGCCATCGCCACCATCGCTCCCACCACCTTTGTCACTCCCATCGCCGCCGGTCACCACCCATCTACCACTGGTCTCACCGTCGACCTCTCTATCGCGTATTGGGTATGCGATCGATTGATTGTCGTTTTTTTCTAACTTTGTTCATATACATGCATTTCGATTGCAAGTTCTAACTTTGTTCATATATTTGTGCCCAGATTCACAGTTAATTGCAACCTAGTTCGTGGGCTGATTTCTACACTACTTGCCCACTTCGGTGCTTAGTAACGGTAATTTTGCAAAGCAACTGTAAACTGCTGTATTTATTTATTCTTAGCATTTAGTATTACAATTAATAAATAATAGTGTAGTTTTAAAAATGCTACTACTTAAAACTGCCACAGGAAAGAAAGTAAGTTCAAGTATATTACCGATTCCTGAAAATAGCTCATTTTCAACTGCTCAATCTGCTATGCCAGATGCTCTCTGTTTGATTCACAATCTGTGACAGGAATCTCAACAACATGTTATAACCACCAGAAAGAATAAGATGAGTTTCGGTATTTTAATGGTTCTAGAATGACTAGTTTCAGTCCTTCAATCTGAAGTACTGCAGGAAGGTCATAAATAAACTTCATTTATAGTAGAAGAAGATAAGTTTATGTATGTTACTAGTTCTAGATGGTGCGTGCAAATTTGACTTTGATAAAACTGATTTGGAGACGTTAGAAATATAGGGGAGATGCTGTCGATTTTTTTCCGCGGTTAGCTAGCATTTAACCTTGATTTTTTGATGAATTCTAATGTTGTCGTTTTCATTTATGCATCAGGACTACGACTTTATTTTGGCTTCCGACCTCAACCGTCTTAGCATCGGCTAATCGTCTACCAGAGGTAAGATTTACATATATACATATAATATTTGACAAACTACCAAACATAGTTATCCGCCCAAGATATACCTAATAGAGGTATATCTTCGGCAGCCCTGTCGGGACTGTCCATGATTGTTAAATCTCACACCTAGGGTGTGAATGTTTTTTAATTGTACTTTATTGATTATTTCAGCAGTATCTCTTTATTGTTCTTCGAATGCATATATATTGATTAATATCATAATATCGTGCATTTGAAGAACTGTAGGGAGATGCTGCCGAAATTTTCAATAAATTACATATTAAAAACACGTTCACCGTGGGATTTAATACTCATGGATGGATTTAGGTTGATAAGATACAAAAGTGTAAAGACTCTGCCACGGGTGACGGTATGAAATGGCTGCCTTCATATAAATATAGAAGGAGATGGAACGTTCGTGGATTTACAGCGGAAATTTGGACGACAAGTTTTAGAAGGAGTTGATAAGTTATGCACGGTGTGGGAACAATCTGAAACCTACAGACAAGGGATACATATTTGTCCGTGTATCGACTGCCAAAACAATCTGAGATATCGCGGCGTTGAAACAATTAAGGAACATCTGATCCGCCGCGGTTTTACAAAAGATTTCCAAGACATAATCCGATGGCATGGTCAGAGTGCGTTCGATGTTATTAAGCCTGACGAAGGGGATAATGGTCAGGCAAACACAGAAACAGAACTTGGAGATGATACAGTTGCTGGTGACCCAGAAGACGTTACAGGGAACGTTGAGCCAGATTTCTGGGATGATGACATTGAGACTATGCTCGAAGATGTGGAACGACATTACTCTAACACGCCAGACAAGCATGAAAATTTGTTGGATTCATCCAAAACACCGTTGTACCCCGGGTGTGACCCTACAAAGTTAAGCAAGTTGAGTGTCGTCCTCAAGCTATTCAACTTGAAAGCGAAACATGGCTGGAGCGACGTAAGTTTCACTGACCTCCTGGAACTATTGAAATACGTTCTTCCGGTGGACAACGTTTTACCAACGACTACGTACTCAGCCAAAAAAATGATGTGCCCAATGGGTATGGGGTACCAGAAAATTCATGCTTGTCCAAATGGTTGCATGCTGTTTTGGAAATCGGATGAATTTGCTGAAAGCTGTTCAGCATGTGGAGCGTCACGGTATAAGAAACAACAAACTCACATCAGCGGTAGTAAGAAAGGTTCACCAGCTAAGGTACTGTGGTACCTGCCCATCATTCCAAGGTTCAGACGTTTGTTCTCCATTGAGAAAGACGCAGAGAATCTTCGGTGGCATTCAGTTCACAGGAAAAAGGATGGCAGATTAAGACATCCCGCTGATGCACCACAGTGGAGAAACATAGACGTAAAATTTCCTGAGTTTGGTAACGAACCGAGAAACCTAAGGCTAGGCTTGTGCACGGATGGGATGAACCCTTACGGTACTTTGAGTAGCATACACAGTACCTGGCCTGTGCTTTTAGTTATTTACAATCTACCGCCATGGTTATGCATGAAACCAAGACACATCTTGTTGTCTTTGTTAATATCTGGTCCAAAGCAACCGGGCAACAAAATTGACGTATTCCTACAACCTTTGATAGAGGATCTACAACTCTTGTGGAATGAAGGGGCTACGGTTTACGACTCATTCAGTAAAGAGGACTTCAATTTGCGTGCCATGTTGTACTGCACAATCAATGATTTCCCCGCCTATGGTAATCTTTCAGGCTATTCAATCAAGGGGGCGTTGGCGTGTCCGATTTGTGGTGAAAACACTTGTAGCATTCGCTTGAAACATAGTGGGAAAACCGTGTATATGGGCCACCGAAAAATGCTTCCAAAAGGACATAAGTATCGAAAGATGGCGAAAGAGTTCGATGGGAAAACTGATCACAGCATGGCGCGCCAGCCTTTGACAGGTACAGAGATTTACAAAAAGTTGGATAATATTGTGAACAACTTCGGGCCGCCAACCAAAAGTGGTGAAAAAAGTGTCTGGAAAAAGAAATCAATATTTTGGGAACTAGAGTACTGGCAGCATCTGGAGGTTAGACATTGTATCGATGGGATGCATGTCGAGAAGAACGTGGGTGAAAGTGTCACTAGCACTCTTTTGAACATAAAAGGAAAGACAAAGGATCATTTGAAAGGAAGAAAAGATTTAATTGAGTTGGGCATACGCACAGAGCTTGGCCCGCAAGAACGTGGAAAACGCACATTCTTGCCTCCTGCCTGTCACACTCTGTCTAAAGAAGAGAAACATAGTCTATGCAGTACCCTTTACAACATCAAGGTACCATCAGGTTACTCCTCAAACATAAGAAACCTAGTGTCCATGACAGATTTCAAATTAGTAGGAATGAAATCTCACGATTATCATGTCCTACTTCAAGAATTTTTGCCAATTGCACTACGTGGGATCTTGCCGGATGCTGTCAGACACACAATCACAAACGTCAGTGTCTTCCTCAAATCCATTTCGTCTAAGGTTCTTGATGTGGACACTCTGTCTAAATTACAAAAGGATCTTATTGTGACAATGTGCCAGCTGGAGATGTATTTTCCTCCATCGTTCTTCGACATAATGATACATCTCCTCGTGCATCTTGTAAGAGAGATTCTGATGTGTGGTCCTTTGTACCTTCGCTACATGTATCCGTTCGAAAGGTACATGGGTGTCCTGAAGAAGAAAATGAAGAACCGTCGTCACCCAGAGGGTAGTATTATAGAGGGCACTATCACAGAGGAAGTTGTAGACTTCTGCACCAATTACCTAGAAGGTGTCGATACCATTGGACTTCCACGTTCTAGACACGAGGGCAGATTGAAGGGTGTTGGCACGGTTGGAAGGAAACTGAAAAGAATTGACATAGACACTCTTAACAAAGCTCATTTAGTTGTGCTAAGTCATCTTGAAGATGTTGAACCATACTTTGATGAACACTTGTGTGTTTTAAGAGCACAATATCCAAACATGAGTGACGTTAGACTACAAAATGAGCAGAATAGGACATTTGTCCGATGGTTCAAAGAGAGAGTGTTGTCCGATCAGTCCACGAATGTGCCTGAACTGATTAAAGTAGTTGCATTTGGACCAAATCTGGATGTAATTTCTTATGAGGGGTACGATGTCAACGGATTCACCTTTTTCACAGAACGTCAGGATCAGAAGTCAACGAATCAAAACAGTGGTGTAGAGCTTGAAGCTTATCAAAACTTATATGACATCGGTGTCGTGGGTCATAGTCCTGTCTCGGTACAACAATCATATTTCGGTGTTATACAAGACATCTGGGTATTGGACTACAACAGCTACGAAATGTGTGTTTTCCGCTGTAACTGGGTTAACAACAATCATGGCTACCGTGAGGAGGAGCATGGTATGAAACTGGTTGATCTGTCTAGAGCTACTCCCACGGTTGAGCCATTCGTTGTTGGGACGAAGGTTAAGCAGATATTTTATGTAACTGATCCCTGTAATCCTAGATGGTCTGTTGTGCTTAAAGGGAGAAGAGGAATAGTTGGTGTGGATGGTGTGGTTGATGAGGATGAGTATGATGCAGAAGATGAACCTCCAACTGTTCCTATTTCATTGGAAGAGGCTGAGGTCACAGGTCATCGTGAGTATATACGATCAGACCATAACGAGGGAATGTGGGTTGAGAGATAATGGTGTATGTAAGTTATTACTATAAAAATTTATATGAAATTAACACTCTTTTATTTATTGCTTGTTTATGACCATTATGAAATGCTTAATTTAATTCAAATTGTATTTCAATCCTTGCAGGCATGGCTGATCAGGACATGGCTGATGAAGAGTTCGATTTATTTTGTCGTGAGGAGGAGGAAAATGAGCAGCAAATGGTACCGGTCCCATCTACATCTGCCGCTGCTGCTGTTGCCCCATCCACATCTGCCGCTGCTGCTGTTGGCCCTTCCATGAGTGCACCTTCTACGAGTGCTACTCAGAGACCCAGAGGTAGAGGTCCGACCCGTGGGTTGAAACTGCAGAAACCGGATCAGATTAGTCTTCTGTGGGACCAGTATGGGAGGTATGGTGGGGGCAGCAGGTCAGAGTTCGCTAGTATGCTAGGGACTCTGGCCAGATCACATTGCTGCATCAACCACACATGGAAACAAGTCCCGGAAAAAGTAAAGGAGACCATCTGGAAGAAGGTGCAAGAACGGTACAAGATCCCAGAAGAAGTGAAGAAGACCGTTCTTTCTTTGGTGGCCGGCAAAGCTAAATCATTCCGCCACTACTTGGTTGAGCATTGGATCAACAGGGTGCCCCCACGTGAGCCTCCGCCGTATGTTGTATACAATGGCATGATAACTGAAGAGGAGTGGAAGGAGTTCGTTGAGCGGCACGCACCCCCGAGTTCAGGGTATGTTTGTGTGTACTCTTTTCTTAATTAATGCTCATAATGCTTTATCCCTGATTTTCTAATTAATTTCCTGTTGTACTTTCTTAACAGCAAGTACAAGAACAAGCACGACAAAACCGTGAAGCTAATCTCTACCCCCACACCATGGGACGAAGGGGATATGTGGGCAGCCTCGAGGGATGGAAAGAAGCTGGTTTGCTGACACGGAGGAACGAGGATGGAAGTGAATGCCCGATCGAGGATGTCTCTGAGGCGAGGAGGGTGCAGATGTACATACTGGGACGCCAGAAAACGACCAGCGAAGGTCAGAGGATATTTCCTAATGCTGCGATGGAACAACTGGCAAACCAAATTGTAAGTATTTGAAAGTAGCTGTTGAATAATTTACTTATATACTCAAGTGTTTGTTGATCTTAAATCTCGTCATTAACTTCTTTGAAAATTGGACAGTACGATGCGGCACAGAGAGGAGAAGTGGACTTACACGCTCCTCCTTCTCAAGACGACGCGCTGAATCAAATGCTTGGGAAGAAGGATCACCCGGGGCGTGTTAGAGGATTTGGGGGAGAAGTACGTCAGAAGAACGTATTCCCGCCATCTGCTAGGAAGGGTCAGATGAGTGTGCTGCTGAAGTCGAGGCGATGGTAGAGCGTATACGTAAGTTCGCTGCTGAGCGCCAAGCTAATGACGAGAAACATGCTGCTGAGCGCCGGGCTATCGAGGAGAGGCGCAGGAAGCGTTGGAATGCGATTGCACATGCGACTACTCAGCAGCAGCAGCTAGATCCTCCTCGAATGTCTTCCTCGTCTAGTTGTGCTCCGGCCGCTGACCCGTACCCGTTTGCCAACATCCAGGTTAACTTTGTTTAACTATTTTTCTTCTAAAATAAAGTTATTTAAATAGTATTAGATTGGACTCACTTATTTATTTCACGTATTATCTCTGTTTATTAAAGGAGCAAAAAAAATGTCGTCTCCAAATACCATTAGACGGGCACCCTGTAGATGCGGCCTACGGGACGGTGTTGCCATCAGGTCCACTCACGCTCATCAGTTTCGTACGCCCCCATTCTACGCGCGTGTGACCTTGGACCTGATAGTTGATGGATTTGAGCATGCATACCTTCCGATGGCGATTGACAACAAATGCACGCTGATCGAAGCGAAGGGAGACATATTGCCCTGGCCAGCATGTTATATTGTTGTCACCGATGAGGTAAGACTGTTTGACAACCATTTAGTATCTAATAAAATGCATTATTTAGCATTAAGTGTCTAATCTAATCTATTATAGATCCCTGAGCTTCCTCGCCGCGTAACCCGGCCCAGACTAGAAGAGACCAGCGCGCCGGCGAATCCTGAGATCCCTGAGGTTCCTCGCCGCGTATCCCGGCCCAGAGAAGAAGAGATCAGCGCGCCGACGAATCCTGCCAGAAGGGTATGTTCTAGATAAATGTTTAATGTTACTATAATAATCAATTAGTAATTATCTTTACATTTATGCTTTATTGTTTGTGTGTGAAGGGTAAGAATCCAGTGAGTCGGGGTGCGAAAGGTAAGAATCCAGCGCCCGTCCGGGGTCGCACCAGGACTTCTGAGGCGCCTAAAAATAAGCTCGCACTGCCACAAAAACTTGTTAATGTTTTGGGGGCCAAGCAGATGAATCTCTACGACAAGATCATGGTGAAGTCATCTCAAACTAACAACTTCATGATGACGCTTCCAAAGTCGATGTTTCACTACGAAGAAGATATGATGACGGCAATCAACTTTGAGGACATCAGAGAGATGTGTGTGGAGATTATCTGAACATTAACATTATTCAAGCTTATCTAAAGTAAGTGTTCTTTCCTCATACTGTAAAAACATATAGAATAAGTATCTATGAAGTTGCATTGGCTAACTTTTTATAGTACATGTGATATAATAGATGTCTGCTTGAGAGATGTGTTGAGAAGGACATGACATGCGTTACTGCGGTGTGCCCGGAGCGTTTATCGTACGACAATGTCACTAGGGACCCTGGGAGGTTTTGTAACATGATTCATGTCTTCAATGTTGTTGAACAACAGAATAAATTATTCATTCTAATGCCGTATCACCAAACGTGAGTTCTAATATAAAATTACTACTAATTAGCTAACTTTGTTACCTTCATTTCTCATTTCATTTTGTATTTGACATTGTAGCCACCACTGGGCTTTGTTTATATTCTGCGCTGCCACCGCTACTCTGCTTGTTCTAGATCCACTAGGGCAGTGGAAAGAATTCAACACTGAAGACTTAATCAAAGAGTAAGTTTTTATTACTATTTAATTGTTTGTAAGTTTTTTGAACCAAAATTAATGTACTTGTTCATTTTGCTAAACGCTTTTGTTAATATATGTAACAGTTGTTACAAAAAAACCCCTCAGGGAGAGTTTGGTGATTTGACCGTCGATTACATCAAGGTTTGGTAATTCATGTATTTCATTCGTGCTGCTATTATCTTTGTACAATTGTTTTACATTTGTGAATTTTGGTGATTTAGTGCCCTACCCAAAAGGATTCTAAGAGTTGCGGGTACTACGTGATGCGGTATATGTACGAGTTCTGCGGGTACTTCCCAAGTTTTAAGAATGATATTGACAAGGTAATACGAACGCTGTCTTGTATTTAATTCTTTCGGCAGATTTTTTTGTCTTTATCTTAATCTCATTATGTGTTCCATTCCTTTTCTTGTTGCAGATTAAAGAGCATTATGCCAGATTCAAGACTTATGCTCCTGCCGACTTGTTGCATGTCAGAGAGAGCATGGCAGCCATGTTTATGAGAATGGAGTGGTAGACTAGCTAGCTGCTGCTGTAACATATATTTTTTTTTAGTTGCTGCTCTGATTCTGTTAGTTGCTGCTGCAACAGATTATATTGTGTAACAGATTATATTTTTTGTTAGTTGCTCTGATTCTGTTTGTAATGAATTATGCTAGCTGCTGCTGTAACAGATTCTAGCTGTTGTATTGAATATTTCTGTTGCAATTGTGCGCAGAAATGAATTTGCAATTGTTATCTCTGTTGCAATTGTGTAACAGATTGAATATGTTACAGATTTTCGATCTGGTGCTTTATTAGATGTTATCTCTGTTGCAATTGTGTAACAGATTGAATATGTTACAGATTTTCGATCTGGTGCTTTATTAGAATGAATTTGTGTTGTTGGTATTTGATTCAGGTGGTTCAATTGTGCAGTTTCTGCCCTCTGTTGCTTATCTGTTACAATTCTGTCTCTGTTGCAATTGTGTAGATTTGTAAAAAAAATAAAATAATAAAAAAAAATTACACTTTAGATTACGGTTCTAACAATAACCGTAATCTAAAGTCCTTTGGGCGCGCGCGCCAAAACACTTTAGATTACGGTTATTGTTAGAACCGTAATCTAAAGTGTCGACTTTACATTACGGTTATTTGTAAAACCGTGATCTAAAGTCCTTTGGTTCGCGCGCCCAAAGGACTTTAGATCACGGTTTTACAAATAACCGTAATGTAAAGTCAATGACACGCGGGCCGGAAAAGGGCCATTAATTACGGTTTAAAACCGTAATTAAAGACGTCGCCATCTTTATTGACGCCCGCGTAGATTACGGTCCAGAACCGTAATGTAACACGGTTTTGGACCGTAATTAAAAGCTCGCGTTCCACCAGTGAAGGTATTAAACACTCACCTTAAGTCCTCCAAATACACTTAATTCCTCCTAGTTTCTCCAATGCATCCTAGCACTCTTTGCTACAGATTCTGCATCCTTATATCCTCATACTACACTACCATTCCATGGTTACTAAATCTCCTTACTCAACCCAATACATACCTTGGTTCTCCCATTCACCAAGTCATCCATAATTGTACATATTCCTACCAAAATTTTGTCATAGTTCATCTACTTTTCCTACTTAGCTACACATACACATTCTCACCAAATTCATTCCTAATCTAGCCACACCCTTGCAAGGGTCCTACCAGCACTCAAGCAAATATAATTTCACCAATACTTTCTCAATCCACAATTCTAATACACATACACATTACATTTGGCTCCAAAGCCTACAATTCAAATACTTGCTCTTAAATACTCAAACTTCCACAACTTCAATACTAATACAATGTTTGGGTTCTTTAATTGGTTCACCCATTCCCATTACTCTAATGCACTAAAATTTTAGCATTAGGAAAGAGCTCTTACCTTGAGATTATAATTCTTTCTTCCTTTCCAATTCTCCTTCTTCTCTCTTCTTTGCACCCAAAATCGGTCATATGGGGAATGGAGTTACCAAACTCCATTCCCATCACCCAAACACATAAAACAAGTGTAATTAACATACTAACCCTTTAATTAATGCTAGTTCATAGAGATGTTTAAAGCACAAATTCTAGGGTTTACCTTTGGAGTGTTTTAGGAGGGGTTTTAGCCCTTGGTTCAAGAAGGTGAATCCACCACCATTGCAAGTTGATATTATGCTTAAAAGAGAGAGAGAAAATGGAGAGTTACAAGGAGGTGAAAATCGGTTACAAGCAAGGATGGAGAAATATGAGTTCTTTCATGGAGATTTTTACCTTAATGGAGAGAGGATACTCCAAGCTCTACTTTGATGTCATTTTCTCTTTGAATGGGGAAACCCCATGGAGATGAACTTCTTCATTTTTGGATTTTGAAAAGAGAGAAATGTAGAGGAGAATGAGGGGAGCAAGAATATGTATTTATTTTTGCATTTGGAGCTCACATGGAGGTGGAGCATGGAGAAGAAAATGAAGTTGCCATTGTTGTTGTTGGGGGAGCTCAAAATCGCCCAAACTAGAGAGAGAGGAGGGAGAAATCGGTGGAGGGGAGGAAGGAGAGAGAGGTGAGTGAAATGTGAGAGTGAGGTGAGAGGAAAGGGTATAAGTAGTTTTTTACTTTATTACTTTTTGCTTTTGCTCTCTTATTTAGTTAGCTAGTTACATGTGTGTGAGAGGGGTTGTTTGACTAATAAAAATCGGCCCCCTACTGTATTACTAGCTGGAGCGTTTTTCGTCTTTTACAGAAAACGCTCGTTAGTTTACCCGGTATTGGTACTATTCACTAACCGGGCCCTTTTTCCGGAATTTCTCATTTCTTTATTTTTATTGGTTATTAAGCTTCCATAAATGCTTAATAATTATTATTTAATGCTTCATAATTTTTACGGGTCCATTTGACCACTTAAAGTCACGTTTTCGGGTTTCCTCGAAAAACGTGCTCTAAAGCTCTATTAGCGTTTTAATACATTATTTGAATCCGTTTTCTTCGGGAGTTGTTCTCATATATTATTTAGGTCTTATTACACCTTTAGAATTCATATAATACACTAACCGAGGTCTCATACCTCCTATGGTGATTTAACGCTTATTTAGTGTTCTTCGCTTTTAAGCGTTATTTATTTCTTTTGGATTTATTTTCCTTACCAATATTACTCAAGCATTATTAGGCTCTTAAATACGGATTAGAATTATCTTAATCACTATATTTAAGTTTGGGCTATTTCGCTCGTGGATAAATTCCACACCAGCTTGAACTTCAGGATCATGACTATGATAGGTTCCACCATAGGGATGACCCTACAGGTATGGAACATGATTTAGAATTTCTTATACGTAAAGATTCCCCACTAACATATATTGTCACCACAGGAGCTAGAGGATGACGCAAATGACTGCGAGACCACCATTGCCTACCAGGACTCTGTGCTAGGCAAGAGGAAGGGGGATGGAGAAAGAGGAAATGGAGGGAACTTTTCCCAAAACTATGAGAGGAAGGGAAAGTTCTACAAGGGTAGGAACGAGAAGGCCATGGTCCCCTCATATACTAATGCTGAGCCACTCCGCTCCCAACCATTTAAGGGTGAGATAAATTAGAAACTCCAAAGTGGTTACATCTTGTTATCACAATTACTAACCTTGAGACTGAAACAGGGAACCAACTTGCGAGAAAGTTCTTCTGCAAGTGGTGCAAGAAGGACCACCCGGGCAAGGATTGTAAGGGAAACCTGGTGGACTGCAACCACTGCAGTAAGAAGGGGCATAGATCGTTCGAATGCTTCCTGAACCCGGACTCCAGGAACTACAAGCCACACACCAGGAACCCGGCTAGAGCCCCAGTTGCTACTACTACTAGAGGAGGTCGAGGTGGCACAGGAGGTGCTGGACCATCTACCAGCCGCCCTGCCTAGAGCCATCCGCAGAGGCCGGGACAGAACTACCCCAGAGGCCGGGACAGAACTACCCCCAGAGGCCGGGCAAGGCACCGATCCTTAACATGGTGGACCGCATCGAGGCAGCAAGTGATGACCCGAGTTCACCTGGTGAGGACTATTTTCCTCATGAAAAGGCTTAGACCCTTATTTTCTTTACATTCCGTTGGCTAGTTTTCCTTTGTCAATGTAAAAGGGATGAACTATAAACCCTTCATTGTATTTCGTTTCGAACCTTTCATTTCTAGCTGTGAACCTTGACTTATTTATTAATGGCAATTGTTGTTCAGCTTTCGATATTTGCTTTCCTATTTTGCCATATACCACACCCAACATCCCTTTTGAAGCCAAACCACACCCACCAAAGAAGTGTGAGGTCTTGAGACCCGGGATTTTTACTACGAGAGTACCTGACCCCAGCAGTCCATGCATTGATCCTCAAGATCAGGGAGTTAGGTGTGAAGGAAGGAAATTTTTACACCCCTACCTTCAAGAATGGTTCAACCATGAAGGTGAAGATCATGTGCCTAGGTAAGAAGTGGAACCACGCCACCAAGAGCTATGAAGAGGTGGAGGTGCCACCAATCCCGGAGGAACTGCAGACCATCATTAGAGCTGCAGTTAAGGCAGCACAAGAATTGGAGGATGAGCCCGTCCCAGACCTAACCTCCGACGTGTGCTTCAACAACTTCTATGGGAAGGAGGGTAAGCTAGGGATGCACCAAGACAAGGACAAATCGCCAGAGTCCGTCACTAGAGGAGTTCCAGTAGTGTCCATATCACTTGGAGACGACGCGGAGTTCCTCTTTGGTGATCAAAGGAGGATGCACCTTGCTACCAAGATCCTCCTGAAGTCGGGTGATGTACTGATCTTTGGGGGGGCAGCTAGACTCATCTACCATGGGGTGAAGAGAATCAAGCCCAACACAGCCCCCACACCCATCATTAACCAGACCCATATGAAACCGGGCCGTCTGAACCTAACCTTTAGACAGACCTAGCCTTGTACTTTACAGTTTCAGCATTGTAAATTTTAAGTTGGTTATGAAGCTTTCAATAAGAATGAAAATTCTAAGAATTTTATTGCTTCATTGTAGGGGTTGGGAACTCAGGGATCAGGTTGAATGTGTTGAATCAGGCTCAAGCAAAGAGCAATGGAATGTTCATCACAGGTATAACATTAACCCTGAGTAATTACCTTGGAACGTTTACCCAGAATCTTAAAAAAATCTATCCTATAATTTTAGGCACGTTCCTAGTTAATGGAGTGGAGGCCACAATCCTGTTTGATTCGGGTGCCTCCCACTCTTTCATATCACAAGTGTTCCATGCTAAGATCAATGCTCCCACAGAGGATATCCATGACTGCTCAGTCTTGCTGCCATCCAGAGAGTTGATCAAGTGCAGTAAGCAGTGCAATTTGAGCATACACATCAAGGGAGCAGAATTCCTTCTGGATGCCATAGTCTTCCCTGGCATGGGGTTCGACATAATTGTGGGCATGGACACGCTACAGCGGTACCGAGGCAGACTACACTGTGCAGAGCATCGTCTCCTCTTGAAGTCAGCTACAGGGATCACCGTGTCATACCGAATGCAACCCAAACATCCGACTGTGAAGGTTGTATCGGCTTTATCCCTGATGAAGGAGGTGTCCAAGGGCGCTACCGCCTACTACTGTTATGCCCAGGATCTAAGGATGGATCCGAAGTTCCAGAGCGATGTTCCCATAGTGTCGGAGTACCCCGACGTTTTTCCAGAGGAGCTACCTGGACTACCACCACTGAGAGAGGTTGAATTCAATATTGACCTCATACCTGGCACGGGACCGATTGCTAAGGCTCCCTACCGGATGGGCCCTGCAGAGATGGTTGAGTTGAAGAAGCAGCTGCAGGAGCTACTGGATAAGGGTTTCATCAGACCCAGTGTCTCACCTTGGGGTGCTCCAGTGCTATTCGTCAAGAAGAAGGACGGGAGTTTGAGACTTTGCATCGGCTATAGGGAGCTGAACAATGTCACGATCAAGAACAAGTACCCACTGCCCAGGATCGATGACTTGTTCGACCAGCTAAGGGGAGCTAAGGCGTTCTCCAAGATTGATCTACGTTCCGGATATCATCAAATAGCCGTAGCTGAGTTAGATATAGAGAAGACAGCCTTCCGGACCATATACGGCCACTACGAGTTCACAGTGATGCCGTTTGGACTGACCAATGCACCCGTGAGATTCATGGACCTAATGCAGAGAGTCTTCCAAGCCCAGTTGGATAAGTCAGTAGTCGTGTTCATAGACGACATCTTGGTATTCTCCAAGAGTCGGGAGGAACACGAGCAGCATTTGAGGACAGCCTTGGAGACTCTGAGAGAGAAGAAGTTATATGCCAAGTTCAGCAAGTGTGAATTCTGGCTGGACAAGGTGTCATTTCTTGGACATGTGATCTCAGCTGAGGGAGTTTCAGTAGACCCAACTAAGATTGAGGCAGTGAAGAGCTGGCATAGACCTCGCACTGTGACAGAGGTGAGGAGTTTCCTTGGGTTGGCTGGCTACTATAGACGCTTGTGAAGGACTTCTCCAGGCTAGCCAAGCCCTTCACCTCCCTGATGAAGAAGGACAGCCCATTTGTATGGACAGAGGCTTGTGAGGTATCCTTTCAGGCGCTGAAGGACGCCTTGACCACAGCTCCAATATTAGTGATCCCTGAGGGGAACGAGGGATACGAGGTGTATTCTGATGCTTCGGGCAGAGGGATTGGTGGGGTACTGATGCAGAATGGCAGAGTGGTAGCATACGCTTCTCGACAGCTGAAAAGCACAAAGAGAATTACCCCCACACGACCTTGAGCTCCTCGCCATAGTCTTCGCCTTGAAGATCTTGCGACATTACTTGTATGGAGCCACAGTCCAGATTATGACAGACCACCAGAGTCTGAAGTACATCTGGACCCAGAAGGAGTTGAACCTAAGACAGCGACGATGGGTCGAGCTACTGGCTGACTATGACATCAACCTTCAGTACACTGAAGGTAAAGGGAATGTCGTTGCAGACGCTTTGAGTAGGAGAGTGTACTCACTCCTAGCCTTGACAGAGATGACCACCATAGCTGAAGATATACGCAGCCCAGGATAGTGATGTATACCTGCAGGGCATCAGGTAGAAGTTAGCAAACGGTATGACTGATGGTCTGAAGTATGAGTATGAGCTAGACAGCGAGGGACACCTTCGAGTCAGAGGCAGACTCTGCGTTCCTCAAGATGCGACAGAACTTCAGACCAAGATTCTCTCTGAGGCTCATTCCTCTACATTATCAGTACACCCTGGAGCCACCAAGATGTAACAAGGATTTGAAACTGTTATTCTGGTGGAGCGGGATGAAGAGGGATGTAGCAGACTTCGTCTCCCGATGCCTCACCTGTCAGAGGTGAAGTTTGAGCATCGTCGACCAGGAGGCCAGATTCAGTCGTTACCAGTACCGTGGCTGAAGTTCGACGATATCAGCATGGACTTCGTGGGCGGTCTTCCTCCAGCTAGAGGCGGGCTGAATTCTATTTGGGTGATAGTCGATAGGTTGACCAAGACAGCCAGGTTTATACCTATCAAGGACACATGGAAGGTGCCCAACTGGCTGAGGTGTTCACCACAGAGCACATTCGGTACCTGGGGTACCAAAAGACGATTGTCTCCGACCGTGACACACGTTTCCTCAGTAGATTTTGGCGTCAGGTGCAGGAGACGTTTGGTACTCAGCTACGCCTTAGCACAGCCTTTGACCCTCAGACTGATGGGCAGACCGAGAGGACGATTTAGACGCTAGAGGATATGCTACGAGTAGTTGCTCTAGACTATCAGGGAGTTGGGTAGAGTGTCTACACCTGGTGGAGTTCTCCTATAATAACTCCTACCTCTCATCTATCGGCATGGCACCATTCCAGGCTCTGTATGGCAGGCCGTGCCGGACCCCCTTATCGTGGAGTGACCCTACCGAGGTTGTCCTGATTGGCGCCGAGTATGTTCAGACACTACAGGATGACATCAGGGTTATCAGCGCACATGAGGGCAGCGCAGACGACAGAGAATCCTAGGGGGATCAGCGCACTAGGGAGCTCGAGTTTCAGCTGGGTAACATGGTTTCTTACGAGTTGTCTCCTATGAGGGGAGGATAGTCCGATTTGGGATAGGGGGAAACTAAGCCCTAAGTATGTCGGGTCCATACAGGATTACGGATGCGAGTGGGCCTAGTTGCTTACAGACTAGAGCTACCGTGGAGGTTAGGGAAGGTACACGAGGGTTTCATGTATCTCAGTTGAAGAAGTATATGCCGACCTTCTCATTTATGCCCCAGCCAGAGAGACTGGAGATCGAGCACTGAGGTATGAGGAGATCTTGTTCAGATCTTGGACACGAAGAGGTCGAGAAAGAGAGGCGAGATCAGTCAATTGGTGAAAGTTCTTTGGGAGCATCATGGGGTTGAGGAAGCTACTTGGGAGACCTAAGGAACTCCATGAGAGTAAAGTACCCACATCTGTTTTACAGATATTCTGCTATCCTGTGGTTGATTCACGTTAAGGCGGTACGAGGGTGTAACCTTAGCTCTTTAAGGGGGAGATACTGGCATACTCCTCCTTCGTTATCTCATCAGATTATGCCTTGTTGCATTGTTAGTAGAGGGAGAACAGTAGTGAGCGGTGTATGTATGTACGTAGTTTACATTATGGCACGGCAGGTGTCACATTTGTGTTTGTTTCAGTTTATATTTTGATTCAATTTGATTTGATTTCGGTACCTCGAGTGAATGTTGAAATGGAATAAAGGATTGGATTGGTATGGATTTCATTGGATTATTATGTCTCAGCACACCCGAAGCGGTGTGAGTGCCTATTAGTAGATTTTTAAACTTCGAGGCGAAGTTTCTTTTAAGGGGGATATAGTGAAATACCCCTACAATTAATTTAAATTAATTTAGGGGATTTCTTTTTATTAAATCTTAATAATACTATTAAATATTAATTATTATATGGAATTATGAAATTTATTTAGGGGATTTCTCCTATTTAACCCTAAAGAATACAATAAAATATTTTATTATAAATTATATATGGTATTATGATTTAATAAGATTTATAAGTCAATAAATCTTGGAAAAATTTATAAACACTCCAAGTATATTATAAAGATTTTAGAAAGAGTTGGAACATTGTTTGGAAACATAAAAGTCAATATAAAATTCTAGAAACCCTAAAGCCTTTTAAGCCTTGCTAGGGTTGACTTTTTGAGAATGGTCAACCAGTCCATGAAACCTATACCAATAAATAGGTTATAGAAGACCATGAAGATCGATAAAAGAACGTCAAAAACGGATCATCCTAGCCAAAGTATTATCAAATGAAGTTTAGAGCCAAATTTTGAAAAAGCTGATGTGGCAAGGTTTGCTGACTCATCGCGCACCTCGGGTACGCGCCCAGTACTTAGTCGATTCTATCCCCTATTTTTCCGGTAACAGAAACCAGTCTTTTTGCCAAATTTGTGACCTTCATAACTTTCTCATCTTTGGAATTTTTTAGTGTCATCTTCTTTGTTGTCTTCTCCTACACTTCCTCTAAACAACCATACTCACACTAAACCTAGTTCGCCCTAAATCAACCGGAAATTCGATCCAAAGTAGCCACCCTGCAAAACCGAAACTGCAGATTCCAGTTTCCTTTGATTTCAGGTAACTACTCGTCTTGCCATACTTCTTCGTTTCTCTGCCACATTCATGTTCTTTAGCTCGTTTTGAAGAGCTCTAATCCCTCTACAACTTCATGTTGATGACCCAAGCCAATTCCCAACCGTTTGGAAGAACGAGGTGTCTAAAGTTTCGGATTCGTCACCACATAAATCATAGTTTTCTTTCCAGAAAACGCAAGGTAAACTCGCAACTTCCAGCTTCGATTTCTTTCTGTGTAGTGCAATTTAGGGTGAGTTCTTGCTACCATTGTGTAGAGTTACGTTTCCTCCTTTCTAGATTAAGCCCATAAACTAGTTCTAACTCGTTATGTACTGGAAATTATAGCGTTGCAAATAAGCTACTCAATCGGGTTTGTAAAGGGGGCGTTTTTCCAGAATCCATTTTCAAATCCTTTCGATTCGAGCAATTCTGGTAAGTTTTCTTCAAATTCCTTCAACCTTGTTAATCGCCCTTCATTATCGTCAATACCATGTCTCAATTGCATCAATTACGCAATAGATTGAGTGAATTCGAGAGATTTGTTTTCGGAAACCAAGATAAACCCTAACTTCGAAACCGAATCGAACCGATGAATCCCGCATGATAGCTAGCGAATTTGGTATCATTAGAACCGGAATTGAATTTCGAAACCATAGAAACAAGAATCACTCAATTTGGTTCTCTAGATTGTGAGAAAATGTCGAATTGGTACTCAGTCGGGTTTTGGAATCGCTGAAGAACTCGGAAAACTCGGGCCGTCTGATCGTAGTTAAAAGAAACGAACGGCCGAGATTAAAACGTTTCTGATTTAAGTTATTAAGGTTTTTATAAATTCCATTAAATAACCCTAACTTGTTGGGTTAATTTAAATACCTTCCCGAATGTATTTTGACTTGAAATTTTAACCATAGATTCCTTATAAAATCTAGTTTATTTGATGTAAATTAATAAGGTTTTGGAGTTTTTAAAACGTAAGTTATGATTTTTGCAAGTTACGGGTTTTCTGGAATTATTTGGCTAATTTAAAAAGATATTTTATGAAATAAAATTTTTATAATGTATAAAATGTTAGTTACTGTATATTAAATTTGGGAATTTTTGGACTATGGTAAATGGGCTTAAAAAGTGTTTATGAGTTTTGCATAAGATACTTATATATATGGTTTTTAATGTAACCAAAAAATTTAAGTATGGTTTGTTAATAAATTTTTAAGCTGGGGAAAATAGGGGAAACTAAATTAACATTTTATAACAGTATGTTTATAAAATGTTTGGGTAGTATCTTTTAATAGAGGTGAAATTATTTACATATATGTATATACTTATTAAGTTGAAACTTATGTTAAATCAAGGAATTTAATTATTTTACGTTTTATTTATTATATTATATGGGAGTTAGTATTTTTAATTAAAACTAAGGAATATATATATATATATATATATATATATATATATATATATATATATATTACACATATAAAAAGGGAAAAAGTAGTAGCTTAGAGTAGAACAGGGAGCTAATAAATTAACACTTATATTAACTAAATATTATAAGAGCTAGTATCCTAAGATATAGTAAAAGAAATACTTAATGAAACATACATGGGGTGCAGATAAATGTCGAAGTAATAAGATAGTTTAAATACAATAAGTTACATAGGGGATGTTTAATTAAATTCTAATACGGGTATACGTATATATATATATTAAATAAATAGAAGGAGAACATTTATTTTATAAACCATATATCGGTTGTGGATGCCTAAAAGTTATTAAACATAATTAAATACAATAAAATTTCCTAAAAATGTTATGGATAATCTTAATACATAAATTTTAGTGTTTTAAGACACTTATGTAAACCTAGGGTTTAATTATGAGTTTGAGTATTAAACTTAATGCTCATTACCCTTATATGTATATTGGTTAGAAGGTTGACAAGTGATAAAAGCTCCTTGCCGATTTTCAATCAAGAAAAACATGAGAAAACAAGTGAGAAAGCTTGGAAAACAAAGAGGTAAATGACCTCTCTTAATGTGGTTTATTGTACTAGGGAATTGAGCTATATTTGCTTAATAATAACCTAAAGAGTCAATGGGAAAATGAGCTAGAAAAACTATCCACAAGGTGGACTAAAAGGACATGGGAGCATTATTGGTGTATTCGCAGGTTGAAGGCATTTAAATATGGAAATTCAGTGTTTAAGTTTAATGTTATTTAAGGGCCTAAGTGCCAAGCAATTTAAGTTTATGCACTATATTGTTATGTAGTGTAGTTTAAGGGTTTAGTTGTGTGTAAAGAACATTTCTTGTGATGATGAATGTCTTGGATGGTTAAAGGATGAAAAACAATATGTTTGCGTGTAAGGAATGTGTATTAAGTGATTAAGTGTTCTTGGTTGACAAAAGGTGAAAACCTAAGTGTTTGGGTGTGAGAATATACAAGAGAAGCTATGGCAAAATTTAGTTGATAAACAAAGGAGTTTAAAAATTCTAACGAGATTTTATGACCTAGAAGGTACTAGGAATTGTTAAGTTTCAAGGTGGTGAAAGAAGGTGAATTAAGATGTTCTTAAGTGTTAAGATGCCTTGGGCATGGTCTCGGAGGATTTAGAGATCAAATGGGTGTTTTAAACACACCAAGGTTATGTTATGTGAAGTGATAAGTCTTGTGCAAGTTTTGGTAAGTAAAGGAAAAGAAATGCCTTGTGAAGGCCTAAGTGTAAACTTGTGGAAGTAGAAGGAGTGTGTAAAGGAGGTGTTTGTGAGAAATAATGCTTTTGGAGTGGTGGTAATGTTGTGAGACAACACTTTGGTTAGTTGGGGTAGTAGGCATGAATATACCACT
Source organism: Limonium bicolor (assembly GCA_023374045.1). Taxonomy (NCBI): domain Eukaryota; kingdom Viridiplantae; phylum Streptophyta; class Magnoliopsida; order Caryophyllales; family Plumbaginaceae; genus Limonium; species Limonium bicolor. The sequence continues at coordinate 38,245,995 of CM041781.1, forward strand.
TAGAAATCTAAGGAAATGTTATAAGTGCTAGGAATTGTTGTAAGGAATTGAGTAACAAGTTAGTGATGATTTAGGAAAGTTAGTGCTTATTCTAAGGTGTTTAAACATGTAGGAACATGTGGAAAGATTATGGAATGATTAGGTAAGGTTTAAGGTTGGATTAGGGGTTGAAAAATGATGTTTTGACAAGTTATTAACATGGTCCGGGACCTAGCCCTTGTATAGGTCCCGGCCCACCCATAAAAACATGCCAAGAGTGAATGCAGGAATTGGTCCGGGACCAAGTCTAGGACCAATGCCAAAAACAAGCCGAGAGTAATTTCCAGAGGTGGTCCGGGACCTTGGGTCCGGACCAAGTCCCGGACCAGACCAAAATGGCCTAAAATGTGTTTTAAAGTGTTTCTAAAGGTGGTGGATTGAATGGGTAATGGTTTTGGATGTTGTTAAGGCAGGCTTTTTTGGTGACTTTTAAAAGGTCCTAAGAAGTATAAACAAGTGTTGGAAGTGGGTTGGGAAAGTTGTGAGTTTAAGTACAACAAAGTTAAAACCGAAATAACGGGATAACGGGTAAGTACGGAGTAGCAATTATGTACCTACCGAAAACACCTTAATATTATTGAACCATTTCACATGTAAATAGTGGTTCAAGAGTAAGACATGAGGAACAAGTGTGAGCCGAGGAGCGTGAGAACACCCGGTAAAGTAATTCCCTACGGTGACAGGTATGGTTTTCTTGCAACCTTGTCCTACCGGATTACACGGCTTGTATGCCAATGTGTTTTTTCTGTATGTTTGCCATGTTGTAAGATAAAACATGTAATGAGTTTATAGTAATTCATTTATGTGGCGTGTTCAATTCCGATACCATTTAACCTCGAAAGTGTTAAACCTTAGCTAACTGAGTCTAGGATCACATGAGAGCTCGGTTTCGGATTTAACGACCCGAACCATGGGACGTTCTAACCATGGCTATGCGTGAGTTAATTGTGTGACGTTGTGTGAATTTATGGACCTCCCTCGTGCGTGTGTTAACCCAGTTGTAATACCTTGGTGTGTGGGTTTAGGTTCCAAATGAGGGCTCTAACTGTTTACTATAAGTTACTATATGCTACTAATGGGGGGTGAGAAATCCGGTCGTTCCGGTCGCGCGTTGTTTGGGAGTGGGTACCCATCCTTGCTTTACCTTCCTCTCTGTTAAGGTTGATTTCCTTCTTGGTCTTCAATCTCCCACTAGCTTACTCCAAAGCTTACCTATCCTGACTTATGATTGGCCTAGGGGGAATATGTGTTTGTGTGGTGTGTTCGGGTCACTATATCCGATCCATCTTAACTTAAGTTACTCGTCCGACTATTAGGACGGTAATGAGTGTTGTATAACGAGCTTAACATGAGGGTAATATCATTCTCTAGGCTCACAAGTGAATTAACTAAGTTTGGGTCAGTTCCTAAAGAGAACCGTTCCCGTTATGTTATGTGTTATTATTGTACTGCAATTCCTGTTGCGATGTTATGTTATATATACGTTGAAGCGTGAAATGTGTTGTTATGTGGAGCACGTGGATCATGGATATGAATCCCAGTTTATAATAAAAGGCGTTTAAGGATAACCCGATTATTGGGTAAGTGTCGTCTATTAAGGAAGTAGCTCCATTAGAGGGGAACCCTCTAGGGTTAAGGAACACAATGAGTGATTTATCAAGTATGGATGTGTTGTCTGTTTTGTTGAGCCCCATAGTGGTGGGATGTAATGTGTTGTGTGTTTATAGTTACATGCATGATTCAAATATAATCAACCACATGCTAAGACGACAATTAGTTGTGCGTGGCCCGGTAGCATGTGGGCTGCGAGATTACCATACCAGCAAAGGTGCTGAGCCCCTTGGGGGCCACCCTTTCTTCCAATTCTATTTCAGGTACAAGGAGCTGGAAGCCGTTCGAGAGTAGGATGGGGTAGTCGTTTGTACATGGGTAGCCATTTAAATTTGTGTATGTATTGTAGGTGTAGTAAGACCGAAATTGTTATCGGCATCAGTTTGTAAATACTCGGTACAGTTGGAATGCTTATGTATGTTGGTTGTTGTTAATGAAAAGGGTATAGTAATGTACAGTTGCTCGAGAATCTAGTCCCTTAGACCGATACAATGTGTATGTATTAGCCTTATTAGCCACGTGGTGGTTAACGGCGGGTAACACCCAAGAGTTAAGTAATGTGATGAATTAAGTTTTCCGCTGCAGTTTGTTGTTGAGTGTGTTGTTGTTAGTTGGGGTGTTACAGTTTAAGTGATTGTTTTCCTGCTATTATTTATTTAAGAGTTGTATTATAAGTTTGTTTTTGGAGGATCGTACCAGTTCCATTCCAGGGAACTGACTCACCCCTCTCGGGGTGGGCTGCTTGGTTTTATCTTGCAGGTACGAGTTATTTTACAGGTGGCCACGAAGAGAATGAGTGATTGGGATGGGATTAGGTTTTGAGAGTTTATGTGTTTTATTACTGTTTTACTTTCTTTAAGTTTTCTCGAGGTTCAGGCCGTGACAGTTGTAATCTTTAAGTTGTAATTTGGTGAGGCTTGGTGCCGGGTGTTTGGAACCCGATGGTCTGTACGCCTTTAGTATTTTATTTCCGCTATAATATGTTAAATAGGGGCGTTACACTATCCCAGATCCCGAGACCTTAGGTAGATAGGTGTTAAGGCACCCCTAGGACTTAATAACCGGATAGACGAGGCCTGCTTTTGTTAGGAAAACTTTTGATCAGCGGAGTACCTTGCTTATCCTTTAATTCCAAACTTTCTCATCATTTCCAAAATCCCAAGTTAAACTAATTCAGTTTCCACAATCAACTAATCCATCAAATTTCAGTGAAACCAGATTAATTTGAATAAAAATATATATACAAACAACCTAAAGCAGAAAGATTCTTGAGGTGGTCACCATGCTCGATTTCAAAATTTGTGCAAAATTTTCACCCAAGAATTCAATATTTATAAGCACTCAGAGAAGTGATTCCCTCAAAGCAAGAAGACAATCAAAAACAAGTGTGGCATTTAAGTGCAACTGGCATATTCAAAAAGATCTTCTACTCTTCCTCACACTTAATAGGAGCAATGTCCTCATTGTTCAAAAATAAAATCAAGAGAAGAGCTTTCAAAATATGCCAGAATCATGAAGAATTTCATTCAGGACTATAAGTACTGATATACAAATAAACTTTAAGCATAATAATCATGATAGGCTGAACGTAAACAATAAAAATAAGGAGATACTGAAACTCCCCTGATATCGTAGATTGAGGAAGGTTCCCTTCCTCACACTTAAGCTCGAACAAGGAGGGTAGTGTTCCTCACACTTGCGTTCAAGCAAGTGTCCAGCCTTGGGGGTACATCAATCACCGTAATAAAAGTTTCACCTGCACACACTCACAACTACTAGAAAATGCTAAAAAGCGTCGCGTTAAAAGCACAGGCACCACTGCCACTTTTGAATGAAAGAAAAACAAATAAAACTAAGAAATAAATTAATGTAGTAAATAAAACTACCAAAACAAAAATAAAATAAAAATTTAACCACTGGGTTGCCTCCCAGTAAGTTGCCCGTCTTTACAGTCTTTGGCTAGACTCCTGCTTCGTTATCCAGGATCAAAAATAAAAGTAGATAATAGCTTTGCCAGGAAAACGAAATAGGCAGTAATTAAAAGCAAACCACCTAGATCAAAACAAAACGTTACGTTGGCAAATAAAATAGGAAAATGAATACTCCACGAAACCTGGTGTTTGAGGATGTATTGCTGGTAACACTGCTCAATCAGAAGACCAGGTGTAAATAGCTCTTCTCCCTCAAATTTGAGGACATAAACGTCCTCCTCCTTTTGTTGAGGCTCCTGGAGGCAAGGTTGAAATTGCAGATCAATTGATGGTGGCGCTTTCTCTTCAGATTCGAGGATACAAAAATATCCTCTTCCGGTTGGTGAGGCTCAATCATGCAATCCTGCTCATAGACAACTGCGGTAGATGCATCAAGTCCTTCATTCTCTATGAAATCATCCACTATTGGTGCTTCTACCAGCTCGGAGTTAGGCTCAGACAAGATATTATGCTCTACGGGTGGAGGACTTTCCCACCAATAAAGTTCTCGATCAGAGTGTTGTGGTGGTTGGTATCCAATCAGTCTTTGAAAAGAAAGTACTGCTTCCCGTTTGCGCTACAAAGCTTGCTCCACCATCAATCGAGTTTCCTCGTCATAACTGCACTCCATTCTCAGTAACTAGTCTATAAAAACAAAAACAAAAACAAAAATAAAAATACAAAGTAAAATAGAACTAATAATAGAAAATGAATACAAAAATTAAATTAACTAACTCAAAAGAATAAAACTAAAATGAAAATAAACAGTCAAATTAAATTATAAACTAGTAAATAAACAAGTATATAATCAAGTACACAAACGAAAAGAGAAGAAAAATAAATTGCGAAAAGTACGTAAAGAAATACTACGCAATCAACCTAGTCTAATCTAGAAGTTAAACAAATCTACCCTAATTAAAATAAACGGAACGGAGAGGATGGCGCAAGCGCCATCTTGTACTGTGGCTCCCAACCAAGTGTCAGTATGTGATAGGAAGAAAAAAAAATGAAAAAATAGAAAAGTTGTGTTGACAGGTGTAATGGGAGTGTAGGAGAGAGAATTCTTTTTTTTTTTCAAATTATTAACTCACAAAATTAAGTGCAAAAATAAAAAAAATTATACCATTGTTCATCATTTTTCGTGCTCTTCAAAACAATATGTATCATGGATATGTTTTGGTAAACTTAAAATTTTATATTTTTAGAATGAGTATATATTAGGTATTTTTAAAGTGAATCTTATTCATTAGCAAAATGAATCTTTTTTAATAATAAAATGAACCTTATTCATTAACAAAATGAATCTTACCCCAAACACTCTAAAAACCACCATAGTAAAGTTAAAAACATCGAAGGCGTTAGACCCTAAACCATAAACCCTAAAAAACTGTCGAGTCAGTGACGACAATATAAAGTGTAGAACTAATGCCAAAAAGATTGCCCTACCCCCAAACACCCTCAAAACCACCCTAGGAATGTTATGGTTTGTAGTGCAGACCCTAAACCACAACCCCTAAAAAACTGTCGAGTAGTGACGACAATATAAAGTGTAGAACTAATGCCAAAAAGATTACCCTACCTCCCCCCTAGGATTAACTTTTACTAGTATTAAACAAAATATTCACTTTTCTTAAACCTTTGATTCACCTTTAAAAAACCTTTGATTCACTATTCTTAAACCACTGGTTCACTTTTTAAACCTCTTATTCACTTTAGTTAAAACAATCTCTATTTACGAGAATCACTTTTCTTGAACCTTTGATTCACTTTTCTTAAACGCATGATTAACTTTATAAAAACCTCTGATTTACATTTCTTAAACCTCTTAATCTATGCTTACGAGATTCACTCTTATTACTCTGATTCACTTTGTAACAACATGTGATTCACTTTTTAACAACCTTTGATTCACTCTTGTTAAACCTCTGATTCACACTAGTCAAACAATCAGAATCACTTTAGTTAAACAATCTCTGTTTATGAGGTTTGCTTTTTTTAAACTCATATTCACTTTTAAGCAACTCTCTGATTCACTTTTTCACAACCTTTGACTCACGTTGTAACAACCTTTGATTCACTTTTTCATGAACTTAAGATTCACAATGAATCTTAAAAAATATGTACATACAAAAATGAAAAGTAAAAAATTTATCAAAAATCATGATACATCTTGTTTTGAAGAGCACAAAAAATGATAAACAATGGTATAATTTTTTTAATTTTTACACTTATATTTTATAAGTTATGACATTTTTTAAAAAAAGTGTTTTTTCTCTCTCATACTCACCTACTCCTCTCCCCCTCTACGTGACTTTCCCTCTTATTCTCTCTTTTTTTTCTTTTTGCTTTATTTTCCTCCAATAGAAGGTTGACATGTGGCAGGACAAAATACCAAAATTAGTCATCTCCATATTACAAGGTGGCACAACCTCCACCTTTGAATTCGCGAAAATAAAAACAAAAACTTAAAAAAAACAAAACAAAATATGTATAGGAAAACAAAATCAAGTACAACAGAAGTATAAGAGGAAAAAAAAATCGGAAAGGAAAAGCAATGAACGAAAAAAAACGGAAAGACTAATAAGAATTAAATAACCGACAATGAAAAGTCAAAAGAAGAAAAGTGAAATAAACGAAAAGGAAAAGATAAAGAAAAAATCTAAGCCAAAAACAAAATTGAATGGAAGGAAATATGTCTCAACTCTAATTCACGTAATGATAAAAGGAGAACCGTAAAGCAATAACAAATTAAATGAATCCTAAGACTAAATGACAAAAGCAAACAGCCTATCTAAACAAAGAAATTAACACAAAAAGTAAAAGGAAAAAGAAAATCGAATTCTGAAAGAAATTTTGTAAACGTCAGTTACGATTGGCAAAAGTAAACTCGAATAGAAATCAACTGAATAAAACAAAAATAATACTCCCTCCGTCCTGAATTGACCGTCCTGTTTACTATTTGGACATGTCGTTTGACTTCAACTTTTAACATATAAGATAAATTAATTTTGAAAATTTAAGTTTTGCATATGATTCCTTACATGATAAACTATATGTTACAAAATTTAGTTTTATAAAATTATTTAATCTTATATGCTTAATATTGAAGTGGAAAAACGTGCCATAAAGCAAACAGGACGGTCAATTCAGAACGGAGGGAGTACGAGATAAAACAATAAAAAGTAGAATAAAATCTCAAAAAAAAAAAAAATGTCAACTAAAAAAATCAACTCCTTCGTTTCTCAACTAACTAAAAAGGTTTGTGGGTGTGCTACAGTAAGTTTATCGTCCTCTACGAGGCGATTTAGGAGGGGTCTCCTGCTCCTGTTTCACGGCTGTTTTCAGCGTGATTTCCACCAAAATTATCTTATTTTGGGTCTGGAGAGTTTGTTAAGACTCTTGCTGTGCAGGTTTTCTTCATCTATCAAGGGTTGGGTGCTGATTGCCGGAGGTTTTCTGAGTTTCTTCATCGACAGAGTTTTCTTCTGTTCGACTTTCTTTTCTTCTAATTAAAGAAGTTCTGGGTCCTCGTAAGTCAGAACAACCAACGCGTCAAACCAGGAAGGCAGGAACCGATCGACGATTCCCGTGAGATCGAACTGCGTGTGGTGGTTGAAAGATCAACGATCGGCCAAATAGAGGGCTACAGTAATTTTATCGATCTCTCTCAGAGACGATTTAGGAGGCTTTTTTGCTCCTGTTCACGGCTGTTTGAGTGTGATTTTACCAGTAGTAATATATTGGGTTTGTAAGATTCTTTGGAGAGACTCTTCATCTATCAGGGGGTTGCGGTGGATCGCAGGTTTTTTTCTATCTCCAGTTTCAGAGCAGTTGACGGCAGCATCATCCGGGACACTGTATTTTCAATTTGGGGTTTATTTCGTGAGCAAAAGAACACAGACGCTCTTCCGGTAGAGGAGATTAAGGTGGTAATTTTTTGAGGGCGCAGGTTCTCATCGCCTATCTGTCTATTTCACTCTGGCTGTTGTTCGCCCAATAGTGTGTGGTTGTCGATATTCTTGAAGCAGTCAGGAGATTTCCATTCTGGTCTGGATAAACTTGGTGATTCTGTGTTAGTTGAACGATCAGTGGGGGTTGCTGTTCTTCGGACACTCTTGTGGGATTTTGTTCTGGTCTTCCTTCTGTTCTGAGTGAGCAGACTCTCAGTTTGTGCGGTTTGGCCTCTTAGTTTGTGAGTGTGCTTTTGATAGCTGTGATGACTTGTATCTCCCTCAATTGTAGGGGTCTGGGCAAGGCCAATTCGAAGTTTTGGATGAAGAGTTTGATTGCAGATCATAAACCGGGTATTATTTTCTTAATGGAGACTCACAAAAATCATGAAGAAATGACTGAATTTTTTCGTTACTTTCCCTCTTATGGAGGGGAGGCAGTTAGTAGTAGAGGAAGAAGTGGTGGTTTGGCTTTGATGTGGAGAGTTGGAATAGGTACGGAGATTAAGCAACTGAACTCCTCCCAGCATCATATGTCAGTGGAGGTTGTTTTTCAGGGTGGCAATCCTTTCATTTTCACCGGCTTTTATGGGTGGTCAGACTGGAAGCTAAAGTTTCTCTCTTGGAAGCTCCTACGAGTACTAAGAGATCATATTAAGCTGCCTTGGATTGTGGCTGGAGATTTTAATCAGATTTTTACAATTATGAAAAACTGGAGGGAGAAGAAGGCATGAAAACCAAATGGAACCATTTAGACAAGCTGTTGCGTATTGTGATCTTCACGACATGGGGTTTTTTGGAGAGGCTGGAACGTATACCAACTGTCAATTGGATGCTAAAAACTCTATAAGTAGATTGGATAGAGTTTTCAGTTGTTCTCTTGGGATGGATTTCTTCCCAAATCTCTCAGTTGAGCATCTTCCTCGTGAGAACTCGGATCATTGTCCAATCCTAATCAGATTTTTCCGAAACCACAAGCTCCAGGGAGAATCTTTAGATTTGAAAATGGGTGGTGTGTGGAGGAAAAGTGTAAGTCTATAGTCCAAGAAGTTTGGGGTAAGAACCATCTGAACCTGGGGCAAAAATTTGATGAATGTGCCAGGAAGTTATCTCAATGGAAAGGCTGGTCTATTAAGAAAATCAAGTGGAAGATTTCTATTAAAAAAAAGGAGCTAGCTGAATTTTCGAAAGCTCCTCTTTCTGTGGGTGTTGATAATAACAGAAAGAGACTCATGTTTGAAATTGAGTTGCTTGCAATGAAAGAAGAGATCTGGTGGCAGCAAAGGTCACGAGTCTCTTGGCTTCAAGAGGGTGATAGGAACACAAAATTTTTTCATGCTAAAGCCTCTTCTGCTAAGAAGAATAATGACATCTTTGGACTAAAGAATGAGAATGGGGAGATGTGTTACGGATGGGATCAAATTGAGAATATCTCCAGAAGGTATTACCAGGATTTGTTCTCTTCTTCTAATCCTTCCAGGGATAGTTGTTTTGAGGATGCAGTGAGGAACAAGCTTTCTCCCTCTTCCATCTTGGATCTTAGTGCTCCTTATTCAAGTCAAGAAGTTTTTGAAGCTGTCAAGCTTCTGGGTTCTGATAAGTCCCCTGGTCCTGATGGTTTTAATGGTAAGTTCTTTAAAACGTATTGGAATATTGTGGGTCCTCATATTACCTCCACGGTCCTTGATGTGTTAAGAGGTGAACATCTTCCTGAGCACTTAAATGACTATTTCATAGCCTTGATCCCCAAAATAAAAGGAGCTGTCAGTATTGAAAACTTTAGACCCATTGCTCTTTGCAACTTCACCTATAAAATCATCTCCAAAATTCTAGCCACAAGAATTCAGACCTTGCTTCCTTCTCTCATCTCTGAAAACCAGTCAGGCTTTGTCAAGGGTAGGTTGATTTCAGACAACATCATCCTTGCTGGTGAGCTCCATCATTATTTAGATAAAAGTGTAGCAAAAAAAAAGGGTTTCTTTGCTCTAAAACAGACCTCAGTAAGGCCTATGACAGGCTGGAGTGGGGGTTTATTTCCAGAATCCTCACAGCCATGGGTTTTCCTTCAAATTGGGTAACTCCAGCCATGAATTGTATTACATCTGCGAGATGTGCAGTTATCATAAATGGTGCTCCAGGTCAGTTTTTCAAGCAAACAAGGGGTATTAGACAAGGTGATCCCCTTTCCCCCTTTTTGTTTATTTTGGTACAAGAAGCTTTATCTAGTTACCTGAACAAATCTGATCTTGCGGGTGACTTTAAAGGTATCAAAATGAAGTTTGATAGTCCTTCAATCTCTCACTTAGCTTTTGCTGATGATGTAATTTTCTTCGGGTGTGCCTCGGTTGATAATGCAACCTTCCTCCATATTACTCTTCAGAAGTTCTCAAAGCCTCAGGTCACCACATTAACCTTGATAAATCAGAGATAGTTTTCAGTAAGAGATTGGCAGGCCATCATAAACGCAGTATCTCCAATGTTCTGGGAGTGTCAGAAGTGTCTGGTTTCTCAAAGTATCTTGGGCTTCCTTTGAAGATAGGAAGAAACAAACTCAAGTTTTTGAATATATTATTAATGCCATCCAGAAAAGAGTTGCCTCTTGGAGTTCTCCTATGTCTCAAGCGGCAAGGACAATATTGGTGAGTAGTGTCCTGCAAGCCATCCCCTGCTATTCCATGGCTCTCTTTCTTCTCCCCAAGACAGTTGTTGCAAAAATTAACTCTATTATAGCAGGTTTCTGGTGGGGTGGAAACAAAAGTTCTAAGCCCATGTTCTGGTTGAAGTGGAGTAATGTCTGTAGTAAACCTGACGACGGTGGGTTAGGTTTCAGGAGTGTTGAGGATTTCAATAAAGCTTTGCTCACTAAACAGCTGTGGAGAATCATTTCTACACCGGAATCTCTCATGTCCAGATCTCTTAAAGCCCTTTATTTCCCAAATGGGTGTGTAACTGAAGCTAAGCTTCCCTCGAAGGCTAGCCAGATTTGGAAATCCTTGCTTCCCAACATCAGTCTTTTAAAAGTTGGTATTAGGAAGCAAGTAGGGAGTGGGTCTTCTACTTTGTTTTGGAATTTTCCTTGGGTTCCAAGACCAGGTGCTTCTCATATTATCTCGCCAAAACCCCACTCCTCTTCTTCTACCGAGTTGGTCTCTCATTTCATCCATCCAAGTCACAATTGTTGGAATATTCAAAAACTCCAACAAGCTCTTAGCTCCACAGAAGTAACTTCATTGCCTCCCTACCTATAAACTCCTCTCAAAATGACCATTGGGTTTGGGACCTCACAAGAGATAAAAGTATTCTGTAAATCTGGTTTCAATTTGATTCAAAAAGGAAAGGAAGACGGTCAGGCGTCTTTGCCTAACTTTTTTCTCTTTTTAGGAACAGAATTGACAAAGATATCAGCCCGCCTCGAGCTAGATTGGTGTTTTGGAAATTTCTGAAAGGAATTACTCCTTGTCAAGGTAATATAGGTAACAGAATTGGTGGTGCTATAACCTGCTTCTTTTGTGGGGATAAAGATACTCCTGCGCATTGTTTTTTTAAGTGTTGTGCGGTCTCTGATATTTGGGGGTCTAGTATCAATCTTCAGAATGTTCCAAGTATTGGTGGAGCTGCTATAGTTGACTGGCTTATTGACCAAGCAAGGGGTGGGGGAAGAAAAAGCTTTCCTCTGTTATTAACCTCATGTGGGTGATATATGATGCTAGAAATAGATGTAAACATGATTCATCTCTAGCTTGGTGGAATGTAATTGAGAAAAACATGGCCTATATTGAGGCTTACAAAGCTGCTAGCAATATGCATCCTCCTGCAATAAGAGAAGGTGTTAAATGGAACCCCCCGCCCCCAGGTTTCATCTCTTCTCTCTGAATGTCTTCACAAAAAGGAACCATCCACACCAGATTGGTGGTCTATTGAGGAATGTGGAAGGTATTTCATTCTAGCTTTCAACAAGAAGATGTTAAGCACTTGTAAAGTGCAAATTGCTATTATCAAAGCAGCTTGTAATGCAGTGGAACTTGCTAGTTCAGGAGGTAACCATTGCATCTGTTTTGATAATATGAAGGAGGAGCATCTCAAGATGGTATTTGGGGCTGATAATGATCATATTCTGGAGATCAAGGTAGAAAGATTGAAGTTCAAAAACTTGTGTAATTCGCTTAGTAGTCATGTTTGTAATAACTCAAATGACTATTTTAATTTTCCTAGTATGTTAGTTGCGAGAATGTTCAACGATTCTCCTCAGGTTTAAAAGTGTGGGAAAGAGACCTTATCCCATACATATTAGTAGGCCTGTCTTTTAGACAAAGAGTTGAGTATGTAATATGGTATTGTTGGTAATGAGAATCAGCAGGTATGTTTTCAAAAAAAAAAAAAAAAAATGTCAATTAACCGTGTCAGAGGTCCCCGACAGTGGCGTCAAAAACTTGTTAGCAGAAATATGTGATTGTCTCTACTTCTACCTAGGCAGTGTACCTATCGTTTTGCGGGATAGTGATTTGAGTGGGAGTTGTCGTATCTCAGGGTCCTCGTTCAATTAATTGACAATTTATTACTAACTAAGAAACTAAACTAAGAAAAACAGGAAACGTCACTTTTTCAAGTTTTACTTAATTTAATACGAAAGACAGACTCAACAAACAAATATAAAATAACAAAATAATAAAACGGTAAAAATAAACTAAATAAAGAAATGAAAATTGAAACTCTAAAATCTAAGGAAGCACCCCGGATTGTACTGCAAACCTTCACTTTATTAATCCATTTATAAACTCTTCCCTAATTCTACAATAAACTCAGAAATCTTAATTGACCTGTTGACCGGTCCCTGTACAACGAATCCTAACTGGCAGAAATAACAAGCGGCAAACCATGCCCAAGTCAATTCTAACCAATCGCTTTATAACCAATTCCTATTGGAGACAAATTAACCTATAGGAAAACCATGCTTCTAATCGTTAATCCGGTTTAACTTCCTATGTCTTGTTAACTAATCTCAGCGCCACATTTTGATTAGATAACTACAAGGATTGCTTTAATAATTAGCTAGAGAATTAAAGCACATGAAGAACTGGAATTAAACAACTGCAATTATAATCAGAGAAAAAGATTACAAAAATAACTATAAAGATCCGGTTTCCTACCCCAATCCGGGGAGCTAAACTAACTACTCAAAAATAAACATAAAAGTAACAAAAATAACAAAGAAACACATTAATATGTAACAATGGGGATATGGAAGTGTGGTGGTGCGTGCGTGGGTGAGATGGTGTTGTGGTGGTGAGGGGTGATTATTTCAGATGGTGGTGATGTTGAATGATAATGGTGATTTGGTAGATGTATGTTGGTGGTAAGTGTCATGAGTATATTTCATAAATAAATTTTCTTCGCTTGGAAGCCAAGTCCAGCGGTATACGCAGTACACATAGCCCACATATAGCAAACAAGCACACACGACAAGCATCGAGGGACATTTAGGCAACCAAACAAGCAACACTCATGATCGGCGTCGGGCCAAGGCCCGACCAGCCTAACCGAACCAACCCTTGTGCCACAAGCATGACTAAGGGTGATCTTGAACTGCCCCACGGTGAGCTCCCACATCCTCAGACCCCTTTACCCAAAGGCATGGGTGTGTGGGGCAATCCACTGAATGAACACCTTTCTTAGTGGAACAACCCCAGTGCCAAGCACCTTCAGTAGGGACGCACTAGCGTGGGCAATGCTGTGCACTCACCACCACCCGGACCAACTCGCCACGCCGGACACAAGCCCCAACTTAGTACGTCGCCCCCTCGCACTCCCGCACTTGCCCATGTACGGAACCAGTCATACGACAAGTGCACGCTGGCACAACTTCACATTAGGGACACCGGCAGGTGGGGCAAGGCCCCACAGCGTTGGAGCCCACTACCCGAGCTAGAGGTAGTGGGACATGCCAATAGGCATGTTCTAGGCACTCACGTGTCTAGCCGGGTGCTCTCCAGGCAGCCCGGGGTGACCCACGACTAGTTCACCTAGCCGCCGGTGTGGCCCCATGGGCCCAACACCGCCAAGGAGTCCAAGTGTCCCAACATCCCCATTCATGGGTAAAATATAGCCTTTGAGGCCCTCGGGCACTTAGGTGCCCAGCCGGGATACAGCCGTATTGGCTGCCTGGGGACAGGTCAGGCAGAAACTAACCAGCCCCCTAAAGAGGTTAATGTACCTTTCAGGCGAGACCAGACCCAGACCAGACCCAGACATGCCCCTTTACAGCCAAATCCCGGCATAATCTAGAAATACTTTAAAAATTCACTAAAATCAGATGCAAGCTCCAATTGCCACGAAACTTTGCCAACATCTCTTATTAGTCAAGGGTGACCTTCGGTCTTCTTGGGTCCTCAGCAAAGTTGTCAAAGTCCCACACGTTTTGAGCCAACTTCATATCGGATGCATTATGGTGCTTGCGGCAGTGCGCAGGTAGTCACTGGGTGCCTGCGGCAGCGCACAGCACCAACTTCCTGCAGCATCAGGCACTGGGCGCCCCAGACAAGGTCTGGGCTCCTAAGATAGTGCCTGCATGCCCCAAAGTGCACACGACGAGGCTCGTGCGCCCTCGACATTGCACTTTATGCCTACGGAGACTAGTCGGGGTCTGCCGAGTGCCCGTAACCAGGCACTCGCTTGGACACCCGTGGGCACTCGTGGGGACCCGTCGAGCAGAGCAGCATTTCCCGACAGCACACACATGACATCAAGTAATCGAACACAAATATCTTGGGACACATTGGAAAGGCATGAATACCTCTTTCATTGATTATCAAACATGATTACAAGTTACAAGCACATGAACATCGTCATATCACTCATTACATGGGCAACATTACAAGACCTTAGCCATATTACAGGGGCTAACTAGAAAATAGGCGTGACAAACCATCCCCCCGCTTAAGCCTTTGCCGTCCCCGGCAAAGAGTCGAGATATTTTTGAATTTTAATCCCTAAATTGCCACAAATTTCTTGCCTTTCCTAAGTCGCATCCTCTTTCTGATTCTCCCTCAGTGGACTAGAAAGGCTGTTCGCTTTTTAAGTTTCTTCCTCGCAGACCGGTAAGCCAAGATGTCTTATACCTCCTTCTAGAACTCTTTTCCGATTGTCGAAGGTGCCCTTATCTCCGTCTCGTGGGCTTCATTGGCATCTTCGTGGTATGGCTTCAAGTAGCTCACATGGAAGGTTGGGTGAACCTTCAATCTCTCCGGAAGAGCAAGGCGGTAGGCCGCATTGCCTATCCGCTGAATTACTTCGAAAGGGTCATCATAGCGTTGAACTAGGCCTTTGTGCATCGAAGGTTTTATCTTCTTCTTCAGTTGAGGAGTGAGCTTCAGCAACACTCTGTCCCCAACCTTGAATTCCAATGGTCGACGCTTCTTATCATCAAACTTCTACATCCGCGACACTACCTTCTCTAGGCTCTCTTTCGCCTTACGATACATCGTCTGACGATCCTGGGCAAACCGGAAAGCAGCAGGACACTCCCGCGTGGATGACTGCTTAGCCAATTTAGCAGGGGTAAGGGGTTGCCACCCCATCACAGCTTCAGCTGGATTAAGTTGTGTTGCACTGGTCTTGTGCAAGTTGTAGCATAATTGGGTTGTATCAAGGAGATAGAGCCAATTCTTCTGTGTAGCAGACACGAAGTGTCGAAGGTAATCCTCCAACAAAGAGTTGACGCGCTCTGTCTGCCCATCAGTTTGCAGATGGTTTGCTGTTGAAAACTTCAATTTGGAGCCCATAATTGCAAAAAGCGTCGTCCAGAACTTCCCAGTAAAGCGAGCATCACGGTCGCTTATGATATCTCGAGGGAGACCATAATTCTTGACAACATTTGCATAGAACAACTTTGCTGCAGTCTCCGTGGAACATGCTATCGGAGCAGCCATGAACACCGCATACTTGGGGAATCGATTAACAACAACCAAGATTGAAGATTTGCCTTCAGCACTTGGGAGTCCAGACACAAAGTCCAGGGAGATAGACTCCCATGGCCGTTCGGGGATGGGCAGCGGGTTGAGGAGCCCAGCCTCCTTCTTCCTCTCAACCTTGTCCTGCTGACAGACAAGACAAGTCTTGACGAATTCCTGTACATCATGTACCATCTTTGGCCAATAATAGCTTCGCCGGATCAGGGCGGTTGTTCGAGTTGCGCCGGCATGTCCGGCCCATTTGCTGTCATGGAACTCCACCATTAGCTCAATACGAATTCCACCTGCGGGGACAACCAAACTTCTTTGCTCATCGAGCAATAAATCATCTTTTAAGGAGAAGTGTTTTGTCTCACCGGTCCGACCTACTAGGTCTGTATCCACTTGAGAGATTGCAGTTAACACTGCATGGCACCGGCGACTTAAGGCATCCGGCGTAACGTTGTGCTGCCCAGGCTTGTGGAGCCATTCAAAGTCGAATTCACCAAGGAATTCTTGCCACCGAGCTTGTTTAGGGGATAACTTCTTTTGAGAAGTGAAATAGGTATTGGCCACATTATCCGTGAACACCACAAACTTAGTCCCCAAAAGATAATGCCTCCAGATGGAGAGATAATGTATCACGGCCAACATTTCCTTCTCATGAGCGGAGTACCGCTCCTCGGCTCCCTTCAGCTTCCGACTTTCGAAAGCACAGGGGTGTCCCTCTTGGATCAACACCCCACCATCGCCCTACCTGATGCATCGGTATGCACCTCAAATGGCTTGTCAAATTCCGGAATTTTAAGTACAGGTGCAGAAGAGATTGCTTGTTTAAGCCAATCAAAAGCTTCTTGTTGGTTGTGCGTCCACAACCAGCTCACCTCTTTCTTCAACAAGTCAGTGAGTGGGGTGATATGTCGGGAGTATCCCCTAATGAACTTCCGATAGTAGTTCGTGAGACCCAAAAATGATCTCAACTCCCCGACATCTATAGGGGCTGGCTAATCCGTGATTGCCGAAATCTTTACTGGATCCATTGCAATTTTGCCCTTCGAGATAATATGCCCCAGAAAGCTAATCTCTTGTTGGGCAAAGGAACATTTTTCCTTCTTTATGAACAACGTATGCTCACGGAGCCGATCGAGGACTAGCTGCACATGTTGCAAGTGCTCAGACAAGTTGTCGCTATATACTACAATATCATCAAGATACACAACAACAAAGATATCGATATAGCCATAAAGAACATCATTCATTAAGTTACAAAATGTAGCAGGAGAATTACAAAGCCCAAAGGGCATTACAAGAAACTCAAAAGACCCATAACGGGTTACACATGTTGTTTTCCCCTCATCACCCCCACTATTCTAACTTGCCAATACCCATACCGTAGGTCCAACTGGGTAAAGTATGATGCCTTCGACAACAGATCGAACAAGTCATCCTGTCGTGGGATTGGATACTTGTTTTTAATAGTGACTTTGTTCAGTGCTCGATAGTCGATGCACAAGCGGAGAGACCCATCAACTTTCCGTTGAAACAAGACTGGTGCTCCGAAAGGTGCCCTGGAGGGCCGGATCTTTCCCGATTCCAGAAGGTCGGCCAGCTGAGTCCGCAGCTCTTTAAGCTCCATTGGGGCCATTCGATACGGGACTTGAGTTGGTGGGACTGTGCCTGGGATTAACTAGATTTTATGATCAACCGCTCGCCTTGGGGGGAGACCCTTGGGTAATTCTAGAGGCATCAAGTCTGCGTTCACTTTAAGCAAAGCTCTCATCTCGGGTGGAACAATCTCCTTGACTATCGGCTTCTCCGATCTAATCACAGCCACAATCGCAGAACACCTAGTACCATTATGCCCTACGTCAGGTTGTGTTTTGACTTTAGCTGCATCATACTTAGACCGCAGTCGCCCTTCTGCATCATGCATGGCTTCAACAAAACACGACTGCCTTTCATCGGAGATCAAAAGACCACGCAAGTGTAGAGTTGGTTGGGCTTTGGCTTGGCTACAAAATGAGTCTCCCAAAATCATTGGGAAGTCAGCCATATCGATAATATCAAAATCAACGACCCCTGACCAGACACCCACCACGATAGATAATTTACAAATGCCATGGTACGACATCTTGCCCTGGTTCACTGCCTTGGCCGATAACTGGCTTGGGGTCGACAAAATACCTAGCACCTTATTGGTGCTAAGGCTCAAAAAATTCTCCGTGGCGTCTGTGTCAATCATAGCCATAACCGTATGACAATTATTAACCTTTACGGGTATGTAAAGTTATCTAGGATGAACATCAGAAGCAGGGATATCGAGGGCATATACCTGTGAAGGCACCAAAATGGAGGCCATCATCGCAGTAGAGGTCACTGCGTGGCCATCCACTTCCTCGGGCTGAACGATCATGGCATTAGCAGCTCCATCCTTTCTTTGCGGGCACACATTTGCATAATGTGGTCCACCACAGTTATAACATGCCACAGCACCACCCTTAGATGGTTTTGACTTAAAGTTGTTGGACTTTTGTTGCTGCTTCTTGGGATGAGACTCTTTTTGTGGTTTGCCTCCCGAGTTGCCTCGCTTTGACTTCTTACTCGGAGGATAGCGTTAGAGCCTTTTCTTAGAAAACGAGCTGCTAACCTTGTCTTGTGGGCTGTCAAACTTGTAATCAGCCAGGCTTTCTGCCGCAATGATTGCCTGTTCAAGGGAGGAAACATCTTTCCTCCGTACTTCAGCCCGAGCCCATGGTTTCAGCCCTTTGATGAAGTTGTACACCCGATCACCCTCGTGCATGTTGGGCAAATCAGACATAATGGAGTTGAACTCCCCGATGTACTCGCGAATGGTACCCATCTGCTTTAAGTTACTCAAGCGATCACGGGCCTATCATCAGCATCCTGGGGGAAAAACTGAGCCTTCAGCGCCCTTTTGAACTCCTCCCAACATCGGGTAGGGGTTTGGCCACATGCACGGTCACGTTCTACCTTGCACCGCCACCATTTCTTGGCATGACCCTCAAGGAAGGTCACCGCCGAGAAGACCTTTTGGTCATCGTCAGTGTTATACGCTTCAAAGTGTTCCTCCATGTCGAAGAGGAAATTTTCAAGCTTTTCTGAATCACGAGTCCCGTTGTACGGTGAAGGGTCCCAGAGTTTCAACTTTCTCTTTTTGGCTAGACCCAAACTCGGGGACACCGATTCTTGTAGGAAAGCCACTTTCGCACGGAGCGCACGGAGATCCGCGTCATGAGGATCAGTTAAGTTGTGCTGCCCCTCCAAGTTCTCAACCGAAGGGCCAGCCCGAAGCTGGCGCACCTCATTGCACTGAGAGTCCATCATTGTTTCTAGCCTCTCAAGGCTACGGAGCATATTATGTTCCGGACCAAACTCCGAGGCATCTCGGTCAGTGAGGCCGAGTACCCTTTCTATTGTGTTTAGCCTATTTGCAAGCACAGCTCGGGACGTAGTACTAGCAGCCATTTGGGAAACTTGAGTCTATTATGCCAAAATAACTTCTAGCCCGTATGAACTCTGGGTCACTTCAATACCCTTGCAACGTATCGATTAGTGCTCAATCCTGTAAAGATAGGGACAACCGACATGTTATGGCTCTGATACCACTTTTGTCATGAGTATATTTCATAAATAATATTTTTTTTGCTTGGAAGCCAGGTCCAGCGGTATACGCTGTACACATAGCCCACATATAGCAAACAAGCACACGCGACAAGCATCGAGGGACATTTAGGCAACCAAACAAGCAACACTCATGATCGGCGTGGGCCAAGGCCCGATCAGCTTAACCGAACCAACCCTTGTGCCACAAGCATGACTAAGGGTGGTTTGAACCGCCCCACGGTGAGTTCCTCATCCTCACACCCCTTTGCCCAAAGGCATGGATGTGCGGGCACTCCACTGAATGAACACCTTCCCTAGTGGAGCAACCCTAGTGCCAAGCACCTTCAGTAGGGACGCACTAGCATGGGCAACGTTGTGCACTCACCACCACCCGGACCATCTCGGCCATGCCGGACACAAGTCCCAACTTAGTACGTTGCCCCTTCGCACTCCCGCACTTGCCAATGTGCGGAACCAGTTATACGACAAGCGCACGCTGACACAAGTTCACATTAGGGACACCGGCAGGTGGGGCAAGGCCCCACAGTCGTTGGAGCCCACTACCCGAGCTAGAGGTAGTGGGACATGCCAATAGGCACGTTCTAGGCACTCACGTGTCTAGCCGGGTGCTCTCCAAGCAGCCCAGGGTGACCCACAACTAGTTCACCTAGCCGCCGGTGTGGCCCCATAGGCCCAACACTGCCAGGGAGTCCAAGTGTCCCGACATCCCCATTCATGGGTAAAATATAGCCTTTGAGGCCCTCGGGCACTTAGGTGCCCAGCCGGGACACAACCGTATTGGCTGCCTGGGGACAGGTCAGGTAGAAACTAACCAGCCCCCTAAAGAGGTTAATGTACCTTTCAGGCCAGACCAGACCCAGACATGCCCCCTTTGCAGCCAAATCCCGGCATAGTTTAGAAATACTTCAAAAATTCACTAAAATCAGATGTAAGCTCCAATTGCCACGAAACTTTGCCAACATCTCTTATTAGTCAAGGGTGACCTTCGGTCTTCTTGGGTCTTCAGCAAAGTTGTCAAAGTCCCACACGTTTTGAGCCAACTTCATATCGGCTGCATCACGGTGCCTGCGGCAGTGCGCAGGTGGTCACTGGGTGCCTGCGGCAGCGCCCAGCACCAACTTCTGCAGCATCAGGCACTGGGCGCCCCAGACAAGGTCTGGGCGTCTAAGATAGTGCCTGCATGCCCCAAGGTGCACACGACGAGGCTCGTGGGCCCTCGACATTGCACCTTGTGCCTACGGAGACTAGTCGGGGTCTGTCGAGTGCCCGCAACCAGGCACTCGCAGGGACACCCGTGGGCACTCGCGGGGCAACAGGCCAACTTCGTTGCCTGCCCCACGAGTCCCACACCCGTCGAGCAGAGCAACATTGCCCGACAACACATACAAGACATCAAGTAATCGAACACAAATATCTTGGGACACAATGGAAAGCCATGAATACTTCTTTCATTGATTATCGAACATGATTACAAGTTACAAGCACATGAACATCGTCATATCACTCATTACATGGGCAACATTACAAGACCTTAGCCATATTACAGGGGCTAACTAGAAAATAGCGTGACAGTAAGCATGTATGTGGAGGCGTGAGGCCCCTGGCCTCTCGTGTGGGACGTGATCCATGTTGAAGCCATAGCCTCCAATATATAGCAGCGATCGGAAGATAAAATTTTATTTTTTCTTTTTGATTAAAACGCTGCGTTGGGATTATCTTTTAGAATAAGTAACCCTTCCAAATCTTTATCTACTTCTTCATTTATCTGCTAGGGAGAGGATTAGGTGACGGGCACCAATTCTTCGTCCTGACGGAACCTTTTTTTTTTAAAAAAAAAGAAGTTGTATAGCTGTTGCACGGGTATATCAATTTGACCGGACAGTCTATTTCTGTTTTTTTTATTTTTTACATACTATAATGTTATTTTATCCACCGCATAATACATACCTTAATATATAGTTATTTATAAATTATTTTCTACTTTTATAAAAAAGTTTATATGCCTATATTCATATACAAATATTATTAATTATTTAATGTGATAATATTTACCGATTAACATATATCAATTCAAATATATTATATAGTTTAACCAGGTTGAATAAATTAAAAAAAGTTGAATTAATGGAAAACACTAAGTTAAATATTCATATATTTTTAAAGAAAAAAAGTTGAATATACATAGTCATTGTAATATTTTTTTTAATATGAATATATAAATGGAATATATATCAATTCAAAATTACATGCCTTAATCAATTGAATAATTTCTTTTTTTAATAAAAATTAGAAATATAAAAAACATTAATCTAATGTTTATATTTGTATAAATCTATAAGGGACGTATAATACTTTTAAATAATATTGAACGTACAAATATTAAGCTTCAGGTTATAAGTTGTCATCCTATATATAATCATGAAAATGTTATATAAAAACGTGGTAACGTTATATAAAAACATGGAAACATTTATATAAAAACGTGTAAAAGTTTATATAAAAACGTGGAAACCTTCATGCATAGCGCAATAAATATTATTCTTAATTGTGGCATGGAAACGTTGGAATCGTGGTGTGGAAGCTTTATATATAATCATGGAATTGTTTAGGTTTCTATAAAAATGTGGAAACGTATATAAAACAAAATGGAAACGTTTTATACTATCAGGTGGACACATTAGTTTAAAATCGTGGAAACCTTTATACCATCGTGAAAACATTATATAATCGTGGCGTGGAAACATTCATATATAATTATGAAAAATGTTTAGATGTAAACATGTTGTGGAAAGGTTTATATGGAAACATTAATATAAAATCGTCGAAACGTTTATATAAAATTGTGGAAACGTTAATATAAAATCGTCGAAACGTTTATATAAAATTGTGGAAACGTTTTTATGACCTGGAGACGTTTATATATAATTGTGGAAACATATATAAAACAAAGTGGAAACGTTTTATACTATCAGGTGGACACGTTTGTCTGAAATCGTGGAAACCTTTATACCATAGTTGAAACATTATATAATTGTGGCGTAGAAACATTCATATATAATTATGAAAAATGTTTATATGTAATCATGTCGTGGAAAGGTTTATATGGAAACGTTAATAAAAAATCGTCGAAACGTTTATATAAATTGTGGAAACGTTTTTATGACCTGGAGACGTTTATATATAATTGCGGAAATGTATATAAAACAAAGTGGAAACGTTTTATACTATCAGGTGGACACGTTTGTCTGAAATCGTGGAAACCTTTATACCATCGTTGAAACATTATATAATTGTGGCGTGGAAACATTCATATATAATTATGAAAAAAAATTATATGTAATCATGTAGTGGAAAGGTTTATATGGAAACGTTAATATAAAATCGTCGAAACGTTTATATGAAATTGTGGAAACGTTAATCTAAATCATCGAAACGTTTATATAAAATTGTTGAAACGTTTTTATGACCTGGAGACGTTTATATATAATTGTGGAAACGTATATAAAACAAAGTGGAAACGTTTTATACTATCTGGTGGACACGTTTGTTGAAATCGTGGAAACCTTTATACCATCGTGGAAACATTATATAATTGTGGCGTGGAAACATTCATATATAATTAAGAAAAATGTTTATATGTAATCATGTCGTGGAAAGGTTTATATGGAAACGTTAATATAAAATCATCGAAAAGTTTATAAAATTGTGGAAAGGTTAATATAAAATCATCGAAACGTTTATATAAAATTGTGGAAACGTTTTTATGACCTGGAGACGTTTTATATAATTGTGGAAACGTTTGTATATAATCGTGGCACGGAAACATTTATATATTGAAATACCCCAAACCTTAATGCGTTAATTAATTATGTAATTATAATTTTCTAAGGCTAATTAAGTCCTTAAGATCATTGGTGAAGAAATGAAAACCAAAAAGAAAAAGAAAATGCGTAAAAGTCACAAAACGTGAAAACGCGTATTTAATTATTTTAGGAGGTACATAACCTTTATTAGGGTTATAAATATATTTTTATACCTTAATTACACATTAAGAACATGTGGGAAAAATTCCGGAAGAAAACGGATCCAAACAATGCGTTTAAACGCTAACGGAGTCTTAGAGCGCGTTTTTCGAGAAAACCCGAAAACGTGACTTTAAACAGTTTAAATGACCCCGTAAAAATAATAGTTGATTATGTAACTATAATTAAACATTAATGGGAGTTTAATAACCATTAAAAATTAAAGGAATGAGAAAATTCCGGAAAACGGTCCCCGTTAGTGAATAGTGCTAAACCGGGTAAATAAACAAGCGTTTTCTGTTAAAAGACGAAAAACGCTCCAGTATGTTTATATTAGTGGGCCAGTTTTATTATGTAGACAGCCCACCCACACATGACTAGTTAGCTAATTTATTAAGTCAAGAGAGAGCCAAAATAACAAAGGGCACAAATACCCCTCACTCTCTCTCTCCTTCCTTACTTTTCTTTTCCCCTCTCTTTCCTTTTCTCTTTCCTCTCTTTCCTTTCCCAGCCGGCTCCTTCCTCCCTCTCTGCCGATGGAGTTCTCCTCCACAAGCCAACAATGGCTTCCTCACTTCTTCTTCATCTCCAAGCTCCATTTGAGCTCCAAATCAAAAATAAATCACATATTCTTCTTCCTCTCATCTTCCTCTATCATCCTCTCTTTTCAAAATTCCAAAAGGATGAAGTCGACCTCCATGGGTTTTCCCCATTTGAAGAGAAAATGGCACCAATGAGAAGCTTGGAGTCTCCTCTTCCTTCTAAGGTAAAAATTTCCAAGAGAAAGTCATTTTTCCTTCAACTCTTGGTGTAATCAATTTTTCACCATTTTTGATACCTTGTTTTCTCCTTGTTCTTGAGCTCCAAATTGATCCTTCAATGGTGGAGAAGTTCCCCTCTTGATTCAAGGGTGAAAATCCCTCTTGAAAGCTTCACAAAGGTAAACCCTAACCTTGTGCTCTAGCCCTTTGATTGAATTGAAATATTGCAAGGGTTTAGATAATTAATTGAGTGTGTTTTGTGTTCTTGAATGTTGGGATGGAGTTTGGAAACTCCATGCCCTCTTAACCGATTTTGGAGAAGATATGGAGCAAGAGGAGAATTAAGGAAACTTGTGAAATTAAGGTAAGGAATCCACCTTAAACCTTGTTATAATTGTTTAAGTGTTTGGGATGGGTAAACAAATTAATGAACCCAAATTGTGGATTGAAATATATGTTGGAATGTGTTCAATTGTTGTTAGAAGAGGTTTGTGAATTAATGTTGAATGGAGGGCCTTTAGAGCCAAATGTTTTGAGTTTGTGATTGATATTGTGGTTATGGAGTTTATGGTGATTGTATTGTTGTTGATGAATTTGAGGATTGTGTTAAGTGCTGTTAGGACCCTTGAAAGGGTGTGGCTAGATTAGGGATGAAAATGATGGAAATTGATGAGGATGAATGTGTAGAGTTTATGGGGAGGTTATGGCGAAATTTTGGTAGAAAATGAGTGTTTTTGACTCTTTGATTTGGTGATGTTTTTGGTTGATTTTAATGTGTGTATGATGCGTTAAAACCCCGTGGAAATGTGTTTTCGATGGGCTATTTTGCTACTATAAGTTATGTATGTTTTGTGGGGGATTTGTGGCTTGGTTCTAGTTGTTTTACGTAATGGATTTTGCAGTTTTCGGTATGTCCTAACATGTGTCCGAACATTGAAGTTCGGACATCATACGACGGAAAATTTTCAGAACTCTCGACTTATGTCCGAACATGCAAGGTCGGACGCATGTTCGGACCAACCTTTGTTTTTGCATAACTTTTTCGTTTGAACTCCGTTTTGAGTGCCGTTTGCGGCGTTGGATTCCTCTTTTCGAGTACTATCTGTTTTGACATGTTTTGGCATATGTTTATGTATATTTTGATTTTAAAATGACCGATAATCTTTTAAACTCCATTTTTGTGTGCTTCAGCCTTCTAATGATAGGGGATTGGGTGGTAATAGTTTTGGATGATGTTTAGGCCTTGTTTGGTGACATTTAAATGCCTTAAAATGTGTAAACAAGTGTCAGGTTTGATGTGAGAGTTGTGAACTTAAGATCACGAGAGTAAAATTAAGTATAACGGGATAACGGGATCAACTATGGGCGCACTAGTCGTTTAACAATTGTATTGCCCCGATTTAATGGAAACAAATGTAATGTTACCAGTTGTTCAAAGATTATTCAAGGAACCTAAGAGAACGCAATAGAGTGGACCTTGGTGACAGGTATGGTTTTCTTGCAACCTGTGTCCTACCGGATTACACCGGCTTGTATGCCAATGTGTTTTTCTGTGTGTTTGCCACCTTGCAAGATAAAGCATGAAATGAGTTTACAGTAATTCATTATTGTGGCATAATTAATTCCGATACCGCTTAACCTTAGTTATGTGTTAAATAATAGTTAACCGACCTTAGGTTCACATAAGAGATCGGTATTCGGAATAAACGTCCCAACCCATGGGAATGTTCTAACTACGGCTATCCGTGCATTATTGTATGTTGTGACTATGCGTGATGTATGTGACTTGTTTAATATGTTGTTGATGTTGGATACTGTTATCCGTGTTGTTGAAATGGGATATGATTTCCCTTATGTGTCTAACCGAGTTAGTAACACTATGTGACGTATGTATGTGATAAGTTCCATAAGGGAACCTCTAACTAATAAGTATATGTTATGTATGGAGAGGAATCCGGGTGTCCTGGTCGCGCGTATTGTTTGGGAGTTAATATATATATATGTGAATTAACTCCCATCCTGTTATGTTAGGGTTGTTTTCCTTCATTGGATTTCGACCTCCCACTAGCTTAGCCAAAGCTTACCTACCCGACCTCCACATCGGGCTAGGAGGGAAATTATGTACAATGTTGGTAGGGTGTTGAAGCCTAAGTTCGCTTCGACTCCCTCTTTGTTATGTTACGGTTGTTCTTCCTCCTTGAATTACAACCACCCACAAGCTTAACCAAGGCTTACCTACCTCATCACTATTGGAGCTAGGGGGAAATTGTGTATGTTGTGTACGGTCCTATATGAGGCCGCCACTCAAGTAAAGAAAATGTATGTATGTTGTGCTCGGGCTTATATCACCCCGGCACTCCCTAAGTGAAGTTCATGTACTCTAAGAAGAGTGAAATTAGGTTGTGTATGTTATAAAGTGAAGTGTGTTGTTATGTTGAGTGTGCTAACCTTGTGTCTGTATTCTATTAATGGATGTTTGCTTATAAGTGTGATATGTGTGTGAGTTTGTGCATGTTTGAAATAAACCAACCGCATGCTAAGATGACAAATAGTTATGCGTGGCCCGGTAGCATGCGGGCTGCGGGATTACCATACCAGCAAAGGTGTTGACCCCCTTTGGGGGCTCCCATACTTTTCAGGTACAAGGAACTGGAAGCCGTTCGAGAGTAGGACGGGGTAGTGTTTGTATGTGGTAGTCATGAGAATTGTGGATGTATTATAGGTGTAGTAAGACCGAAAATGTATCAGCGTTAGTTGGTAATTACTCGGTACAGTTGTAAAGTAAGTGTATAATGAATGTTGGACATGGAACGGGATTAATGCGTAGTTGCTCGGGAGTTTAGTCCATCAAACCGGTACAATGTATGTATGTTAGCCTTGTTAGCCACGTGGGTGGCTAACGGCGTGTAACACCAAAGAGTTAAGTTATGTTGTGAGTTGTGATTTCCGCTGCAACGTGTTGTTAAGTGTGTTGTTAGTAGTTGGGGTGTTACATATATAGTCGTGACGCGGTAACAATTATATATAATCGTGGTAACATTTGAGCATGTACATCCTCACCTTAAAACATGTACATTCTCACATTAAAATATGTACATCATCACATTAAAGTATATAATGGATTCCAAATAGATTACCCTAAACCCACACACCCTAAAACCCACCCTCGGAAAACTAAAAAAATCGTTGAAGACATTTTTAGGGTTTGTGTTGCGGGTTTAGGGTAGAAACCTATCGAGTCAGTTGCTACAATGTAAAGTATAGAACGCCTTCCAAATAGATTACCTACCCCCCAAAACACCCCAAAACCCACCCTAGTAAAGCTAAAAAACGTCGAAGACATTTTTAGGGTTTGCAGTGACGGGTTTAGGGTCTAACGACCCTAAACCTGCTACCACAAACCCTAAAACCTGTTGAGTTAGTTGCTACAATATAAATTACAGAACAAATCCCAAATAGATTACCCTACCCCCCAAAACCCACCATAGGAAAGCTAAAACGTCGAAGGCATTTTTAGGGTTTGTAGTTAGACCCTAAACCCGCTACCACAAACCCTAAAAAACTGTCGAGTTAGTTGCTACAATATAAAGTATAGAACGGCTTCCAAATAGATTACCCTACCCCCCCCCCCCCCCAAAACACCCCAAAATCCACCCTTGTAAAGAAAAAAAGCGTCAAAGACATTTTTAGGGTTTGTAGTGACGGGTTTAGGGTTGTTCTGTTGAGTTAGTTGCTACAATATAAAGTACAGAACAAATTCCAAATAGATTACCCTACCCCCTAAAACACCCCAAAACCCACCCTAGGAAAGCTAAAACGTCGAAGACATTTTTAGGGTTTGTAGTGGGCGGGTTTAGGGTCGACCCTAAACCCACTACCTCAAACCCTAAAAACCTGTCGAGTTAGTTGCTACAATATAAAGTACATAACAAATTCCAAATAGATTACCCTACCCCCCAAAACACCACAACACACACTCTATGAAAGTTAAAAATGTCGAAGTCATTTTTAGGGTTTGTAGGGTTTAGGTTTAAAATACACCATACATCATTAATAATACACTACAAAACAATAATAATTTTTTATTGGTTCCGAAGTTTGTAATCGAATTCACCAATTATTACTTAATGAATCATAATATCAATTTTAATGAATCAAGAATACCAAATTAATGAATCATATTATAATTTTAGTGTATCATTGTATACATGTAATTTTTTTTAAAGTTGTCAAAACATATCCATGACTGGCCTTGTTTTGAAGAGCTTGAATTTAGGTGAACAATGATATAATTTTTTTTTTTTGAACTTATATACTAAAAGTTACAACCAGGCCAATTAATTTGTCTTTACGTATATGTGGAAAAAACAAAGTCAAATTTCCTTTTATAAAATACAAAATAGGGGTTGTATTCAGTGCTCCGCGTCTACACTCTCCACTCTTCATCCGTACAAAAATAAAATCTTAATTTGTCAGACTTATTAATCCTACGGTCTACATTTCATCCGTCACAAACGGAAATAACCCGTCCGTCACAATACTCCTCTCCTACCCTCCCCCCCCCCCAAACACCCTGAAACCGACTCTAGGAATGCTAAAAACGTCGAAGGTATTTTTAAGGTTTGTAGTTTAGGGTTTAGGGTCTAACGACCTCTGATTCACTTTTTAACAACCTTTGATTCACTTTTAATAACCTTTGTTTCACTTTTTTGAAACTTAGTTTCACAATGAACGTTAAAACATATCTACATACAAAATATAGAACATTTAAAATTTATCAAAACATACCCATATCGGATCTTATTTTAAAGAGCTAGAATTATGATGAACAATGATATAAAATTTATATTGTTTGGATTTATATATAATAAGATATAACATTTTAAAGTTTTAACAAAATGATAAAGTAAAAAATGACACAATTTAATAAATTAAGAAAATATTAGTCATATGTATATATGTATGTAGTAATATGAATAGTTGCCCTAAAATCATAATAATCCTAAATCTACATCGACGGGACGTTATCTAACTGAACTAATTTGAAGCAATATATTTTATGATGATATCTTTTATTAAGAGGCTATGATAAAAAGTGAATTGCCCGGTATGCTTATAGTACGCATTTTGACGATGACCTTTAATGAAATATTCTACTATATTGGTAAATAAAAAAAGAAAAGAGAGAATCTCCACGTTTGTAATTATCGGCGATGGTTTTATTGCAGGTACATCTGACATGATTGATCCAACGATCAATTTTTACTCCGTCGCAGACGGAAATTTTACGTCCGTCACCAAATCCCAACCGTATCTGCTATGTCACATAAGCTTGCTGTTTGCTAAGTCAATAATGTCGCAGCCATCGTGATTAATCATGAGCTCGTCATTGATATGTTGCACGTAAGTGTGTGACACCGTCAATGTTAATGAATTGCCGTGAGTGAGTGTAACACCCCCTACTACGCACATAACTAGACTTGGAATCGCAGCGGAAAATAAACAACTAAACGATAACTAAACGATTGGTGCTACAATGCCGTCAACCACCCACGTGGTTAACAAGGCTGAATAAATACAAATGTACCGGTCTGATGATCAGACTCCCGAGCATAGAACTAACAACCATATATATAACAATATAATACCGAGTATTTACATAAATCCTTCACTGTATACTTCACTGTAAACCGTCACCAACAAGTATATAATACGCCACGGGTGCACAGGCGCAACCCGGGCTAACATCCAAAAGTACTTCAAAAGTAAACTACTCTCTAGGACCTAGAGCCACTCTGCCTCTTCGATCCTCATCCTGCAATAAAAATATGGAGCCCCCGAGGGGGTCAGCACCTTTGCTGGTATGGCTAACGCGCAGCCCATCGACTACCGGGATACGCGCAACCAATTGTCAGGATGACATGATATTTTTTTAAACACACACATACATATATAACATAACAAGGGTATTGTACACATCAAAACACACATCACAAACATACAAATCCTTTTAGGAAGAGAACCAACACAGTTAGTCCCCATTGAGAGCTTCGAGAATGTTGCCACGCTCATACTTAGCTCGTTACATAACTCGTTACCGTCCGGTTAGATTGAACGGTTAACTTACACAAGGTGCCCCGGATATAGTGATCCAAGCACACCGAAACAAACACATAGTATGCCCCTGTGGCCCGACGTGAGTCAGTAAAATAGCCTTGGTTAAGCTAAAGGGAAGGTTAGAAACCAAATTGGAAACTTAACCATAACATACAGAGAGAATCGAACCGGTTATGACATCGACTCCCATACTCACACGCGTGGCGGAACAGACCGGACTCCTCACTTCCCCCGTTAGCCCATGTTAGTAGTTCAACATTGAGCACAACAACAATTCACAGCAATAGGACAAGTCTTGTTAGACACTCACATGGGAAGAGAGAGTCATAATTAACAACATAATAATATTTAACAACTGTAAACTCTTTACATGGTTTAATCTTACAAAGTCATAAACACACAGAAAACAAACAAACAAACAAGCCGGTGTAAACCGGTAGGCAACAGACTGCAAGAAACCATACCTTGGTCCTTGCCTCGTTTGATTTCCACCTTGAGAGAATCCTAACACATTAGTAATGTCGGTTAATTATTTATTTAACTCCAAACTTACTAAGTATTTAACATGATTGTATGACATGTTTTAATGCCTATCTACCCTAGGTTACCTTCATTATACACCCTAGGGTTAACTACAAAGTCACATTCTTTTCTGTTTTTTTTTTTTTACATGTTTTGGTCCGACCGACCCACCGTCCGACCCACAACTGGGTCGGACCCTCCCAGTGGTCTTCGGGTCTGAAGAACCTTACCTTGACCGACCCATGTCCGACCCAACCTTCTGGGTCGGTCCATTACAGAAACCCTTTTGCCTCCTTATAATCATGCTCGTCCGACCCACGTCCGACCCACCATTCTGGGTCGGTCCATGTGCGAACATTTCCTTCCTTTGAAACTTGCCCGACCGACCCATGTCCGACCCACCCTTTTGGGTCGGACCATCACCGAACATATTCCTAACATTTTACAGAGGCTCGACCGACCCAAAAACTGGGTCGGCCCCTGGGTCGGTCGCCTTCTAAACTTGCCCAAACTTTCCCATTCTTCACCAAACTTCTCCTAAGGCCTCTTAATGCTTCCTAACAACATTTGGTAACCTTACATCCACATACAACATCCATGAAACTCATTTTCTAACTCCTTAAAACATTTACTTATTTCCTTGTAAAAATTCCTTAACACTTATGTTATTTATACTAGGTTCCTAGATGGTGTTTCTCACCTATGGTAACTACTATCCCAAAATGCTTTCTCCTTGTTTTAACATCATCTCCCAAGCATCATCTCTCACAACTATCTCCTTATAACATTACTTCAAATCCTTTTTCAAGTTCATACATTCTCCTTAGTTTACCAAAGTTTACCTAAGTCTTTACCTAAGTCCAAAATGACTTTGGTACATACTAAAATCTCAAGATCATGCCTAAGTCCCTATTACACTCTAGAGTACTTCCTAGTTCATCATAATTCCTTTAAAACATCTTGAACTCCTTATTCATTTCCTACACTTTCTAACTCACCAAACCTTATGTAAACACTTAGAACTTCTTACTTTCTACCTAGATTTTGACATGGGTTCCCCCAGAACATTACCATGCCTAAACACTTTACCTTCTCCTTTAAACACACAAGAACATTTAAAATCATCAAGAACACTCTCATACATAATTTCACCAAATTTACACTACATTACAATGTAGTGCACAATTTAAATTGCATGGCACTTAGGCCCTTAAAATGCATGGCTCTTAGGCCCTTAAAGTGCTTAAATCATAAACACTGAATTTCCACAATATATATGCCTTTAACCTGCAAATACACTCAACATACACATATGCCCTTTACTAGCCTCTTAAGAACACTTTACTAAGTCATTCCCCATTGGCTCTTTAGATAGTTTTAATAAGCATTATAAGCTCATTTCTCCTAAGGCATTAAAATAGCATTAGGTTAGTAGATTTACCTCTTTTGCAAAATCACTCTTTCTTGTTTCCTTTAGAAACCAATAGAGTACTTGATTCCTTGACAAGTTCTAAACAATATACAAACTTTATAATGAGTATTTAAGCTATAGGCTTCATCTCATTGTAAACCCTAATTTGACATTGTTTCAAAAACATTAATGTAGTTGTTTTACCTTGTTCTTTGAAGAGAGTTTGGATATACAACAAGAGAGGACTCCACCTAGTCCATGAAGAGTTGAAATGAAGCTAGAACAAGGTCACACAATGAGCTATATCAATGTGTATTTTCGGACATGACAAAAACAAGGAGGAAACTTGATTTTTGTTTGAGATTCCTTACCTAGAAGCAAAGGAGAGTAATAATATGTCAAAATATAAGCTCAAGCTCCTTCAATGGTGGAACACCTTGGCACCGAAATGGAGCTCTTGGAGTTTTGAGAAGATAGGAATGAAGAGCTTGATGAGAGGAAGAGATTGGTGGTATTTGTTTTTGATTTGGACAAGTGAGCTAGGTTTAACAAGTGGTCAAAGCTTGTGTTTCAATGGTGGTAGTGGTTTATCGTGAGAGAGAACAAAGAAGAAGGGAGAAGATGAGTGGGAAACCGTGTGAGCAAGGAAAGCAAATGAGAGAATGAAGATAGAATTTGCTTTAAGAGATATTTATGTGTTAAAAGGTAAAAGGTAGCTTATTTACTTATCTTTACTTACTTAATACATTAATAAGAGAGTGGTGAGTCACCCCTTATAAAAACCGGCCCCTTATATTAGTGTGGGGGTGTTTTAGTCTTTGTTTATCAATTTAATTACTTAATACAACATATGTTACAAATTAGCTTATAAAAAGTACTATTCACTTATACAAGGCACATAGAAGTGAAATTTTTGATTTCCCACTAATATAGCCACCCAAATGTGATACTATAGTACACATATAATTTAAGAGTAATGATGGACATTTAGCCATTCAAAACTCATTTACAAGACAATTTTTCAAAAATGTGCTTTAAGACTTCTTAAAGCACATTTTGTGTTTTAACTTGTTTTCAAGCTTGGTTTTCTTTGGTAATTGGTTTAATATGTTCATTAGTATATAAATGAGGTCTGGTAAGCTCATTAGGCCTTACTCAAGTTTATCCCAAGCTTAGAGCACATTTTAGCTCTTATTGACTTTAAAGCACATTTGTGTTCCTTTTGTTTAAATTTGTTTAGTAAGGTTTCTAAGACTCTTTTTAGTCTTGTTACACCCTATTTAGGTGTTTAAACAACATAACTAGGTTTGGGGTATTTCAATCTACCCCCCTTAAAAGAACTTTGTCCCCAAAGTTCATACTTCCACTTAACTTTAAACATTAGAACATGAGAACACATATTAACAACACTTCTATATCACATTAAACAACACCTTACATCATATCGGACACGTGGTCCAAACAACAAAACATCACAACATCATTCAGACTCAGCGGTCTGCAACATTAACAACATGACAATACAACATAACTATACAACACAAACAATGTATTCAAATACATGTCGTATACATAACCGAAACGGCTCTACCCCCCTTAAATAGGGGTACGCCCCGTACCCTATACATATAAGTACTAAGAAGTAAACAACGACGGGTACTTCGCCTTCATCTTATCTTCCAGCTCCCAAGTGGCCTCCTCAACGTCCTGGTTAGACCAGAGAACCTTCACCAGTCTCACAGACTTATGGCGAGTGTCTCGAGTCTTAGTATCCAGAATCCGTACCGGAGTCTCCACTGATCGCATGGTCGGCTCTAAAGTTAGCCTTTCAGGCTGAAGCACATGAGACGGATGAGACATATACTTCTTCAACTGGGACACATGAAATACATCATGTACCTTGCCCAGCTCGGCGGGTAAATCAAGTCTATAAGCTACCGGGCCGATCCGCTCCGTCACAATATAAGGTCCCACATATTTTGGGCTCAACTTGCCCTTCTGGCCAAAACGAAACACTCCCTTCATGGGGGATACTCTCAAAAATACCTGATCGCCCACGGCGAACTCCAGGTCACGTCGGCGCACATCTGCGTACGACTTTTGTCTATCCTGAGCTGCTTTCATATTATCCCTGATCTGGCGAACTTCTGCCTGAACTTGCTCAAGATACTCTGGTCCTATAATGACCGTCTCACTCGACTCATCCCAGCATAATGGCGTGCGGCATGGTCTACCGTACAATGCCTGGAAGGGAGACATCTTGATCGATGCATGATAACTGTTGTTGTAACTAAACTCGATCAGATGTAACTTATCAATCCAGCTGGTCTGAAAGTCAAGTGCACATGCACGTAGCATATCCTCAAGTGTCTGTATGGTGCGCTCACTCTGACCATCGGTCTGTGGGTGAAACGCCGTGCTCAATTTTAGTTCGGTACCAAGTGCCTCTCGTGTAGACTTCCAATATCTGGATAAGAATCTGGTATCTCTGTCAGATACAATCGTCTTTGGTACACCATGATGTCTAACAATCTCTTTATCGAATAATTCTGCCAATCTTGCCACTTTCCAGGTGTCCTTCATCGGAATGAATCGAGACACCTTGGGTCAGTCGGTCAACTACCACCCAAATCATATTCAGACCTCCCCTTGTAGGCGGAAAGCCCTACTACGAAGTCCATAGATATGTCATGGAACTTCCACTCCGGCACTGGCATTGGCTGCACCATACCACCAGGCCGTCGGTGCTCAAAACTTGACCTTCTGACAAGTGAGACACCTCAACACATAGTCATTTACATCCTTTTTCATTCCAGCCCACCAGAAGTATCTTTTCATACCTTTATACATCTTTGAAGCTCCGGGGTGAATCGAAGTAGTAGAACAATGGGATTCACTCAGTATGCGCTCCTTCAGCTCAGCGCTACTCCTGGGTATACACAATCTGCCATTGAGCCTAATCAGGTCATCATCGTGGAGTCTGAAGTCATACTTCTGACCCTCGAATGTGCCATCATAAGCTTCTGTCTGATCTCCATCATATACTGATCCGTCATCTGAGCACTCCGCACCTCTTCAACCAAGCCAGTATGAGAGACTAGCGAATGGAGAGAGTGTGCTCGGCGACTCAATGCGTCAGCTACCACATTTGCCTTACCCTCCTTGTACTGTAAATTGATGTCATAATCATTCAGGAATTCAACCCACCTTCTTTGCCTCATGTTCAACTCCTTCTGAGTGAACAAGTACTTTAAACTCTTGTGGTCAGAATAAATCGTCACACTTACCCCATACAAATGATGTCGCCATATCTTCAGTGCGAAGACAATGGCCCCCAACTCTAAGTCGTGGGTAGGGTAGTTCTCCTCATGCTTCTTCAGCTGTCGGGAGGCGTAAGCCACGACCTTCCCGTGTTGCATCAACACACAACCCATACCCCTGCCTGATGCGTCGCAATAGACCTCGAAACCATCTGGACCGTCTGGTAATGTCAGAACCGGTGCAGATGTCAGAGCATCCTTGAGACTCGCGAAAGCCCTCTCACAGTCGACTGTCCACTCGAATGGTGCATCCTTCTTCATCAAGGAAGTCATCGGCTTCGAGACACTGGAGAAGTCCTTCACAAATCTCCTATAGTAACCTGCCAGACCGAGGAAGCTCCTGATATCGGTAACTGTCTTCGGCCTAGGCCAGGTGCGCACTGCATCTATCTTTGCCGGATCAACAGCGATCCCGGCCTCAGATATCACATGTCCAAGGAATGATACTTGGTTCAACCAAAATTCACACTTAGAAAATTTAGCATACAGCTGATTCTTTCTCAACGTCTGCAATACATCTCTCAGGTGGCTTTCATGCTCACCTTTCGATTTCGAATACACAAGTATGTCATCGATGAAGACTACCACTGATTTGTCCAACTGATCTTGGAACAAACGGTTCATTAAGTCCATGAACTTTGCTGGTGCATTTGATAAGCCAAACGGCATAACGGTGAACTCATAGTGCCCATACCTAGTTCTGAAAGCTGTCTTTTCGATGTCACTGTCACGGATGGCAATCTGGTGATATCCGGAACGTAGGTCTATCTTGGAGAATACTGATGCTCCCCTAAGCTGATCAAATAGATCGTCGATGCGTGGTAAGGGTAACGGTTCTTCACCGTAACAGCATTCAGCTCCCGATAATCAATACATAGGCGGAGGCTACCGTCCTTCTTCTTCACGAAGAGAACCGGCGCTCCCCATGGTGACACACTAGGGCGGATAAAGCCCTTGTCGAGTAGGTCTCTCAGCTGCTCCTTGAGCTCTGTCATTTCTGCTGGAGCCATACGGTAAGGTGCTTTCGCAATGGGTCCGGTG
Source organism: Limonium bicolor (assembly GCA_023374045.1). Lineage (NCBI taxonomy): Eukaryota > Viridiplantae > Streptophyta > Magnoliopsida > Caryophyllales > Plumbaginaceae > Limonium > Limonium bicolor. The sequence goes on from CM041781.1 coordinate 38,282,350, forward strand.
CCCGGAATCAAGTCAATCTCAAACTCAACCTCTCGTGCTGGCGGCATGCCCGGCAGTTCCTTAGGAAATACATCAGGAAACTCCGACACTACCGGCACATCTGGGCTAAACTCAGGGTCTCTCTCTATGTCCTGGACATAGCAGAGGTATACATCACTCCCTCGTCGTAACTCACGATACATAGCCATGGCGGTGATGATCTGAGTCGAAGGCTCCCTGGGCCTCTGGCGGTAAGATATGGTAACCCCAGATGGACTCCGAAGAAGCAGTCGATGCTCGGCACACAGGATTCTGCCCTTGTGCCGCTCCAACCAGTTCATCCCGACAATCACATCAAAGCCTAGTCCGTCGAACTCTATCAAGTCGATCGGAAACTCTTCACTCCTGATTCGAACAATAGCACCTCGGTAGTAGCGGGTACATCGGATCCGCTCCTTCGACGGGAGAGTAACCACGAAGTCTGGCATCTCTTCACCATCTAACCCCAGCCTCTTCGCAAATGATAGCGAAATGAATGTATGTGAGGCTCCAGAGTCGAACAAGATCGATGCATCCACGCCATTCACTGGAAAGGTACCGGTGAGGATTGTGCCGCTCTTGCCGGCTTCTGCCTTATTGCAGACACTCAGTATACCTCCCGTTCCGAGTGCACAGCCTAATTCATTGGCAAACTAATAAGTATTGGGTAACAACACGGTTTATATGCTTCAAACAACTCCACTTTATTCATTAAACACTCCTTTTTACAACATTTATTGGCTTATACTGTCGCCATGATTCACACTTACAACATCCTTAATACATACTGGTTTGTCACATAATTATACAAGGCTTAAAACTGTCTGAAAGTCAAATTCAGACGTCCGGGTTTCATGTGTGTGGCATTGATCACTGCCGACGGTGCGGTATTCAGTTTGATCTTCCTGATGCCATGGTATAGCATCCTTGATTGCCCACCCATGATTAATACATCTCCCGATTTTAGCAATAGCTTCTTTGCGAGGTCAGCACGCTTCTGCTCGCCATACACAAATACTGCGGTATCACCAATGGACCAAGACACCACGGGTACTCCCTTACTTAGAGACTCGGGTGACTCGTCCTTGTCTTGGTGCATACCCAACCGTCCACCTTTCTGGTAGAAGTTTACAATGCATAAATCTGCTTTTACACTTGGAATTGATCCGCTTCAACTTGCTGAGCAATTCCCACGGCGTGGTTAACGACCGCGTGGAACTCCTCTGGTATACTTGATACTGTTGCTCCATCTTCAGCTCGAACTTCTTGATATGACTTGGTGTAAGGGTTCCAGTCCTTACCCATGCACATCATCTTCAATTGCATCCTTGCTCCGTTCGGGTATTCGGGTGTGTAAAACCCTCCTGGTTTTGCTCCAAGTTCGTCGCATCGTCTGATGATATGGATTTGTGCCTCCGGTGTCAGGTATCCATTTAAAAGTATCATACCTGGCTGGATGACCTGACATTGCTCCAATGGAAAGTCGGTGATGTTGATGGTGGTTTCTTCAGGGTTCGGTGTGGGTGGGATTGGATAACATATATTGAAAGTTCCTTTAAGTTTAGAGTACTCTAGTTAGGTAAATCTCACACTATACTTTATTCATTCACTCACATGGTTGTTTATTTAAACTCACTCACACACATGCATGAAATGCGGTATGCAGACACTTATTACATTCAACAACTTAGGCGGTACCTGGTCTAGAAGAGGGCCCTGGCGCCTCAGACCGGTCCACCACATTCAGGGTGGCCTTGTTGGACCCCGACCCCTTCCCCTTCTGGGACTCCGTGTACCTCTGATCTGGGGGTGGCTGGTTCGCCGTCTTCTGGCCATCGGTGGTCGCAGTGGCCTTACCCTTCCATTGCCCCTTGGGCCTGAAGTTCCTACTGTTCGGGTTCTGCCAGCACTCATGGTCGCGGTGACCCATCTTCTTACAGTACCGGCACTGAACATCATTACCCTTGCAGTCCTTGCCGGGGTGGTCGCCGTTGCACCACTTGCAGTAATAGTGGCGCTCCGGTCCAGAGCCCGTGCTAGCTGCTATCACAATACACCATTAATACTTGTTTCACAACTTATTAACATATACTCTAACTATCACACAGGTTTAGACAATTACCCTTAGGTGGGTAAGAACGTAGGGGCTTGGCCGCATACGCATAGGTGAGCTGCAGAGGCTCATCAGCAGTGGTGGTCTGGGCCTGGCCCTTGCCACCCTGTTGCTGTCCTTTCTGGGACTGGGGGTATGATTTCTTCTTCTTCCCTCCCCACTGCCCTTGCGTGCCTTGGCCCTCGTTCTGAGCCTTGCGCTTGAGCGCACTCTCCTCGTCCCTCAGACGGACGGTGATCTCCACAATAGCAGCGGCATGATAGCACTCCTATATTTAGGGTGTCAGTTATGCCCCGCCAAATAAATTCACATCACATTAACACATTGTACACACTTATTCACATACACTGTAATTCCTTTACCTGCAAGGTGGTATATCCAGTAGGCCCCATGCCGTAGCGTAGGCGTAGTTCAGTCCGTTGTAGAAACGGTTCACAAGGATCCGGTCTGAGTAACCCAGATCCGGTAGCAGGTGGATTAGTCCGATGAAGGCTGAGTAGTACTCATCTACCGTCATCTTATCCCCTTGCCTCAGGTTGTCCAACTCCAGGCGCTTGGCCTCTTGCACATGTATAGGGTAGTATTTGGCTCGCAGAAGAGCCGTGTACTCCCTCCACTGGAATGTCGGATCAGCAACTCTACCCTCGCGCACAAGCTTCCACCAGTTTTGTGCCGAGCCTTTCAGGTAGTAAGCAGCAAGTCGTACCTTGATCTGCTCAGGTGGTGCTAGGGTTTCGAAGGCGGTCTCCATCTCGGAGATGTATGCCTCGAGCTTACGGGGATCGGTCTCCCCACTGAATGAAGGCGGCCTCAGATCAGCCAACGCCTTGACCCAATTGGTCTCTCGTGGCGGTGGTGGTGGTGGCTGAACTCCAGGCTGTTGCCCTTGCTGTATAGCAGCAACTAACTGGGGTACCAACCGGGCTACGGCGGCTGCAACTGCCTCAGCCATAGTCTGGGCCGTAGTATCATCGCCCTGGTCACCCATCTCCAGTACCGCGCCCGCGGCCTCGACCTCGTGGTCTACCTGCCATCTGAATTTATATGAACATTCATTAGCATTATGCTTGCACACTTATCGGTCCAACGATTGTAACGCTTCCCGATAATAAGGTATCTCCACACTTAGTTAGTGGTTAACCTTTCCAAATCTGTTCACTTAGGTACTGTAGTTAGGTTTCCTAACTCGGTATATCCCTAAGCTCGGTATTCTAGTCATCAGAGCGATACTTCGCTCTGATACCACTTTTTGTAACACCCCTACTACGCACATAACTATACTTGGAATCGCAGCGGAAAATAAACAACTAAACGGTAACTAAACGATTGGTGCTACAATGCCGTCAACCACCCACGTGGCTAACAAGGCTGAATAAATACAATGTACCGGTCTGATGATCAGACTCCCGAGCATAGAACTAACAACCATATATATAACAATATAATACCGAGTATTTACATAAATCCTTCACTGTATACTTCACTGTAAACCGTCACCAACAAGTATATAATACGCCACGGGTGCACAGGCGCAACCCGGGCTAACATCCAAAAGTACTTCAAAAGTAAACTACTCTCTAGGACCTAGAGCCACTCTGCCTCTTCGATCCTCATCCGCAATAAAAATATGGAGCCCCCGAGGGGTCAGCACCTTTGCTGGTATGGCTAACGCGCAGCCCATCGACTACCGGGATACGCGCAACCAATTGTCAGGATGACATGATATATTTTTCACACAACACATACATATACATAACAAGGTATTGTACACATCATAACACACATCACAAACATACAAATCCTTTTAGGAAGAGAACCAACACAGTTAGTCCCCATTGAGAGCTTCGAGAATGTTGCCACGCTCATACTTAGCTCGTTACATAACTCGTTACCGTCCGGTTAGATTGAACGGTTAACTTAACACAAGGTGCCCCGGATATAGTGATCCAAGCACACCGAAACAAAACACATAGTATGCCCCTGTGGCCCGACGTGAGTCAGTAAAATAGCCTTGGTTAAGCTAAAGGGAAGGTTAGAACCAAATTGGAAACTTAACCATAACATACAGAGAGAATCGAACCGGTTATGACATCGACTCCCATACTCACACGCGTGGCCGGAACAGACCGGACTCCTCACTTCCCCCGTTAGCCCATGTTAGTAGTTCAACATTGAGCACAACAACAATTCACAATAGGTCAAGTCTTGTTAGACACTCACATGGGAAGAGAGAGTCATAATTAACATAATAATATTAAAAACAACTGTAAACTCTTTACATGGTTTAATCTTACAAAGTCATAAACACACAGAAAACAAACAACACACAAGCCGGTGTAAACCGGTAGGCAACAGACTGCAAGAAAACCATACCTTGGTCCTTGCCTCGTTTGATTTCCACCTTGAGAGAATCCTAAACACATTAGTAATGTCGGTTAATTATTTATTTAACTCCAAACTTACTAAGTATTTAACATGATTGTATGACATGTTTTAATGCCTATCTTACCCTAGGTTACCTTCATTATACACCCTAGGGTTAACTACATAAGTCACATTCTTTCTGTTTTTTTTTTTTTAAAGTTTTGGTCCGACCCCCCCGTCCGACCCACAACTGGGTCGGACCCTCCCAGTGGTCTTCGGGTCTGAAAAACCTTACCTTGACCGACCCATGTCCGACCCAACCTTCTGGGTCGGTCCATTACAGAAACCCTTTTCCTCCTTATAATCATGCTCGTCCGACCCACGTCCGACCCACCATTCTGGGTCGGTCCATGTGCGAACATTTCCTTCCTTTGAAACTTGCCGACCGACCCATGTCCGACCCACCCTTTTGGGTCGGACCATCACCGAACATTTTCCTAACATTTTACAGAGGCTCGACCGACCCAAAAACTGGGTCGGCCCCTGGGTCGGTCGCCTTCTAAACTTACCCAAACTTTCCAATTCTTCACCAAACTTCTCCTAAGGCCTCTTAATGCTTCCTAACAACATTTGGTAACCTTACATCCACATACAACATCCATGAAACTCATTTTCTAACTCCTTAAAACATTTACTTATTTCCTTGTAAAAATTCCTTAACACTTATGTTATTTTATACTAGGTTCCTAGATGGTGTTTCTCACCTATGGTAACTACTATCCCAAAATGCTTTCTCCTTGTTTCATCATCTCCCAAGCATCATCTCTCACAACTATCTCCTTATAACATTACTCTCAATCCTTTTCAGTTCATACATTCTCCTTAGTTTACCAAAGTTTACCTAAGTCTTTACCTAAGTCCAAAATGACTTTGGTACATACTAAAATCTCAAGATCATGCCTAAGTCCCTATTACACTCTAGAGTACTTCCTAGTTCATCATAATTCCTTTAAAACATCTTGAACTCCTTATTCATTTCCTACACTTTCTAACTCACCAAACCTTATGTAAACACTTAGAACTTCTTACTTTCCTACCTAGATTTTGACATGGGTTCCCCAGAACATTACCATGCCTAAACACTTTACCTTCTCCTTTAAACACACAAGAACATTAAAATCATCAAGAACACTCTCATACATAATTTCACCAAATTTACACTACATTACAATATAGTGCACAATTTAAATTGCATGGCACTTAGGCCCTTAAAATGCATGGCTCTTAGGCCCTTAAAGTGCTTAAATCATAAACACTGAATTTCCACAATATATGCTCCTTAACCTGCAAATACACTCAACATACACATATGCCCTTTACTAGTCTCTTAAGAACACTTTACTAAGTCATTCCCCATTGGCTCTTTAGATAGTTTTAATAAGCATTATAAGCTCATTTCTCCTAAGGCATTAAAATAGCATTAGGTTAGTAGATTTACCTCTTTTGCAAATCACTTCTTTCTTGTTTCCTTTAGAACCAATAGAGTACTTGATTCCTTGACAAGTTCTAAACATATACAAACTTTATAATGAGTATTTAAGCTATAGTTCATCTCATTGTAAACCCTAATTTGACATTGTTTCAAAACATTAATGTAGTTGTTTTAAACCTTGTTCTTTGAAGAGAGTTTGGATATACAACAAGAGAGGACTCCACCTAGTCCATGAAGAGTTGAAATGAAGCTAGAACAAGTCACACAATGAGCTATATCAATGTGTATTTTCGGACATGACAAAACAAGGAGGAAACTTGATTTTTGTTTGAGATTCCTTACCTAGAAGCAAAGGAGAGTATAATATGATCAAAATAAGCTCAAGCTCCTTCAATGGTGGAACACCTTGGCACCGAAATGGAGCTCTTGGAGTTTTGAGAAGATAGGAATGAAGAGCTTGATGAGAGGAAGAGATTGGTGGTATTTGTTTTTGATTTGGACAAGTGAGCTAGGTTTAACAGTGGTCAAAGCTTGTGTTTCAATGGTGGTAGTGGTTTATCGTGAGAGAGACAAAGAAGAAGGGAGAAGATGAGTGGGAAACCGTGTGAGCAAGGAAAGGAATGAGAGAATGAAGATAGAATTTGCTTTAAGAGATATTTATTTGTTAAAAGGTAAAAGTAGCTTATTTACTTATCTTACTTACTTAATACATTAATAAAGAGTGGTGAGTCACCCCTTATAAAAACCCCGCCCCATATTAGTGTGGGGGTGTTTTAGTCTTTGTTTGTCAATTTAATTACTTAATACAACATATGTTACAAATTAGCTTATAAAAAGTACTATTCACCTATACAAGGCACATAGAAGTGAAATTTTTGATTTCCCACTAATATAGCCACCCAAATGTGATACTATATAGTACACATATATATTTAAGAGTAATGATGGACATTTAGCCATTCAAAACTCATTTACAAGACAATTTTTCAAAAACGTGCTTTAAGACTTCTTAAAGCACATTTTGTGTTTTAACTTGTTTTCAAGCTTGGTTTTCTTTGGTAATTGGTTTAATATTTCATTAGTATATAAATGAAGTCTTGGTAAGCTCATTAGGCCTTACTCAAGTTTATCCCAAGCTTAGAGCACATTTTAGCTCTTATTGACTTTAAAGCACATTTGTGTTCCTTTTGTTTAAATTTGTTTAGTAAGGTTTCTAAGACTCTTTTAGTCTTGTTACACCCTATTTAGGTGTTTAAACAACATAACTAGGTTTGGGGTATTTCAGTGAGAACTATGTATAATGGTGTCGATGAGTGCATGATCATAGGACGGTAGATGGTGCAGGCCGTCCGCACAAAAGTTGTACACGGCTGTATGAGTTGGCATCCAGTCAGCAGTCCAGTCAGTCTGCTGACTGTGGTTGCTTTTTATTATATTATTTTAAATAATGTATCTTTTGAAATATAAGTCGAAAATGAAAAAAATATATCATTGTTAATCTAAATTAAGCTCTTTCAAAACAAGACCACAACATGGATATGTTGAAAACTTTAAATTTTATATAATAACATGTATATATCAATGAGACTATATATCTATCAACCGAACATTTTTAATGTATCATAATATCACTTTAATGAAATCATATATCAAATAATGATCATATCTTCATTTTAGTGTATCATAGCAAATATATAAGAAAAAAAAATTTATACACAATGAATACAACACAAAATAATAGTTTGGTATGTGATGAAAAATACATGATTCACCCTATAAGGTTTAAATACACCATATAATAATAGTAATACACTACAAAACATAATGATTTCTATCGGTTCGAAGTTTGCTATCTAATCACCACTTCTTAGTTAATGAATCATAATATCAATTTTAATGAATCATAATATTAAAACTGTGAATCCTATCTTCATTTTTATGTATCATCGTAAACATGTAAAAATAAAATTTCAAACAAATGTAACAGAAAAACAATGTTTGTATGTATGAAGATACATGATTGATGATTCATCATATAAATTTAAAATACACCACACAACAACTAATACTCTACCAATAATGATTTTTTATCGGTTCCGAAGTTTGTAAGCTATTCACCATTTATTACTTATGAATCCATAATATCAATTTTAATAATCATAATACCAAATTAATGAATCATATTATCATTTTAGTGTATACATCATATATATGTAAAAATAAATTTTTTTTAGAGTTGTCAAAAACATATTCATGACTGATCTTGTTTGAAGAGCATGAATTTAGATGAAACAGTGATATAATTTTTTTTCATTTGGACTTATATATTAAAAGTTACAACTATTTAAATTTAATATAATTAAAAAGATAGCTCAGTCAGCAAAAAACAGTTAGTCAGCAGTTGACTGGACTGACAAATGGACAAGACTGCACCACTGTGGGCAACGGACAGCCCGCGGCGTCTAATTTATGCGCACGTGAAATCATATATCATGATTAATTAATAAATAATCATGAAATAAAATATGTAATTCCGATGCATTTTTCTACATTTAACACATAAATATACCAGTTCACATCAAAACATAAATCTTAGGAAAAACATATGATAAGTGAGAAATACGACATGAATTATTATGAAAATAGGAAGAATTAAAGCCCTAAAAATAGATGTATTTCGCACTTATCACCTACCTGAGCCAGAGAGTCTTCCAGTTGACCTCCTTCTTCATGCACCTGTTGATGTGGCATCAGAGAAAAGTTTCCTCATTGACTTCAAGGAGCCTTTGACTCCTGTTGAAGTTGATTTTTCTGCAGGACCATCCTTTGAGCTTTTGCCGGATAACAAGGATGTTTAGATTCTTGAATTTGAGAAGGAGGACCATCCAATGTGTGATCTTCACATCAAGGATCACCCACCTCAACACAACCACCTGACGCATGATCGGTGGAGTTTACACATTTATATTTGGAGTGTTGAGGTTTTATTTCCATTTGACCGGGGTGTTCTATGAAGATATATGATGCCAGCCCCATCCACCCATTGAAGCCCACATCGACATTTATATTCGATCCTGGTTGACCTCAGGGAGGTATGGTCTAGCCAAAGACGTTAAAGAAGGGCAGCTGGCTGAGAGGCAACCTAATTATATATTATTTTGTTAGTCTATAATTTCAGCTTAAATTCTTTTCATAGTTATTTTCCTGGTTTTGTTGTTTATTAACTTTTAACTCTCTTTTTTAGTTTTGGTTGCTTCTGGTGTTTTTTTCTTTTCAGATGAATTCTTCATGGTGATACTGCAACCAGGCTGCAACACTTGAGCAAAGCTCAAGTGTGGGGTGGGGTCATTCTACTATGACAACAACAAAATCCAGGGGAGTTCTAGTTTAAATTTCTTTTAATTTTTATTTTTCATAATGACTACACTGTTGTGTTTTTTCCTTCGGACATAATTTTTTTTCTGTGAGCTTTGAGTTTTTCACTCATGCCTTGTCACACAATGAGGACATTGTTTAAATTTCAGTGTGTGGAAGGGAGTGACCTTCAGACCACTAGTTTTTGTTTGTTTTTAGGAGATGAATAATGTGCTTCTCTTTGCCATTAAATGCTGAATTTTGGGTGAAAATGAAATACCCCAAACCTTGGTATGTTGTGTAAATGTTAAACTATGGTATTTAAAGGCTAAAAAGTGCCTTAGAAACATAAATGGAACATTTAAACCATGGTAAAACACAATAGAACACTAAGACACGGTTTGAGCAAAAACATGCTCTAAGGTTGGAGTGAACTTGGTTAGGACCCAAAGAGCCTATCAAGACTTGATAATGTTTAATTATGACTTTATAAGGCTAATTAAGTCCTTAGGAAACTTTGGTAGACAATGAAACCAAACAAAACACAAATAAATACCTTAAGGTCAATAAGAGCAAAAATGTGCTCTAAGCTTGGGATAAATGTGTATAAGACCTAATGGTCATACCTATGCCTTTATATGTTAATGGACATATTAAATCAATTAAAGAAAACCAAGCTTGAAAACAAGTTAAAACACAAAATGTGCTTTAAGAAGTCTTAAAGCACGTTTTTGAAAAATTGTCTTGTAAATGAGTTTTGAATGGCTAAATGTCCATCATTACTCTTTAATTAACATGTGTACTATATAGTATCACATTTGGGTGGCTATATCAATGGGAAATCAAAAATTTCACTTCTAAGTGCCTTGTTATTGGTGAATAGTGATTTTTATAACTAGTTTGTAACATATAATGTTATAAGTGATTAAGTTGGTCAACAAAGACCAAAACACCCTTCTATTAAAATGGGGGCCGGTTTTTAGTAAGGTGAGTCATCACCATGTAAAATAAATTAAAGGAAGGAAGGAAAAGAAAGTAAAAGAAGGAAGTTACTTTAGTACATAAATATCTTCTAAAGTAGAACTCATCTTCATTCTTTCCTTCCCTTCTCATTTCACACGTCTTCAAGCTCCTCCCCTCCCTCCATTTACGATTCTCTATACCAACCTCTCTTCTCCATCTTCATTTCCGTGCCAAATCCAACTCCAAGCTCCAAATCAAATTCTAAGACCATATTTGTCTTAGTTAGGTCAAGCTCTACACTTCCACCTTTTCAAATCTTCAAGAGCTCAATTTTGGTGCCATGGAGAATCACCATTGATGGAGCTTGAGCTTGTATTTCTACATATTCTTGTTCTCCTTTGCTTCAAGGTGAGGAAACTCAAAGAAAAATCAAGTTTCCTTCATGTTTGGTGTTGTCCGAAAATTAACCTCACCATGGTGTCTTTACCTTGCTTGTTTAGCTTCATTTGAATCTTTCAAGGGCTAGGAGGAGTCCTCTCTTGATATATATTCAAGCTCTCTTTCCATTCCAAGGTAAAACAATCATGTTAATACCTTAAGATAATATATGTAACTAGGGTTTACAATGAGATAAAGCTTAAAGCTTATATACTCATTTCAATGTTGGTATATTGCTTAGTTGTTGACAAGGAAGGAAATGCCCTACCGGTTCTACAAGGAAACAAGAAAGAAATTTGTGAGGAAAGGAGGTAAACAAGCTATCTCAATGTGGTTTAATGCCTTAGGAGAAATAAGCTTATAATGCTTGTTAAAACTACCTAAAGAGCAAATGGTGAATGAGCTAGTAAAATGCTCTCAAGGAGTTTATTAAAGGAATATGTATTGTTGGGTGTATTTGCAGGTCAAAGGCATTTATGTGGGAAATTCAGTGTTTAAGGTTTATGCAATTTAAGGGCCTAAGAGCCATGCATTTAAGGGCCTAAGTGCCAAGCAATTTAAGTTATGCACTATATTGTGGAGTGCTTAATGTGTGAAGTTTGTGTATAAAATGTGTTTGATGGATTTTAGGTGTTCTTGGATGGATTAAGGTAAAAACCTAAGTGTTTGGATGTGGGTATATACTAGAGAAGCTATGGCCAAATTTGGGAAATGTGTAAGAAGTTTAAGTGTGGTAAGTGAGTTTTGGTGAACTAGGAAGGATTAAAGGTGAATGAATGTTTACTTGAGAGGGAAAACATGTATTAAAGTGATTAAGAGTGATGCAAGGATTTAGGCATCTTGGAAGTTTTAGAAATCTATGGGTATTCTTAAGATGTATTTAAGTCTTGGAGGAGTTGTTTAAGGTTTAGGTAATGTTGGTGTTCAAAGAATAATGATGTTTAGGTAAGGTTTTGAGTAAGGGTTTAAGAAGTTGTAAAAAGGAGATTTAGTAGAAAATGATGCTTAAGAGATGATGTTAAGATGAGGAGAAAGTGTTTTGGGATAGTAGTTATAATAGGTGAAATGCCACCTAGGAATCATAAGGAGAAAACATTGTAAGTGTTAGGAATTTTGTGGAGATATAAGTAAAGGTTTAAGGAAGTAGGAAAAATAGTTTTGTGAGTGTTTAAGAATATCTTAAGGGTGTGTTTGAAGTGCCAAATGTGTTAGAACACATTAAGAGGCCTTAGGAGAAGTTTGGTGAAGAATTGACAAAGTTTGGGTAAGTTTAGGAGGCGACCGACCCAGGGGCCGACCCAGTTTTTGGGTCGGTCGAGCCTCTGTAAAATGTTGGGAAAATGTTCGGTGATGGTCCGACCCAAAAGGGTGGGTCGGACATGGGTCGGTCGGTCAAGTTTCAAAGGAAGGAAAATGTTCGCACATGGACCGACCCAGAATGGTGGGTCGGACGTGGGTCGGACGGGCATGATTATAAGGAAGAAAAAGGGTTCTGTAATGGACCGACCCAGCTGTGGGTCGGTCGGTGGGTCGGTCGGACCAAAAACATGGTTTAAGGTTATGAAATGATTGTGATGATGGGGATTGGTAGGTAATGATGTTATAAGGATGTTGAGGCTTGTTAGGGGAGTTTTAATAACACCTAAGTGGGTTAAAAGTTGTATTAAGAATGTGAGAGTAAAACATGTTAAAAATGTAAAGTTATGTAACAAAGTTAACGGGGAAAAATTATAAGCTTTGGACACTAAATAATCAAGCAAACCCCAATGTTAATGAAAACACATGTGATGTTAACAGTTGTTCGAGAATTGCTCGAGGAACAAAATGGACGTGGTAAAGTGGACCCCGGTGACAGGTATGGTTTTCTTGCAACCTGTGTCCTACCGGATTACACCGGCTTGTATGCCAATGTGTTTTTCTGTATGTTTGCCACGTTATGAGATAAATCATGAAACGAGTTTACAGTCGTTATTGTTATTGTATGTTTACGTGCCGATACCGGTAACCTCGAATGCGCTTGAAGGGCTAGTTAACCTCTATTAGGTAAACGTAGGAGAACGGTATCCGGTAACAACGTTTCCGACTTAAGGAACGTTCTAACCACGGCTATGCGTGAGTTGGTCATGTGATGTTTGTGCGTGATGTTTGTATGTGAATGTATGACTCTCTCCTCCCTTGTGTGCTTAACTCGGTTATGATACCGTATGGTGTGTGGATGTGGTAGGCTCCATAATGGATCCCTAACTACTTATTATTAAGAGTCTATGGGCTAACGGGGGGTGAGGAGTCCGGTAGTTTCCGGCCACGCGTGTGATGGTGGGGGTCGTTATCATATCCAGTTCGGCTCCCTTGGTGTATGTTTAGGTGGTATTCCAATTTGGTTTCAACCTTCCCTTAGCTTATCCAAAGCTAGTTTACTGACTCACGTCGGGCCATAGGGGCATACTGTGTTGTTTGGTGTGCTTGGGATCACTATATCCGACACACCTTGGGTTTAAGTCAACCGTTCAAATAACAGGATGGTGATGAGGTAATTAACGAGCTTGGTATGAGTTTGGCAACAATCTCTATGCTCATGGTATGGACTAACTATGATGGAAGGTTCCTTGTGAGAACCGAATTTATGATGTTATGTAATGTTATGGTGCTATGCAAGTTCCCTTGCTATGCTAAGGATTATATATACATATTGGATGTTTAGAATGATGGTGAGGTTATCATGTGTATGTAGAAACCAGAAAGGTTGTTATGTTTGTCATATAAGGAATGAGATATGCTGTATGTTATGGAATGTGTGGATCATGGAAATGAATCCCAGTTTGTGACAAGAGGCGTTTAAGGAAAACCCGATTGATGGGTACACGTCGTTCGTTAAGGAAGTAGCTCCGTTTAGAGGAGAGCCACTCTAGGGTTTAAGGAAATTGGATGGTTGGTTAAGTGTGGATGTTCTGGTTATAGGTTGAGCCCATTGAGGCGAAATATTATGTGTTGTATGTTTATGGCCTGTATGCATGATTTAAATATAATCAACTGCATGCTAAGACGACAATTAGTGTGCGTGGCCCGGTAGCATGCGGGCTGCGGGATTACCATACCAGCAAAGGTGCTGAGCCCCTTGGGGGCCCCCTTTCTCTCCTTTTCTATTTCAGGTACAAGGAGCTGGAAACCGTTCGAGAGTAGGACGGGGCAGATGTTTACATGGGTAGCCATTTAAATGGCTGAGTATGATAGGCGTAGTAAGACCGAAGTTGTTATCGGCGGTAGTTTGTAAATACTCGGTACAGGGGGAGTGTATGTATATAATAAATGTTGAAGATGGAATGGTTGTATTGTGTAGTTGCTCGGGAATTAGTCCATCAGACCGATACAAATGTACATGTATTAGCCTTGTTAGCCACGTGGGTGGTTAACGGCGTGTAACACCATTGGAATAAGTAATGTGATGAGTTGAGTTTCCGCTGCAGATTGTTATTATGTGTTGGTTGTTGGATGGGGTGTTACAAAAAGTGGTATCAGAGCGAAGTATCGCTCTGATGACTGAATTACCGAGCTTAGGAATACCGAGTTAGGATTTAAGTACTTTGGGTTAAGGGTTGAGTGATAGCGTGAGAGATACGCTAGTAAGGAACTACCAGTGAATACTGGAAACCTACAATATCCATCCCACCCTCCACAATCCCTGTTTGATAACTTGGGAAAGAACGCCAGAGAGATGGAAGTCCACTCTCATACTCGGGAATACCCGATCTGGGTTATTAAATACCTTTAGGGTACGAAGAACCTGTCATACGGTGATCCCGAAAACTGGGAATCCCGGAGACGGTTTCCATCTAAACAGTGTTAACCGCATTCCATAGCAATGAATGAAGGATCTTGTGTATGAGAGAGTAGAATTTCCAGCAACCTGGGTCGACATGCCGAGCAGTCGAGGATGACCAGCTTGCAACGCACCAACCGTGCAACAGGCAAGAAAGGGTAATGGAACCCGAGACGAATCTACGGACCACAGTTGATAAATAAACACCAACGGTATACCAACCGACAAGGAACTACAACGTAGTGCCCAAACAAGAGACAAGTCTCAGTAACCACGACAAGTGCGTGGAACGGGCTATAAGAGAATACAATACTAAGAAAAGGGGTCTCCCAGAATGGGAAACACCCTAGTTAATGAATATCATGTGAAAACAGTGAAATTACCTAGAGGAGTATTTATCAAGGCAGTAAGATCAGTGAGGGCCAACAAGGCCACTGATGACAATATGGTAAAACAATACCACAACCGGTATGTGTTGAACTGATAGCCAGTTAGCATGGCGCACTTGCCATAGCAAGTGCTGCTATAACAGGGCTATTCGGAAATTATAACCACATACATACTTGGAAAAGTACCATGGAGTTAAATGTGATCGTCATAACAGTGGAAGGGCCTGTTAGCCTAACCTCTGTAATTGGAACACACCAGTCAGCAAGAAGCTAGACTTGGCTAAGGTAAGAAGATGTTGTAAAACCATGGAAATTTTTCTTTCAAACCTAATTTCACAAACCCTTTTCTTTCAAACCAGATTTTCTTCAAACCAACACTTCTTTCCAACCTTCTTTTAAACCAAACCAGTGAAACCAGGGGCAATTGACAAGGATGCAACAGTGGATAAACTTCCCTCGATTAAGTTCGGGAAGTAAGGAATGAATATTGTCACGGGACAATATAAGGGAGTTGACAACAGAATACTTCACCTAGGCGTGTGACGGACACTACAAGTGTACCAACTGTGTTGTGGGACGACCGCACTCCGATAGGAGCATGTGGCCGACAGACCTACTTATAGGTTAGTTGGGTAAGTAGTAATGTATCAGTATGATACCCCATATATGTATACGAGTAGAGTCCAGAACACGGGAAGTAGTCGACTCCGTCTACGGTAAGCAGTATAAATTAAACAGGAGCTAGAAAATACAAGGCTTGAAGTAAAGGAACTCAGTTAAGTTAACGAGACTAAAGGAATTAGTGAATTCCTTTCAAGGAAATGTTTAAGAGTCAGGAGGTGCGAAGTGCACTAACTGAATGTAAAGACAGCTTGTATGACTTAAGGTCCCCAGGGATAAACATGATAGCTGAAAGCAGGGCAAGGCAGATGCCTAATGTGGACACATTAATGTGCAACGAACGGGATGAAACTCCCAGAATCAGTACCTACACTATCTGGAAATGTTGATCTTTACAGAAGAAGATAATAACAGAATGTACCAAAAAGTGTGAAACATATGTAAGGCATAACGTAACGACACCCAGGAGAAATCCTCGAAGGGTGTTCGCATCAACAGTTGTTGAATAAAATGCATGACAGAAACACAAGGGTTGAAATTAACACCCAGATTGGACATAAGTTGTCAGGAGACGGACTGGCAATCCTAAGGGGCATCCCATGAAAGGAAATGTGATGCAACAACCTTGTCATGGATGCCAATACAACCTCTAACCAGGTAATGTTGTACAGAGAAGTACATGTGTGTGGACAGCCTACAATGAGCCCAGCTCAAGGCCAATAAGGCTTATAAGCCATAATCAAGATATGTTATATAAATTCGAATGATGGTAGAAGTTTATGTGGTATAAGTGAATAGAGTGGTAAGCGAACCACTGCATTAAGAGTGGGGATACCTCTCGATATTGTGAGACCGCAGAAGCGGTAGTAATGTGAATCAAGTTCAAGAGATATGTGGAGGATGGACCACGTTGTTATTACCCCAGGGTGATTTAAATAAAATAACACAAAAAAAAAGTGCTCGTACCTGTTGTGTAGACAGGAAGTGTGATAAGTTGATAGCAATCACCATAGGTGTGTGAAGCTAAATGTGTAGCGAACAACGCTCAAGGGAAAGATAGTATATATTCAAAAACCAGCCAAATAAGCGGCCAGATAAACCCAGCATATTGGCAGAAGCTAATATAATAGCAGATGCAGTATAAGTTGATGTTATATAATGAGTAAGGACACGGCGCGCAATAAGCGACCGTTGTATGAGGATGGTTAGATGATAAAATGGCGAGTAAGCAGAGTTGTGACTTAACCCCAGTGGAGTACAACAGTAAGTGATAGCAAATGAACCGAGCACTAAGCCGGTGGCAAGCGTTAGATGATAAGGATTTCAGTGAAAATTCCTATCGCAATCGCATGAGAGAGTTACTGTCAAGAGTTTACGCCTCTGCACTCTGTATGACTGAGTGTTTTGGTATTGCACTTGCGCAGTAATGATCGAGTGGGATAGCTAGGAATTGGAAACATGTTGATGGTGGAAGAATAATGTTATAATGGCCGATGCATAGGAAATGCAAGCCGCACCAATAAGGGATATGTACGAAACCAAAGGTGGAGGTACGGTTAAGAATGAGTGATAACAGTAGCACTAACTGCCAAATATCGGTATGGAATATACCCCAAATATTGTAAATAGCTGAGAGAGCACTACACACTAGGTAGTAGCTCAATCTCAACCGACAGTAAGTCGGTAGAAGCAAGTCAATCATTGCGAATTACATAGTAGTTTACGCTGTAAACTACTGGAGAAGTGGATGGAAAATCGTGAAACTCACCGAATTCGCTCAGGGTAAAAGATACCATGCGTCGGTTGAGAACCATTGTTCCCAAGATAAGGGCAATACATTGGAGATGTACAATACAGTAACAGTAACGAATGGAGCAAACTAGCTCTATAATTATCAGGGTTGCGCAACAGAGGCCAGTGAGCCCATGCGTCAGGTACCGGGTATACATTGTGAATACGAATGGATGGCTAGAATCAATGCCTAAAAGCCTCACAGGCCAGGACCGAAACCGGTTATGAGTTACAACTCCAATGCGAATTCTTGGTTTAGGGACTAAACCGCCAATATGGTTAAGATCCTCTAATCAGAATCCATTGTGTAATAGACCGCGTGGAAGTTAAAACACTTCACGACGGAAGAACATTTTAAGCTAATGCTCAGTGATTGATTACGTGGGCGTAATCCCTTTTAAGGGGGGTAGAGCGCAAAACCACTTAGTGTGTTTTACCGTACAAGTGTACGCGAATTAGGTGTGCATAGCACAAAATGATTGTTATGACGGTTGGCGCGTGTGTTATATAAACATACGCATTTATGGGAAGTGTGTTTATTTTGTTAACAGTGGTGTGTGAGAGTACAAGTGGAAGGGAGTAAAGAAACTCCCGGGGAACTAAAACCCCGACGGTGCATAAATGTAAACCATGTATTGTATTTTGATAAAAGATATATGTATATATATACAATGTTGTGATTTATGAAGGGTTATGAGACCGACATAGAACCTAGTGAGAATTGAATTCTCTAGGTAACTTGAATTAAGTTGGATTTGGATGATGATTGATAGACGGAGTTCTATCCCTTGGAGATGTTATGATTATGATTAGAAGGATTCAAAGATAGAAAATGGTACATGCTTGAATTAGTTGTTGGTTGAAAATGAGGTGGGAGGTGAAACTTGATTATCATGAGATCAAGGGAAGCCGAACACAAATTGGGGTGGAAAGATAGTTCAACACTGATGCTGATCACATCAGGGTTGGATGACTCTTGAAGCTCCCTGTAAGTGGTCACAAACAACCATGTTAAGAAAAATATAAGGAGCATAAATTGGACTTGGAGTTGTGTGGTGTTTTCAAAAGGATTTTCAATTGGTATTTTCAAACAATCGATTAATATTTTGAATAAAAGATCTTCTTATACTTAACCTCACAAGGAAATTTTAAATTTAAGTGATTGTTTTAATTTCCCAAAGGCACGGGGACGGAAGGCGTCCATCGCGACCGGGTTCTGCGGGATCATAGTCTATATCAAGGATATTTTGATTGCTATACATGCTCTGACATGTTGTGTGGTATGTGTAATGAATGTTGTTTTGACTTGGATTTCCTAAAGTGTATACTATCAAGGCCTATGAGTCTAAATGTGTGTTGTTACATAGACCTATGTGTAAAGACTGTTATGTTATGGGGACCTATGTGTCCAAATGATGTGGATGTTGCCCGGACCATTAAGTCCGAGGTTGGATGTAAAGGGTGGTTGGTAATGGAAGTTTTATGGCTATAAGTAATTCCCGTATTCTAATCCAATGATGCGAGGAAATGTGAACTTCGAGGACGAAGTTCTTTTAAGGGGGGTAGATTGAAATACCCCAAACCTTGGTATGTTGTGTAAATGTTAACTATGGTATTTAAAGGCTAAAAAGTGCCTTAGAAACATAAATGGAACATTTAAACCATGGTAAAACACAATAAAACACTAAGACACGGTTTGAGCAAAAACATGCTCTAAGGTTGGAGTGAACTTGGTTAGGACCCAAAGAGCCTACCAAGACTTAA
Organism: Limonium bicolor; assembly: GCA_023374045.1. Classification (NCBI taxonomy): domain Eukaryota; kingdom Viridiplantae; phylum Streptophyta; class Magnoliopsida; order Caryophyllales; family Plumbaginaceae; genus Limonium; species Limonium bicolor. Next base: position 38,301,474 of record CM041781.1, read on the forward strand.
TAACATTTAATTATGACTTTATAAGGCTAATTAAGTCCTTAGGAAACTTTGGTAGACAATGAAACCAAACAAAACACAAATAAATACCTTAAGGTCAATAAGAGCAAAAATGTGCTCTAAGCTTGGGATAAATGTGTATAAGACCTAATGGTCATACCTATGCCTCATTTATATGTTAATGGACATATTAAATCAATTACTAAAGAAAACCAAGCTTGAAAACAAGTTAAAACACAAAATGTGCTTTAAGAAGTCTTAAAGCACGTTTTTGAAAAATTGTCTTGTAAATGAGTTTTGAATGGCTAAATGTCCATCATTACTCTTTAATTAACATGTGTACTATATAGTATCACATTTGGGTGGCTATATCAATGGGAAATCAAAAATTTCACTTCTATGTGCCTTGTTATGGGTGAATAGTGATTTTTATAACTAGTTTGTAACATATAATGTTATAAGTGATTAAGTTGGTCAACAAAGACCAAAACACCCTTCTATTAAAATGGGGGCCGGTTTTTAGTAAGGTGAGTCATCACCATGTAAAATAAATTAAAGGAAGGAAGGAAAAGAAAGTAAAAGAAGGAAGTTACTTTAGTACATAAAATCTTCTAAAGTAGAACTCATCTTCATTCTTTCCTTCCCTTCTCATTTCACACGTCTTCAAGCTCCTCCCCTCCCCTCCATTTACGATTCTCTATACCAACCTCTCTTCTCCATCTTCATTTCCTTGCCAAATCCAACTCCAAGCTCCAAATCAAATTCTAAGACCATATTTGTCTTAGTTAGGTCAAGCTCTACACTTCCACCTTTTCAAATCTTCAAGAGCTCAATTTTGGTGCCATGGAGAATCACCATTGATGGAGCTTGAGCTTGTATTTCTACATATTCTTGTTCTCCTTTGCTTCAAGGTGAGGAAACTCAAAGAAAAATCAAGTTTCCTTCATGTTTGGTGTTGTCCGAAAATTAACCTCACCATGGTGTCTTTACCTTGCTTGTTTAGCTTCATTTGAATCTTTCAAGGGCTAGGAGGAGTCCTCTCTTGATATATTCAAGCTCTCTTTCCATTCCAAGGTAAAACAATCATGTTAATACCTTAAGATAATATATGTAACTAGGGTTTACAATGAGATAAAGCTTAAAGCTTATATACTCATTTCAATGTTGGTATATTGCTTAGTTGTTGACAAGGAAGGAAATGCCCTACCGGTTCTACAAGGAAACAAGAAAGAAATTTGTGAGGAAAGGAGGTAAACAAGCTATCTCAATGTGGTTTAATGCCTTAGGAGAAATAAGCTTATAATGCTTGTTAAAACTACCTAAAGAGCAAATGGTGAATGAGCTAGTAAAATGCTCTCAAGGAGTTTATTAAAGGAATATGTATTGTTGGGTGTATTTGCAGGTCAAAGGCATTATTATGTGGGAAATTCAGTGTTTAAGGTTTATGCAATTTAAGGGCCTAAGAGCCATGCATTTAAGGGCCTAAGTGCCAAGCAATTTAAGTTATGCACTATATTGTGATGTAGTGCTTAATGTGTGAAGTTTGTGTAAAATGTGTTTGATGGATTTTAGGTGTTCTTGGATGGATTAAGGTAAAAACCTAAGTGTTTGGATGTGGGTATATACTAGAGAAGCTATGGCCAAATTTGGGAAATGTGTAAGAAGTTTTAAGTGTGGTAAGTGAGTTTTGGTGAACTAGGAAGGATTAAAGGTGAATGAATGTTTACTTGAGAGGGAAACATGTATTAAAGTGATTAAGAGTGATGCAAGGATTTAGGCATCATCTTGGAAGTTTTAGAAATCTATGGGTGTTCTTAAGATGTATTTAAGTCTTGGAGGAGTTGTTTAAGGTTTAGGTAATGTTGGTGTTCAAAGAATAATGATGTTTAGGTAAGGTTTTGAGTAAGGGTTTTAAGATGAAAAGGAGATTTAGTTAGTAAGAAAAGAGTTAGAGATGATGTTAAGTGAGGAAAGTGTTTGGTAGTAGTTATAGGTGAAATGCCACCTAGAATCATAAGGAGAAAACATTGTAAGTGTTAGGAATTTTGTGGAGATATAAGTAAAGGTTTAAGGAAGTAGGAAAAATAGTTTTGTGAGTGTTTAAGAATATCTTAAGGGTGTGTTTGAAGTGCCAAATGTGTTAGAACACATTAAGAGGCCTTAGGAGAAGTTTGGTGAAGAATTGACAAAGTTTGGGTAAGTTTAGGAGGCGACCGACCCAGGGGCCGACCCAGTTTTGGGTCGGTCGAGCCTCTGTAAAATGTTGGAAATGTTCGGTAATGGTCCGACCCAAAAGGGTGGGTCGGACATGGGTCGGTCGGTCAAGTTTCAAAGGAAGGAAATGTTCGCACATGGACCGACCCAGAATGGTGGGTCGGACGTGGGTCGGACGGGCATGATTATAAGGAAGAAAAGGGTCTGTAATGGACCGACCCAGCTGTGGGTCGGTCGGTGGGTCGGTCGGACCAAAAACATGGTTTAAGGTTATGAAATGATTTGTGATGATGGGGATTGGTAGGTAATGATGTTATAAGGATGTTGAGGGCTTGTTAGGGGAGTTTTAATAACACCTAAGTGGGTTAAAAGTTGTATTAAGAATGTGAGAGTAAAACATGTTAAAAATGTAAAGTTATGTAACAAAGTTAACGGGGAAAAATTATAAGCTTTGGACAAATAATCAAGCAAACCCCAATGTTAATGAAAACACATGTGATGTTAACAGTTGTTCGAGAATTGCTCGAGGAACATAATGGACGTGGTAAAGTGGACCCCGGTGACAGGTATGGTTTTCTTGCAACCTGTGTCCTACCGGATTACACCGGCTTGTATGCCAATGTGTTTTTCTGTATGTTTGCCACGTTATGAGATAAATCATGAAACGAGTTTACAGTCGTTATTGTTATTGTATGTTTACGTGCCGATACCGGTAACCTCGAATGCGCTTGAAGGGCTAGTTAACCTCTATTAGGTAAACGTAGGAGAACGGTATCCGGTAACAACGTTTCCGACTTAAGGAACGTTCTAACCACGGCTATGCGTGAGTTGGTCATGTGATGTTTGTGCGTGATGTTTGTATGTGAATGTATGACTCTCTCCTCCCTTGTGTGCTTAACTCGGTTATGATACCGTATGGTGTGTGGATGTGGTAGGCTCCATAATGGATCCCTAACTACTTATTATTAAGAGTCTATGGGCTAACGGGGGGTGAGGAGTCCGGTAGTTTCCGGCCACGCGTGTGATGGTGGGGGTCGTTATCATATCCAGTTCGGCTCCCTTGGTGTATGTTTAGGTGGTATTCCAATTTGGTTTCAACCTTCCCTTAGCTTATCCAAAGCTAGTTTACTGACTCACGTCGGGCCATAGGGGCATACTGTGTTGTTTGGTGTGCTTGGGATCACTATATCCGACACACCTTGGGTTTAAGTCAACCGTTCAAATAACAGGATGGTGATGAGGTAATTAACGAGCTTGGTATGAGTTTGGCAACAATCTCTGTGCTCATGGTATGGACTAACTATGATGGAAGGTTCCTTTTGAGAACCGAATTTATGATGTTATGTAATGTTATGGTGCTATGCAAATTCCCTTGCTATGCTAAGGTATTTATATATACTATTGGATGTTTAGAATGATGGTGAGGTTATCATGTGTATGTAGAAACCAGAAAGGTTGTTATGTTTGTCATATAAGGAATGAGATATGTTGTATGTTATGGAATGTGTGGATCATGGAAATGAATCCCAGTTTGTGACAAGAGGCGTTTAAGGAAAACCCGATTGATGGGTACACGTCGTTCGTTAAGGAAGTAGCTTCGTTTAGAGGAGAGCCACTCTAGGGTTTAAGGAATTATTGGATGGTTGGTTAAGTGTGGATGTTCTGGTTATAGGTTGAGCCCATTGAGGCGAAATATTATGTGTTGTATGTTTATGGCCTGTATGCATGATTTAAATATAATCAACTGCATGCTAAGACGACAATTAGTTGTGCGTGGCCCGGTAGCATGCGGGCTGCGGGATTACCATACCAGCAAAGGTGCTGAGCCCCTTGGGGGCCCCCTTTCTTCCTTTTCTATTTCAGGTACAAGGAGCTGGAAACCGTTCGAGAGTAGGACGGGGCAGATGTTTACATGGGTAGCCATTTAAATGGCGTGAGTATGATAGGCGTAGTAAGACCGAAGTTGTTATCGGGGTAGTTTGTAAATACTCGGTACAGGGGGAGTGTATGTATATAATAAATGTTGAAGATGGAATGAGGGTTGTATTGTGTAGTTGTTCGGGAATTTAGTCCATCAGACCGATACAAATGTACATGTATTAGCCTTGTTAGCCACGTGGGTGGTTAACGGCGTGTAACACCATTGGAATAAGTAATGTGATGAGTTGAGTTTCCGCTGCAGATTGTTATTATGTGTTGGTTGTTGGATGGGGTGTTACAGAAAATATCTGTTGAAGTTTGAAATTGAGCCTGGTGACAACCTTAAAAATCATTCTGCTTAAAAGTTGTCTTTCCGAAATTTTTTTTTTCTTAAAATTATTATGGTTTCACTGAAATTTGATGGATTGGCTGATTGTGGAGACTAAATGCGTTTAGTTTTGGACCTTGGAAATGATCTGAATGTTTGGAAAGAAAGGATAAGGCAAGGTACTCCTCTGATCAAAAATATCTTAAACCGAATTAGGCCTCTTTTATCTGGTTATTAAGTCCTCGGGGGCTTTGTCACCTATCTGTCTAAGGTCTTGTGATCTAGGATACTTGACCCAAAGCTGTTACAGGGATAAAGAGAAAAGTCTGGGTGAAGGAGAAACTATGCAATTAATTAAACAAATCGTTTATTTTTATTTCTTGGCGAAGAAAAGTTTTTGCATGCGAAATATGTAATTGTAGTTTTTTAGTTTTTGATCAAGAGTGTGTGGTGTTGAAAGGTATTGCGGAACAAGGCATTACTTCATACCCCTTGTCATCCAAAGGGTAATGAAATGAAATAGGTGGAAGATCCTAAGCTAATCTGCATTTCAATTTCTGCAATTCAGTCTATTCATGTTTTTATTAAAATTATTCTTTATTTACTATTTGCAAAAACTGATGGCTTAAAGCAAATTGATTTTTCTGATTGTCATTTTGCATGTTTTGCTTCTGCTTATGTTTACTCATGGAGTTCAATGTTTCGGTTTGGAGCAGTTATATTCTTTATTTGCTTGAGGACAAGCAAAACCTAAGTGTCAGGTTGATAAGTGTGAAATTTATCTATATTTCTATGCTTTGTTGTTTATTATTTTAAGCTATAATTTTATATGTTTCCTCACTTAAGTGCTTAAATGTGTTAAATGTTTAGATTATTGCTCACATATGGTTTTATGCTAAAACAGGTTAAAAACGCTGAAGAAAAGGTCTAAAAACAAATGTCACAAGCTTAACGATCAAACTGGGACCAAACAGGAGCAGAAACAAACATTCTGCTCAATATACAGCATGGTCTGGGTTTATGTACTCATTTATAAAGCCGGACCACACAAGAGCGGAACTACTGACAGGTTTAATGCATGGTCCGGGTTTTATTGTGTAACATACCCGAACCAAATTCTTTCTTGCATAGTAAATTGTCATGGGCTGCGGTTTCAATCACATGACTACAATTACAGTATTCTGTCGGGCCCGTCAATGGCCTTGTCCACGTGAATGAATACATGGATGAGTACATGGGCTTGTCGAGCTTGAGCATCTAGACTGGTCCTCGACCTATCCTGGACCGGTGAAAGATTGTGCTTCCTCTTCAGAGCTGATGTCTTGGCAATTGAGCGAGGCTCTAAGCTTGAGTCTTCGCTCTTGGTAGGCTTTAACTGGACTGTGAGTGTAACACCCCTGCCGGTAATCACACCATTAACTCCTAACCCGTCTCCATTATCAATACACCAGCAGCGGAAATCCAAACTACAATCGGGGGTGATACAATGCCGTTAGTCACCCACGTGACTAACAAGGCCAATCCAAACACAATACAAACAAATACAATATCGGTCTGACGGGTCTTATACCGAGTACACTATAAAAAAATGATACATCTCACTCCCATATCAATTCTCAACCTAAATACAACCTTTAATCCCATGATATACAATACAATCACCATTTAACACATATCGAGTATCCACAATTCCCAACATTATTAATGACCTTTCGGTCTTACATTTCTATAGTACAACCATACAAATAAACAACTACCCTTGCTTAATCACAACCCCGTCCTACTCTCGAACGGCGATCGGCTACAAGCCCTATACAATTCACTACTCTCTATATCTCACTCCAAGCTATCCAAGCTTAGCTGTCAGTCTCTTATTGTGATCATGTCCACTTTGGGTACCTGCACACTAAAAACGTTGCCCGTACGGGCTCAGCTTACGCTGAATATGACTTCCACATACCCCGCGTACTAGCGAGGGTACGCCGACTATTTGGTCGAGAGCATGCGGTTCATTTTAATTCAAACAACATGCAAGGCAACAATACATTATATATGTATATTGGCACATTCACAGTTCAACATTGAACACAAACACTAACACACACATCAAGAGGTTAGTTTGGTTTTTTTGTATACTTAGGCTTCAAGGGTTATACCTCACTATGCCTCAATTCATTCCACACTGTCACCCACTCAATCGGGTTACACTTATCCAAATTCTCTTACTCTCAGTCTCAAACTCAATACTCAAATTACAACTCAAGTCTCAACTCAAAACTCAATACTCACATGCTCAATTCACCATACTCAATACTCAACACTCAAGGTCTCAATCAATACTCAATACACAAAGGCAACTCAATCCAACAAGCACAAAGTTCACAATCACCAACCAAGGTTTGACTTCAATCAAACTTCACAATGGGTTAGCCCAATTAGCATCCGGTTAATCGGATGTCATTATCTCGATACTCAAGGTCATAAACTTAAACAAGTCCAAGTCATTCCCAACCAATTTTCCTTCTCTTGCCATACTCAATGTTAAGTCGGTATGACCTCCAGGCAGGGATAAGGCTATCCCACCACCGGGCTCAAAGTTGGCTCACTTAACCAGGTTGCTACCCATTTAAGGGGTTTAGACCATGGAAAATATTATAGCCAGGAATCGGTTAACAATCTCTCTTGCAACCTCATCCTCACGCGTGGCTGAAACTATATCGGGCTTCCCAATACTCCAAATTACTCAATTCCCCAATTCTCAATGTTAGAGGGTTAGATGGTTAGGAGTTAGTGAGAAGCCATCAACAATATTCACACTTCCACAATCAAACAACAATTCAATCAAGGTTACCACAACCAATCAAACAGCATTTCACTCACAATCACAACCTTCCAATTCATCCACAACTCAAAGAGTAATAACTTACACAAATACGCAACAAGGTATGCATACGCGTCTTCCTCATCCATTCATTTCATGAATTATACAAACTAAATGTTCAAGGCAATATAGCAAGAACAAAATAAAACAAGCACAAGTAGGTGCATTGAGATCCGATTCGTGCATTTATCTTATTTAGGTGATCAAATAAGCACAAAAATCGGGGTAACTAGGTTAGGATACAGAGCATTGAGATCCGATTCGTGCATTTACCTTACACCATGGTTTTACTTTACCGGGCGTTCTCATGTTCCTCGGTTCACACTCGTTCCTCAAATTTTACTCGTGATTCACTGATAATATTTCAAACATCTCCATCAATTTAAAATACTACGGTATGTAGACTAGTACTCCCGTAATTAACCCCGTTAACCCATTATTCTTTGGTTTAGTTTATGTGCTCTTAAACTCACAACTATCCCAATCTCTCCTCATACTTGTTTACCCTTCTTAGGACCTTTAAAGGTCACCAAACAACTCCTAAACATCATCTAAAACCAATACCATTAAATCCCCCATGTTTTAAAGCCTTAAAAACACTTCCTGTTGAAATCTGGGGGTGGTCCGGGACTTGGTCCGGACCCAAAGTCCCGGACCAATGTTTCAGAGAACTCTCGGCCTAAATTAATACCCTGGTCCGGGACGTGGTCCTGGACTTAAGTCCCGGACCAATTCCTGCACTTACTCTCGGCTTGTTTTTTGATGCGGTCCGGGACTTGGTACAAATCCTAAGTCTCGGACCCTGCTAAAAACTGCAATTAAGGTACTTTTTAAGCCCCAAATCCACCCTTAAACTACACTCAAACTTCCCTAATCTTTCCACAAGTTTTATGCATAATTAATCACCCTAAAACATGCTCTAAACCACCTCAAATCCTTGGTTAAATCCCTACTCCAATTCTTGTCCAAATTCAACAATTCAAGTTATCACATCTTGCATTTTCACCCTTTTGCATTCTAACTTCTTCTTGCTAGTTTTTACCTTTTACCAAGCTTACCAAATCATTTAATGACCAACCAATTAATTCCTAGATATACACCATTCTAAAACCCAAGTCCAACTCTCATTTCCTAAGTCTTGCACACTTTCTCCTTTCTAGTTTTTCCAAATCATTTCAATACTTATTTGCTACAGATTTTTACCTCATTTCCTCTAGTTCTCCAAATGTCATTTCAAGGCTATCACTCAACTCTAAACAACACTACAAACACCTAGGTTCTCCAATACACTAAGTCATCTTTAAACATGTTTTTCTACCAAAATTTTGCCATAACCTCCCCATAAACCTAGCATGTCCAAATTCACCATTCTCATCAATTTTCCATTCCTACTCTAGCCACACCCATAAGGGTCCTACCAGCACACCATAACAATCCAAAATTTTCCAAAATCTTTTCAAACACAATATAGCTCAAAAATCTTACTAAACCACAATATAACCACAATAGCTCAAAAGCTTGGCACTTAAGCCCTTAATTCAAACACAAGTTCACAATCTCTCTCAATTCAACCAACTACATTAATTCACATTTTTTGGGTTCATTATTTAAATTAACCCATCCCAATTCCTAAAGCAATTAAAACAAGTTTAAGGTAGATTTCTTACCTTAATTTGCAAGTCTCTCCTTAATTCTCCTCTTGTTCCTCCTCTTCTCAAAATTGGTCAAGTGGGGATGGTTTCCAACTCCATCCCAACATTCAAGAAGCACAAAATACATTCAATTAATTATCTAAACCCTTAGGAAATCTTAATTCAATGAAAGGGCTTTAAGCACATAGTTAGGGTTTACCTTTTTGGGCCTTTTAAGAGGGGTTCCCACCCTGAATCAAGGAGGGGATTATTCCACCATTGGAGGGTTGAATTGAAGCTCAAAAATCAAGAAGAAACAAGGAGTGAGAGAGGGCAAAATCGGCCAGCTCAACAAGATGGAGAAAAATGAGGTTTTTCATGGAGATTTTTACCTTGTTTGAAAGAGGAGACTCCAAGCTTCATAATGGTGTGCTTTTCTCTTCAAATGGGGAAACCCATGGAGATGAATTCCTCATTTTTTAGCTTTGAAAAGGGAATGAATAGAGGAGGATGAGAGGAGTTCAAATATGTAATATATTTTGTGATTGGAGCTTGGAGGAAGCTTGGGCAAGCAAGGAAATGGCAAGAAGCCATGGGAGGAGAGGAAGAAATCGGCTGGAGCCAGAGGGGGAAGAAAAACGGTAGAGGAAGGAGAAAAAGAGGAAAGAGAAAAGAGAAAAGAGAAAAGAGAAAGTGAGGAAGGAGAGAGAGGTGGGGGCACTTTCTACTTTTCTTTCTTTCTTTTCTTTCTTTTGTTACTAGCTTATTAGGTGTGTGAGAGGCTGTCTCACAATTAAAAACAAGCCCACTATTATAATTCCAGCTGGAGCGTTTTTCGTCTTTCAGAAAACGCTCGTATTTTACCCGGTTTAGCACTATTCACTAACCGGCCCGTTTTCCTGGAATTTTCTTTTCCTCGTTTCTTAATTTTAATGGTTATAAGCTCCCTTTAATGTTTATTTATAGTTATTAATGAACTATAGTTTTTACGGGTTCATTTGACCACTTAAAGTCACATTTTCGGGTTTCCTCGAAAAACTGCGCTAAAACTTTATTAGCATTTTTAATTCATTTTGGATCCGTTTTCTTCAGGGATTGTTCCCATATATTTTTTTAGGCATTACTAATCCTTTCAAATGCATTTAATACCCTTTCTAATGTTGTATTTTTCCTAGGGTCACGAACGCTCAATTTAGCGTTTTTTCACTTTTTAAGCGTTTTCCTCGTTTCTTTTGGATTTAATTTCCTTACCAAGATTTATTAGGCACTAATAGGCCCTCAATATTATATTAGAGTAATTTAATCACCCTTAAGTCCGGGGTATTTCAATCTACCCCCCTAAGACTTTGCCCTCAAAGTTGCTCAAGGTTATAGGATTACTATACTTGCTCATTCATATATGCCTAATACCAAAAGTCATACATTCTTCCTCCTTACAAATCCCCAAATCTGTACTCAAAGTCTATACATACCTTCCATACCAATGCACCATAATCACTCCAATCCGCATTCATCACACAATCTGGTTCCACATTACAAATTTTACATACATACAGCGCAAAGCTATCCCCAAAGCAATGCAATACACATTACAATCCCGCAGGCACTCCGGTCATCTAGACACAGGACTCCTCTATGTCCTGCTGCCCTTGGAATAATGCAATATGATACACTACCACCGTTCTCCGGCATAAACTTCCAACAAGTTCTCAATCCACCCAGTCTAAGGCAATTCCTTCACAACTACTAATTAGAACTCTTTCTAAAACACCAACTCGAAATTCCAATTGTATTCCTTTCTTCTATCCTATATGTGATTCTTGTGACCACTTGAGGGGAGCTTCAAGAATCATTCGACCCTGATGTGATCAGCATCAGTGTTGAACTATCTTTCCACCCCAATTTGTGTTCGGTTTCCCTTGATCTGATCAGGATCAAGTTCGACTTCCCACATCAGTTTCGAACAACCAAATCATGATTATGTCCATTTTCTATCTTCTTAATCTTTCTAGTCACACTCCTACAACCAACATTACCAATTCCTAAAATTCATTTATTCATTACTACTCATAGCATCAACTATTGCTCCATTAGCCTTCTCATCATTGTTACTTAATTATTTCCAACTACTTACCTAAGAAGTTCAAAAGTTAGTCTCCATTTTCCTATACCCAAATTGTTCACAAATAAAATCAATTTCTATCCTCAATCCTTTATAAGAAAATCAAATCACTCAAGTCACCTAGGGGACTCAATTCCCACTAGGCTCAGCATCAGTTCATACCAATTACACTCATCAATTTCCAAACATACTCATCAACTCCTCCAACATACTCATTCTTCTTCAAACTTTACCAACCGGGGTTCTCATTCCCCATGGAGTTCCTCTACTCCATTCACCTCAAATTCCTCACAATCAATATTCCTTTCCACTTCAAATCTCATAAATACTCAAGTTTACTCAATGAGTGGATACAAATGTTTATGTAACATGAGTACCAATCATTCAAAACAAATTTTCTTACGCTATGCGCATTGCAGTTTACACACCATCACGTAAAACATACATCTCCCGGTTTTCGCCCTACCCCCTTAAAAGGGATTACGCCCACGTAATCTACCATGTGTCAACTTAGATAGGTCAAAGAAATTCAGCTGTCATGGGGTGGTTCAACTTCCTTGCGGTCTATTATACAATGATCTTTGGTCAAAGGGTCTTAACCATATTATGGTTAGTCCCTGCACCAAGAATTCTCATCGGAGTTTTTTTTTACTCTTAACCGGGTTCGGTTCTAGCCTTAGAGGCTTCAAGGCATTGATAATTATTCATTCATTCACTAGGTGTATTAAACCTTAGAGTTTGGGTCCACTAGCTTCTGCTGCGCAACCCTGATAACTTTGGGTTTATTTACCCTTCTCGTTATCCTTAATGTGTTATACAACATCCTTTATCCCTTTTACCTGAGAATAAGGTTATTTAACCAGGCGTGGTATTCTTTTACCGTACGTGAACTCAATGAGTTATAGGTTTCTTATCCAGCTCTCTGGAATCCATACATACTATTGTGTACTTGAGTGCTTATTCACTTGGTTCTCTCGACAATTGTCGGTTGAGGTTGAGCTGCTACTTAGTTGTAATGCTTCCTCCCCATTGTTAGTCGCTTCTAAATTATGACCTTGCATTTTATGCTTCGGTCCTTATGACTTTGTACGTTTCCTCTACCTTTTACCGCAATTGTCATCTTCCCAACTTCCTAGCTATCCCTCGATCATTACTGCACAAGTGCAATACCAAAACACCTCAGTCCTACAGAGTGCAGAGGCGTAAACCCCTGGGCAGTAAATCTCTTATCAGATTGCATAGGAATAAAACATTGTTTCCTTCTTTCTCGGTCTGTCTACCATCTTTACTCATCAATTCCATAACCTTGTGATTTATTCACATATATTGGTTGCTTGGTGCGCACCATCTTCATGTTTGCTTACGACCTTGGTTTCCATGGCATCCGCTATCTCATTAGCTTCCGCTCATGTATTTCTACCATTAGACAATGGTTCGCCATTTACTTGGCTGATTATAGTACCTGCCATTCTTTTATATCTCTGAGCTCCTTAGCGTTATTGGTTTTTACACTTTAGGTTCATACTCCACATATTTCTTCTTAACCGATTACTTCTCGGTTCCCAACAGTTGCTATGATAGCATATTTCTAGTTTGCTTGGCAATATCTGTAAGCTCAAGCTTCACTACCTTAGTAGTTCCGAAAGAGGTGTATTATCAGATATTTGCTGATGGTATTCCCTTCTTAGAATTTATGTGTTTACCGCTCTTGCGGTCTCACATTAACGAGGGCTCCTCCCTGCTCAATTGGTTATTAACCAATCTTACTGGTTCTGTTCTCGGTAACTTTTCCTATGATTCACAACCAGTTTTGCAACCGTTGGATTTATGTATTGTAATGGGTTCGTGGCTCACTGGCCATGTTGCCTAGAGCTTGCTCGTCTTAGGCCGTGTATAAGTATTGCTTCTCCTATACTGTGAATTGGGTTGGAGGTAACACTGGGCTCCATGGTAAGGATCATCTCATCACGCTTCCGTCCGTTGGATGCCCCTTTAAGTATCTTGGTATTGATCGTATCATTTACAAATTTAGGGTATCCCCTGATAAGTGGGATCCCTTTGGTGTTCTACTAACCGAGTGTTCGTTGAAATTCTTGTGTCTTCATCACGACATTGTTATACCCTTCAAGGATTGCTCCTGGGTGTTGCTCAGTTATGCCATTACCTTTGGCTAACATTTATGAGAATGTTTAATTTACTCCGCATTACGGTTCTAGATTCCAAATTGTCCCATTTAGGGTTATAATGTCTCCTGTTCTTAGGGTAGGCCATGTGTGCTTCCCTTAAGGTTTTAACCGGTTTGGTATTTCCTTCGATGGTGATCGTACCCTATGGTACCTTAGGTGATCACCTGGGTATTTATGGTGGTTGTTCTGGGAATCCCATCCCGTTCATTGAACATTGAGGTGTTCTCGCTAGGCATTTGCCTCACTGTGCTTAGACCGGTATCCATTCCGTCTGTTTCATGCTTTTGTTTCTAGTTCTCGAGACATCTGCAATGTCTTTAGTCAGTTACTAGTGCTTCTCGCACCTCCTAGCTCTTATTCGTCCTCCTGGAGTAATTCCTGACTCCGTAGCTTGTAAGCTAATATGAGTTTCTTTGATTGTGTGAGGTATTTAACTGTTTCGGTTTGCATTTACCTTATGGTCCGTAGAATGGAGCTGACTACTTCCCGTGTTTCGTACACTACATGTATACATACGTGGGTACCTTATTGGTACGTTACCACTTACCTAACTAACTCACAAAAGGGGTCTGTCAGGCCCGCAAGCGCCCTCGGAGTGCGGTCGTCCCACATCCGTATTTGGGTACACTCGTAGTGCTCATCACACGCCTAGGTGAAGTATTCTATTGTCACTCCTCTTGTATCATTCTATGATACTCACCTGCTTCTTCTAGTTTGGGTCTAAAATCTAAGGTTTTAAAAGGAAAGTTGTGGTTTTGAAAGAAAAATTATGGGTTTTGTAATACAAATATTGAGTTGGAAAGAAAATCTTCGTGGCGTTGCCAAGTTTGAGGTCCTTGACCAAGCACAGCTTCCTGCTGACTGGTGTGTTCGTTAATGTAATGGTCGGGCCGTTAGGCCTTTCCAAGGTTGATTCCTCAAGTTCTTAGGATTGGCGATCCTATGTTTGCTTCCATCTCCCTGGTAATACGTTAGTAAGTACTTGTTAGTCGTCAAAAGTCTCCCAATTTTCCTTGTTGTTGCTGCACTTGCTTGCCTTGGCAGTGCGCGGTACGTCGGTTTTTAGGTTATCATATAACGATCGCGGTATTGTTCCCATCCGTATTCGGTGGTTTTATTGGATCTTCCTTTGATCTTTTGACCTTAGTGATCAATATCTTGAGTACCCTCTCAGTGTTCTTGGCAAGGTTGTCGTTACTTCGGGTGCTTTCCCGATCCTTGAGGTACTCCGTTACCTTGGTTGTTGCTCGTTCCCACGCCTTTGCGGTGGTTACAGAGGTTTGCTTAATCTTTAGGAACTACGTCGTAGTCCTGTTGGTGTATGCTAATTTAAGTATTTCTGCCTCTTGGCGTTATAGGTTTGGATTTATCCGACCTCGACTAATTCTTCCTAGTCGGTTGTATGCCGTTAATGGTATTATCATGCGTTTGGAGTCCGCAGACTCTTTTGTCCCAAGTTTTTTACTCCACTATTTCGCTTCATTGCGTAGTTATGCTTCCCTTCTTGTTGGTTGCGCATGGTTCTCGCGACTGCGAAGCATGTCGCCCCATGGTGCCGCAAATTTCATTATCCTATATTTAGGATCTTCAATCTTCTACCGTTTGATACGGTTATCGTCGTCGAAACGGGAACCATCTTCGGGATTTTTAGTTCTTGGAATCTACCGTATGACTGGTTCTTCTCTCTTTACAAAGTTTATCTTACAACTGCCAGATCGGGTTAACCCGAGTATGAGAGGCCTTTCCATCTCTCTGGCGTTTTTTCCCCAACTTATAACGGGGGTTGTGGAGGGCGGGATTGGTTATGTAGGTATCCAATCACACTGGAGGTTCCAAACTACTTCCTCACACGCTAACACTCAACCCTTAGCCCTAAGTCTCTAATTCCTAACTCGGTATTTTCCTAAACTCGGTATTCAGACCATCAGAGCGATACTTCGCTCTGATACCACTTTTGTAACACCCCTGCCGGTAATCACACCATTAACTCCTAACCCGTCTCCATTATCAATACACCAGCAGCGGAAATCCAAACTACAACCGGGGGTGATACAATGCCGTTAGTCACCCACATGACTAACAAGGCCAATCCAAACACAAATACAACAACAAATACAATATCGGTCTGACGGGTCTTATACCGAGTACACTATAAAAAAATGATACATCTCACTCCCATATCAATTCTCAACCTAAATACAACCTTTAATCCCATGATATACAATACAATCACCATTTAACGCTATACCGAGTATCAACAATTCCCAACATTATTAATGACCTTTCGGTCTTACATTTCCATAGTACAACCATACAAATAATTAACAACCACCCTTGCTTAATCACAACCCCGTCCTACTCTCGAACAGCGATCGGCTACAAGCCCTATACAATTCACTACTCTCTATATTTCACTCCAAGCTATCCAAGCTTAGCTGTCAGTCTCTTATTGTGATCATGTCCACTTTGGCTACCTGCACACTAAAAACGTTGCCCCTAGGGGCTCAGCTTACGCTGAATATGACTTCCGCATACCCCGCGTACTAGCGAGGGTACGCCGACTAATTGGTCGAGAGCATGCGGTTCATTTTAATTCTAACAACATGCAAGGCAACAATACATTATATATGTATATTGGCACATTCACAGTTCAACATTGAACACAAACACTAACACACACATCAAGAGGTTAGTTTCGTTTTTTTGTATACTTAGGCTTCGAGGGTTATACCTCACTATGCCTCAATTCATTCCACACTGTCACCCACTCAATCGGGTTACACTTATCCAAATTCTCTTACTCTCAGTCTCAAACTCAATACTCAAATTACAACTCAAGTCTCAACTCAAAACTCAATACTCACATGCTCAATTCACAATACTCAATTCACAATACTCAACACTCAAGGTCTCAATCAATACTCAATACACAAAGGCAACTCAATCCAACAAGCACAAAGTTCACAATCACCAACCAAGGTTTGACTTCAATCAAACTTCACAACGGGTTAGCCCAATTAGCACCCGGGTTAATCGGATGTCATTATCTCAATACTCAAGGTCATAAACTCAAGCAAGTCCAAGTCATTCCCAACCAATTTTCCTTCTCTTGCCAATACTCAATGTTAAGTCGGTATGACCTCCGGGCAGGGATAAGGCTATCCCAACACCAGGCTCAAAGTTGGCTCACTTAGCCAGGTTGCTACCCATTTAAGGGGTTTGGACCATGGAAAATATTATAGCCAGGAATCGGTTAACAATCTCTCTTGCAACCTCATCCTCACGCGTGGCCGAAACTATATCGGGCTTCCCAATACTCCAAATTACTCAATTCCCCAATTCTCAATGTTAGAGGGTTAGATGGTTAGGAGTTAGTGAGAAGCCATCAACAATATTCACACTTCCACAATCAAACAACAATTCAATCAAGGTTACCACAACCAATCAAACAACATTTCACTCACAATCACAACCTTCCAATTCATCCACAACTCAAAGAGTAATACCTTACACAAATACGCAACAAGGTATGCATACGCCTCTTCCTCATCCATTCATTTCATGAATTATACAAACTAAATGTTCAAGGCAATATAGCAAGAACAAAATAAAACAAGCACAAGTAGGTGCATTGAGATCCGATTCGTGCATTTATCTTATTTAGGTGATCAAATAAGCACACAAATCGGGGTAACCAGGTTAGGATACAGAGCATGAGGAAATCATACCTTACACCATGGTTTTACTTTACCGGGCGTTCTCGGTTCACACTCGTTCCTCAAATCTTACTCGTGATTCACTTATAATATTTCAAACATCGCCATCAATTTAAAATACTACGATATGTAGACTAGTACTCCCGTAATTAACACCGTTAACCCATTATTCTTTGGTTTAGTTTATGTGCTCTTAAACTCACAACTATCCCAATCTCTCCTCATACTTGTTTACCCTTCTTAGGACCTTTAAAGGTCACCAAACAACTCCTAAACATCATCTAAAACCAATACCATTCAATCCCTCATGTTTTAAAGCCTTAAAAACACTTCCTATTGAAATCTGGGGGTAGTCCGGGACTTGGTCCGGACCCAAAGTCCCAGACCAATGTTTCAGAGAACTCTCGGCCTAAATTAATACCCTGGTCCGAGACTTGGTTCTGGACTTAAGTCCCGGACCAATTCCTGCACTTACTCTCGGCTTGTTTTTTGATGCGGTTCGGGACTTGGTACAAATCCTAAGTCCCGGACCCTGCTAAAAACTGCAATTAAGGTACTTTTTAAGCCCCAAATCCACTCTTAAACCACACTCAAACTTTCCCTAATCTTTCCACAAGTTTTATGCATAATTAATCACCCTAAAACATGCTCTAAACCACCTCAAATCCTTGGTTAAATCCCTACTCCAATTCTTGTCCAAATTCAACAATTCAAGTTCTCACATCTTGCATTTTTCACCCTTTTGCATTTCTAACTTCTTCTTGCTAGTTTTTACCTTTTACCAAGCTTACCAAATCATTTAATGACCAACCAATTAATTCCTAGATATACACCATTCGAAAAACCCAAGTCCAACTCTGATTTCCTAAGTCTTGCACACTTGCTCCTTTCTAGTTTTTCCAAAGCATTTCAATACTTATTTGCTACAGATTTTTACCTCATTTCCTCTAGTTCTTTAAATGTCATTTCAAGGCTATCACTCAACTCTAAACAGCACTACAAACACCTAGGTTCTCCAATACACTAAGTCATCTTTAAACACTTGTTTTTCTACCAAAATTTTGCCATAACCTCCCCATAAACCTAGCATGTCCAAATTCACCATTCTCATCAATTTTCCATTCCTAATCTAGCCACACCCGTAAGGGTCCTACCAGCACACCATAACAATCCAAAAAATTCCAAAATCTTTTCAAACACAATATAGCTCAAAAATCTTACTAAACCACAATATAACCACAATAGCTCAAAAGCTTGGCACTTAAGCCCTTAATTCAAACACAAGTTCACAATCTCTCTCAAATTCAACCAACTACATTAATTCACATATTTTGGGTTCATTATTTTAATTTAACCCATCCCAATTCCTAAAGCAATTAAAACAAAGTTTAAGGTAGATTTCTTACCTTAATTTGCAAGTCTCTCCTTAATTCTCCTTTTGTTCCTCCTCTTCTCAAAATCGGTCAAGTGGGGATGGAGTTTCCAAACTCCATCCCAACATTCAAGAAGCACAAAATACATTCAATTAATTATCTAAACCCTTAGGAAATCTTAATTCAATGAAAGGGCTTTAAGCACATAGTTAGGGTTTACCTTTTTGGGCCTTTTAAGAGGGGTTCTCACCCTTGAATCAAGGAGGGGATTATTCCACCATTGGAGGGTTGAATTGAAGCTCAAAAATCAAGAAGAAACAAGGAGTGAGAGAGGGCAAAATCGGCCAGCTCAACAAGATGGAGAAAAATGAGGTTTTTCATGGAGATTTTTACCTTGTTTGAAAGAGGAGACTCCAAGCTTCATAACGGTGTGCTTTTCTCTTCAAATGGGGAAAAACCATGGAGATGAAATTCCTCATTTTTGAACTTTGAAAAGAGGGAATGATAGAGGAGGATGAGGGGAGTTCAAATATGTAATTATTTTTGTGATTGGAGCTTGGAGGAAGCTTGGGCAAGCAAGGAAATGGCGAGAAGCCATGGGAGGAAAGGAAGAAATCGGATGGAGCCAGAGGGGGAAGAAAAACGGTAGAGGAAGGAGAAAGAGAGGAAAGAGAAAAGAGAAAGTGAGGAAGGAGAGAGAGGGTGGGGGCACTTTCTACTTTTCTTTCTTTCTTTTCTTTCTTTTGTTACTAGCTTATTAGGTGTGTGAGAGGGATGTCTCACAATTAAAAACTGGCCCACTATTATAATACCAGCTGGAGCATTTTTTGTCTTTTACAGAAAACACTCGTTATTTTACCCGGTTTAGCACTATTCACTAACCGGGCCCGTTTTCCGGAATTTTCTCGTTTCTTTAATTTTAATGGTTATTAAGCTCCCTTTAATGTTTATTTATAGTTATTTAATGAACTATATTTTTTACGGGTTCATTTGACCACTTAAAGTCACGTTTTCGGGTTTCCTCGAAAAACGTGCGCTAAAACTTTATTAGCGCTTTTAATTCATTTTATGGATCCGTTTTCTTCAGGGTTTGTTCCCATATTTTATTTAGGCATTACTAAGCCTTTCAAACTCATTTAATACCCTTTCTAAGGTTGTATTTCTCCTAGGGTCACTTAACACTCAATTTAGCGTTTTTCACTTTTTAAGCGTTTTCTCGTTTCTTTTGGATTTAATTTCCTTACCAAGATTTATTAGGCACTAATAGGCCCTTAATATTATATTAGATTAATTTAATCACCCTAATTAAGTCCGGGGTATTTCAGTGAGCTTATCTCCTTGTTTCTTGTTCACCATCTTAGATAATATCTCTGAGCAGATGCTGCCCTAAGCGCTCCGCTAGCACGCGGTGAAGCGGTCTATCTCTACTCTGAAAGCAAGTAGAGCCTCTGTGACCACTCCTCCATGTACTAGCCCCTGATTGACGCGTCTGCTCTCATCACGGGTAAGGAAGATCATGGCAGGGAGATCCAACTTTTTCTTGGTCTTGAGAGCGTACATTATCCTCACATCCCGAGCATTGCTGATGTGGGTGTGTTGATTTCTGTGATGTTGTGGGTGAGGATGCTGTGCAGTACCCTATCTGCTTTGGACATCTGGACAACGTTGAAGTTTTTCATTGTCGCTCCCTTGTTAAAGAGATTGACCATCTTGCCTCCCTTGTGTCCGAGATCGTTCCAAGTAGTGTCCTTGGGCACGACTAGTGCTTTAGTCTCCAGTCTGAAGTGTTCAGCGACCCACTTCTTGGTGATGTTGATATGAATAATTTGCACGTTTGAGATGAGATAGTCATCGTTGTCGCTCTGGAGCGGTCCTAGATTGCACATGTGCTCCTTGAGGAGCTCGGTGTAGCAAGGAATTAGCTCCTGGAAGAAGTCAAGCCATCCTTGGAATTTATGAGCTCTACTATCTCTCCTTGGCCCATTACCTCCATCCATTCTACGTGTAACATCTTGGGCAGAACTGGAAAAGATTTGTCGTTTATATTCGTAGCCTTGATCAGCGTTGGCTACAACTGGCTAAGCCTCTGCAGACACTTGAGCGACTGGGCAGGTGGAGGCTTGACGATAAGGGCCGTCTCAATCAATTAGGGGGCCCTATGCCAGTTTAAATACATGAACATATATAAAATATTAAATCATATATAAATTATAAAAAATAATTTTATATTAATTTAAGTGATATTCATTACTCATTATTTATTAATTTATCTGTTATTTTTTTATTTGTATACATGTGCTTAATAAAGACTTTGTTGAATATTAATTTTAACATATTTTCTTTTATTAATTAGTTTATTGTTTAGATACAATATAAAGTTCAATAATAAATTATCACATTTTTTTTAGAATTTATTTACTTATAACTTTTTTATATACATTAATAACAAATTGGCTTTAACTAAAAAAAATAACATAACCCTTAATTATGGGGCCCCTAATAAGTGGAGACCCTGTGCCAAAGCTCCACTTGCACACCCTCAAAGACGGCCCTGACGACAACCTTCTTGGCTTGGAAGAGCTCTTCCATCTCTTGCTCCTGGGCTAAGGGATCCATCATTTGTTTCCCTTTGCCTTCTTGATCACTTCACGTTCCTCGAGAGTGAGGAGGACTGGTGATTGTGATTATGTGATGCTTCCTTTTTCTTCTTGACTCGATCGGTGAGGTGTCGAGGGCCGATCGGTTACCACTTGGACAGGTGGACTTTCCTTTTCTACAGAGTCTGGTGCGGCCAGACCTTCTTCTTGAATTACAGCTTCTTCTGATTGGTCCTTATGTGACTTCTCATCACTTTGAACTTCCTCCTCTTAAACCTCGTGAGCTATCTATTTGATGGGCTCCATAGGATTTTCTTCTTCACCCTCGCTTTTGAAGTGAAGTCATCGAGAGGCAAGTTCTGGACTAGATTGAGTTTTCCTTGACTCTTGTTGTTTCTGTTGGAGTCGTTTTGACACTCGAGGTGTTTGAGTTTGGCTAGTGGAGGCATGGGTGATTTTGTTTTTGGAAGTCTTGGATTTATGTGCGGTGGATTGCTCGGTGGAACTTTGGTGGATTTTTGAGGTTGATCGGTTGAAGCCATGGGAGGGGGTTCTGATGGAATTATTGTATGAAGTATTGTAGGCTTGAAATTTCTGGCTTGAATTAGGTGATGGAGTTCAGGAAGATAGGCGCTTATATAAGTTACCTCCTTGATGCACCGATAATTGATATACTTTTTAGTGCTTAAACCCCTTATAATTCTTGTCTTTTGATAGGCCGCAGACTTATCATATTTTATGTGCTAGATTTAGTATTATATTTATCTAAATAAGGTTATATATACGTTATTCGTGTCGTATTATGTATTAAAGTGTATTATTTGTTCAGTCTTATGTTTTTATATGTTTTTCCATGTAAGGAAACACTTCTGACCAAATTGCCGGACATGAGGCCAGGTTGAGTCTGCACGGCACAAGTACGGAACATAAAAGAATTTTTACCGGTCACGATGCCGGGTACTTCCTATCCGGCATAAGTGAAAAGTCACCTCGGTTGACCATTCGACAGCACATATTTTCCACGTGATTTCCAACCGCTGCCGGGTATGGTGCCGGACATATCCTGTCCGGCACAGGTACCTTTTCACGCAAATTTGGCGGTTTCGACCGTTAGCAGTTGGGCACGTGTTTATTATATGCCGGATATCATTTGCACGGCATCCCACCCGGCATAAGAAGATTATGGTGCCTATAAATAGGACGAGAGGCTACACTTTTCTACACACTTCAACTTCACAATATACTCCATTCACATCTCCATTTCTGCCCCACTCCATTGTTGGTGCCCAAAGAAGTCTACGGATCCATCCACGTGAAGAGAAGAAGAAGACCTTGTCGGGTTAAGGCTATGAACATCTCCTTCTCCCCCTTTGTATTCTCTTCTTGTAATTGTGTGGATGGTGATGTAGAATTCTTTGTTAGGTTTTTGGTTAGGGAGGATTTCCTTGTAAAACTCTTATGATAATTTATGGAATTTTTAAGTTTCTTAACCCGAGTTCTAATCTTCTTACAAGTAGAATGAATTAGCTACTTATTCTCTTATCACTAAGTCCTATTTAATGTTCACAAGACAAGAATAGGATAGATTAGGATTTTGGTAATCTTTAAGTTTGTTGTTCTGAAAAGCAGGCATCAAGACCTAAGGTTTAGGATTAATCTCTTATTTCCCCATTATTCTGGTTGTATTCGAGGCATTAGCTATGCACGATGCAAGGATGGATAATGAGTTCCTTTTGTCAGACCCGGATCTGGAAGTGTTATTTACGAAATGAACGTCGCCGGATGTAGTGCCGGATAGAAGACTTCCGGCACATTCAAGGCCTTGTATATGCCGGGTATTGGAGGTCCGACAGAAAACCCGACACATTCATTTTGCAAGACTAAATCCTTTTTGAGACTTGTCACCCTTGATCATTGATCATATGATACTCTTGCATTGATATAATCCCGAATCAAAGTTAGTTTATTTAGTTTTCTTAGTTTAGAATCAACATTTACTTGTCCCCCTGTTTAGAATAGGCTTTTGCCCGGATTAGGACTAGTTTTCTATAAGTCCCTTGGGTTCGATACTCTCGGTCATAATATATTTACACTATACTCCGACCGGGTTTTATTTACTACCCGTAGTAGAGTTGTAGGTTTAGTTTATTATTGTATTTTTTTTGTATATAGCATTTCCCAACAATTTTCCTGTTAGCAAATTGGCGCCGTTGCCGGGGACTTGGAATTAGTCCAAGTCCTAAATTTGGTATAACGCCCTATTCTTTATTCTATGATTCTTTGATTCTTTCATTTAAATTTTCCATTTTGCTTTTTTTTGGTTGAATATGCCGGGCTGGATGCCGGGTATCCGGTGCCCGGCAGATTCAACAATTCTTATTTACTTATTCTTTTATTTTTTGTTTTAATGTGTTTCTCTAGGTTGAGCATGTCATGCATTATGCCGGGTAGCACACGTCCGACATGTTGGAGGAAGTCCTAAGCCGGACAAGACTAACCCGGTGCACAATCCGACATTAAATCTCAACTCTCATTTTACATTTCTTTTTCTCTTCAAATTATTAGAGTAGTTTGTAAATATTCCTTTCCTAAATACTTCCTTGGTTAGAGTATTATATGGATTCCTAAGGCTTATTCATGCCCAAATAATGTACGGGAACAATTCCTGAAGAAAACGGATCGAAATAATGAGTTAAAACGCTAATAAAGCTTTAACGCACGCTTTTCGGGAAAACCCGAAAACGTGACTTTGAGTGGTCAAATGAACCCGTAAAAATTATAGTCAACTAAATAACTATAACTAAGCATTAATGGCATATTAATAACCATTAAAATTAAAGAAACAAGAAAAACCTGGAAAACGGGCCCGGTTAGTGAATAGTGCTAAAACCGGGTAAATTAACGAGCGTTTTCTGTAAAAAAACAAAAAATGCTCCAGCATGTATAACTTTAGGGGGGCCGGTTTTTTTACTGCTTAAATAAGTGTAACACCCCCAAACACTGGCCTAGGAGTTAGGGGTGTCACACGCCGCGTATTATTACATAATAACGCAAGGCTCTAATAAACAGACTTAAACAGATAATCAAATAAGGCCCAAACGAAATACTTAAATAAAGTATAAGCAAAGAGATGTTAGAACATCCCCAGAAGTCATTACAAACCCACCAAACAGATGTCAAAAGCGGAAGCTAACGAAATATGCCCAAAGGCTCAAATTCAATACAAAGGTCTCAAAAGAAACTAAATAACAAGCGACTAAACTCCAAAGGCTGAGGGTAGACAATCCTCGCTAATCAATCTGCAAAAGCGTTAGAAGTAGGGGAATGAGCACACAACTATGCCCAGTAGATGACCAACTTCATCAACCAGCATGCTCAAAACATTTACAGAATGTTAACAAATCAGAAGGAGCCGAAAGAGTCTAAGAGCATGTCAGAAAACAGAAGCAGAAGTCCACACCATAAGGGACTAAACAGAGCAGAAGCAGACAGAAGCAGAAAACAGAGTGGGACACTAGCGATCACAGCATACAGACAGAATGAGCAACTAGCTCGTGAACAGAACGAGGAAACCTCACTCGTAAACAGAACAGGTGTAAACACCCGTGAACAGAACGGGGAACATCACCCGTGAATAGAAGGATCCTACATAGCGCGCTACGAGACAGTGTAACCAGCCATCCAAAGGCTCAGACACAGAGATAACTAGGTCCCAAAACAGAAGCTTAAATACAGATAAGCATATGTGCACCAAAGGCACCAGAAAGCACATAGATGGCTTGGAAATCAGATGGGGAATCCAACCCCGCAAACGGAAGTCAAAACAGAGCTCAAACGAGCAAGTTATTGTCAAAACAGAGGTATGTCCGAACTTGTGTCCGGACATCAATGTTCGGACACAAGTCGAGACTCAGAAGATGAAATCAGACAGATGTCCGAACATGTGTCCGAACTACGAAGTTCGGACACAGGTCGAACTTCAAAACAGTAGAGGAGACAGAGGTGTCCGAACATCCAAGTTCGGACGGATGTTCGGACGTTCTTCGGAAATCAGAACGTGTAGAGTCTGAACTTGTGTCCGGACATCAGATGTTCGGACACAAGTCGAAGCCAAAATCAGAGAAAAACAGAAGGCTGTGTCCGAACTTCAAAGCTCGGACAGAAGTTCGGACACAGCGAAAACTTCAGAAAGTTTAAGCGCAGAAGGGCATGTCCGAACGTCCAAGGTCGGACGGAAGTTCGGACATGCCGAAAAACTCAAAAGACAGAAGCGAATTCAACACAAACAGAGCCACAAAACCATCTCAAATCAACACACGCATTTACAAAACAACCCTGGGGGTTTAATCCATTGAAATGGCATTAAAACAGGCACAAATCACACACAAACACAAGGCAAACATTGAATCAATTTGCAGAATCTGAACTCCCCAAGGCTGAACACACGGATCGAATCCGAAAGCCACCTACCTCGAATTAACAGCAGACGAACCACTAACTGAACAGTAGAATCCAGCCAATGTAGACCCTCAAACGCAGACCGAACGCAAACCAATACACTGAGCAAAACACAATTGCAAAACTCCCAATTCAGAAAACAGAACCCAAACCCTGAAACTGAAATTACATTCCAAACTGCGCACAATCCTCACCTGAATTCGCCAACAAGGGAGCCAACGGGAAGAAAACGAGTGCAGCGCGTAGAAGACTGAAGATTCTGGCAATCAGATTGCAGAGACCAGAATTAGAAGGAGGAAACATCCAAAACCTAAACCTCAAACTGAATTGTGATATCCATATACAATTCGCAAACCTGATCGCGGAGGAAGCAGCAAAACGTTGAAGAATTCCCAGCAGCAGACGAAACTCCACTCAGCAGCACTTGCACAGATTGAGCGCTTGGAAGAACGTAGCAGTTGAGAGAGAGAACAGAGAGAGGAAGCACAGAGAAGGAAGGAGCGTCTGAGGATTTTCAAAACTGACGGAGTTAGTGGAGTCGTGGAAGCGTGATTAGAATAATGACTAGGGGATTATTAATATAACTCACCTCAATTAATAATCCCTTACCAAAATCAGAAAGAAGAAAGACCACTTCGCCCTTGTCTTTAATCCAAAGGACTTATGTCCTGAATTAAGATTAAACCAACTTAAAGTTAAATTGTGACGAAATAAAATAATAACCAAATCTTGGGTTATAACATCACCTCCCCCTTAAAAGAATTTCGTCCTCGAAATTAAAACATACCTACTGATCGAAAAGGGCGGGAAACTTAGAACGCACTTCGCTTTCGACCTCCCAGGTCGCCTCTTCCTCGGACTGACCCGACCACTGCACCTTCACCAAGGGCATGGTCTTACTCCGAGCTTACGAACATCTCGGGCTAGAATCCTCGAAGAAGAACTGCCTCAAACGTGAAGTCCTCCCTCAACTGAAGCGGACTGAAGTCGATCACATGAGATGGGTCCGGAATATACTTCCTCAGCATGGAAACGTGGAAAACACTGTGCACTGTTGCTAAAGATGGAGGCAGAGCCAAACGATAGGCAACCGGTCCGATCCTCTCTAGGATCTCAAAAGGACCCACAAAACGAGGGCTAAGCTTGCCTCTCTTCCCAAACCGAACAACTCCACGAACCGGAGAAACCTTCAAATACACATGGTCGCCCAGCTCAAACTCTAGAGGTCGTCTCCTCTGATCGGCGTAGCTCTTCTGACGACTCTGAGCCACAAGCAGACGCTCTCTGATAGACTGAATCTTGCCCACAGCATCCTGAACTAAGTCTGGACCAATCACAGCTCTCTCCTTCAGATCATCCCAACAGATGGGTGGACCTGCATCTCCTGCATACAAGGCCTCAAACGGAGCCATCCCGATACTGGTCTGAAAGCTGTTATTATAGGCGAACTCAATCAATGCAACGTGCTGATCCCAACTGCCCCCAAAGTCCAAACACATGCTATGAGCATGTCCTCAAGGACCTGATTCGTCCTCTCTGTCTGACCGTCTGACTGAGGATGGTAAGCTGAACTGAAAGACAACCTCATCCCCATAGCCTGGTGCAAACTCTGCCAGAATCTGGACACGAAACGCGGATCTCTGTCAGACACAATCGAAGCAGGAACTCCATGTAGACGCACAATCTCATCCACGTACAGCTGAGCCAAGCGATGCAAACTGAAGGTCTTCCTGACAGGTAGGAAGTGAGCGCTCTTCGTGAGCCGGTCCACAATGACCCAAACTGCATCAAAACCCCTCGGAGTCTTAGGCAGTCCCATAACAAAGTCCATACCGACGCTCTCCCACTTCCACTCCGGAACGGGAAGAGGCTGAAGCAAACCAGCTGGTCTCTGATGCTCGGCCTTGACCTGCTGACAGGTCCGACATCTGGATACAAAGTCAGAAATGTCCCTCTTCATGTTGCTCCACCAAAATGTCTCACGTAAGTCCCGGTACATCTTCACACCTCCTGGGTGCACCGAGTAAGGAGCTCCATGAGCCTCCTGCATGATCTCACGTCTCAAAGCATCGTCAGCAGGCACACAGACGCGGTCTCGGAACCTTAGACAGCCATCCTCTGAAACCCTGAACTCAGACTCCTGACCCGCAGCTAACTCATCTCTGATCTTACCCAAACTGACATCAAGCTTCTGACTGGCCTTGATCCTGTCGATCAAGGTAGGCTGAATCTGCAACGCTGCTAACATGCCAGACCTCTCTGGACGAACGACCCAGACACCCATACGCTGCAACTCGAGAGCAGACCTCTGCACACCAGACACAGCACAAACTGACCCCGACGGACCCCTCCTACTGAGCGCATCAGCCACAACGTTCGCTCTACCAGGATGGTAGAGGATCTCCAGATCATAGTCGTGCAGCAACTCAAGCCATCTCCTCTGCCTCAAGTTCAACTCCTTCTGAGTGAACAGATACTTGAGGCTCTTATGGTCCGTATAAACTTTGCACGCTGCTCCATACAGATAGTGCCTCCAAATCTTCAGAGCAAACACCACAGCAGCTAACTCTAGATCGTGGGTCGGATAGTTTTTCTCATATGGCTTAAGCTGACGAGAGCCATATGCAACCACCTTCCCCTGCTGCATCAGAACACACCCAAGTCCCCTATGGGACGCATCACAGAAAACCTCAAGACCCTCGGTCCCCTCCGGAAGAGTCAAGATCGGCGCAGTAGTCAACCTCTTCTTCAGCTCCAGAAAACACCGCTCACAGGCATCGCTCCACTCGAACTTCACATCCTTCTGAAGCAGACGAGTCAACGGAATCACCAACTTGGAGAAGCCCTCCACAAACTTGCGATAGTAGCCCGATAGTCCGAGGAAGCTACGAATCTCTCCAACATTAGTAGGCTTGGCCCACTCAGTAATAGCCCTAATCTTCTCCGGATCCACGGAGATACCATCCTTGGAGACAACGTGTCCCAAGAATACCACCTGATCCAACCAGAACTCACACTACTTCAGCTTCGCGTACAACTCGTTCTCCCTCAGAGTCTGGAGAACGGTCCTCAAATGCTCCTCGTGCTCCTCAGCACTCTTGGAATACACCAAGATGTCATCAATAAATACTACAATGAACTGGTCCAAAAACGGCTTGAACACCCGGTTCATCATATCCATGAATACTGAAGGCGCATTCGTCAGCCCGAATGGCATCACTAGGAACTCGTAATGTCCATAACGAGTCCTGAAAGCGGACTTAGGCACATCGTCTGCCTTAATCCTCAACTGATGATATCCCGACCTCAGATCGATCTTCGAAAACACCTTAGCTCCTGCTAACTGGTCGAACAAGTCATCAATGCGCGGGAGAGGATACCTATTCTTAATGGTAACCTTGTTGAGCTCCCTGTAGTCAATGCACAACCGCATGCTACCGTCCTTCTTCTTAACAAATAACACCGGCACTCCCCAAGGCGACACACTAGGGCGAATGAAGCCCTTATCCAGCAGCTCCTGCAACTGGACCTTCAATTCCTTAAGCTCAGCAGGCGCCATCCGGTATGGGGCCTTCGAAATCGGCTGAGTCTCAGGTGCGAGCTCGATCGAGAACTCCACCTCTCTAACAGGGGGAAGCCCAGGTACGTCATCCTGGAACACATCTGTGAACTCTGACTACTGGAATCTCCTCCAACTTCACATCCTTGGAACCTCAGGGATGTAGCACAGATATCCTGGCATCCTTTCCTCAGAAAGCGGAACGCCTGCATCGCTGATATGACTGGCGGCGAGCACGGGAGTCCATTCCCTGCTACAATCAAACGGGGCTGGCCCGGCTCCTCAAAAGTGACTCTCGAAGCGGCACAATCGATGTGGGCATGGTGCGCAGCAAGCCAATCCATGCCCAGGATCACATCAAAACTAGTCATCTCCATCGGGATGAGGTCAGCACACAGAATCCTATTCTTGACTAACACAGGACTAGCTTTACAGACAGAATTCAACAACATAGAAGAGTCCCTAACCAATGGACTATGCACACACAGCTCAACACCCAGAGGCACAACAGGCAAACCGAGCTCACCCACCAACTCAGCAGAAATAAAAGAGTGGGTGGCTCCAGAGTCAAACAACCAGAAAACAGAACGAGAAGACAGCTGGAGAATACCTGTGACAACTCTGTCAGTCGATCGGTCTCTCTCTCCAGCCATCGCGTACACTCTGGCCTGGCCCTGGGGCTTCTTCTGCTCAGCCCGGTCTCGATCTCTGGACCCTGAAGCAGACTCAACGGCTCTACCTCCAGAACTACCCCTGCTCCTCTCAGCCTGAGGGCAATCAGCAATCCTATGTCCCATGGATCCACACTTGAAACAGGCCCCGGACTTCCTGTAGCAGTCCTGACCCCTGTGAAACTTGCCACAGACCTGGCACTTCGGTCTCCAGTAGACTGCTTCTTCTGAGAAGCAGACTGATCCCTCCTATCGCTCTCATCGGACCTCTGCTTCCTCTTCTGGTCCTTCCCTCCAGACTGGCGACCTCTCAAGTCGGCCTCTACCAACAGGGCGACATCAGCAACGTCCCTGAAGGTCTTGTGACGCAGGGGCGTCACAGCAGAACGGATATCAGGCCTCAGGCCGCTCTCAAACTTCCTGGCCTTCCTATGCTCGTCAGGCTCAGGTGCAAACTTAGACAGACTGATGAACTTACGAACGTACTCCTCAACGCTCATGTCCCGACCCTGGCGTAGTCGGTTATACTCCAAGATGCGCTGGTCCTTATACACGTCGGGGTAGAACTGTTTGTTGAACTCCCCAGTGAACTGCTCCCACGTCCAAGGCTGTGGGAACTTCCCCATAACTGACCTCCACCACTCCTTGGCTTCGGCCTTGAACAGAAAGGTGGCGAAGTCCACCTTCTGCTCCTCCTCTGAGCCCATCACACGTAGCAAGTCCTCCACCTCTGACAGCCAATGACTGGCCACCTGGGGGTCTCCTGCCCCATCGAACGATGGCGGCTTCAACTTCATGAACTCCTGAAGCGCCTTCACGTTCCTCCCTCCAGCATCTGCCCCAGCTGGGCCTGCTCCGCCAGCCGGTCCTCCTCCAGCTGGACCACCCCCTGCAGCCATGGTCTGCATGAGCTGCGTCATAAACTGCTGAACAGCATCAGCCACATTTCCTGGAGGGTTCGTTGCCCTTCTTGGCAATATTCTGAAAGTCCAACAGCAGGCAGTTAGACTCAGACACTAACACTGACGTTTCTGACTGACTGGCTAACTTAAAATCCCAGCAGATTAGAACCCAGAGCTCTGATACCACTAAATGTAACACCCCCAAACACTGGCCTAGGATTAGGGGTGTCACACGCCGCGTATTATTACATAATAACGCAAGGCTCTAATAAACAGACTTAAACAGATAGTCAAATAAGGCCCAAACGAAATACTTAAATAAAGTATAAGCAAAGAGATGTTAGAACATCCCCAAAAGTCATTACAAACCCACCAAACAGATGTCAAAAGCGGAAGCTAAAAATATGCCCAAAGGCTCAAATTCAATACAAAGGTCTCAAAAGAACTAAATAACAAGCGACTAAACTCCAGAGGCTGAGGGTAGACGATCCTCGCTAATCAATCTGCAAAAGCGTTAGAAGTAGGGGAATGAGCACACAACTATGCCCAGTAGATGACCAACTTCATTAACCAGCATGCTCAAAACATTTACAGAATGTTAACAAATCAGAAGGAGCCGAAAGAGTACAAGAGCATGTCAGAAAACGAAGCAGAAGTCCACACCATAAGGGACTAAACAGAGCAGAAGCAACAGAAGCAGAAAACAGAGTGGGACACTAGCGATCACAGCATACAGACAGAACGAGCAACCAGCTCGTAAACAGAACGAGGAAACCTCACTCGTAAACGAACAGGTGTAAACACCCGTGAACAGAATGGGGAACATCACCCGTGAACAGAAGGATCCTACATAGCGCGCTACGAGACAACGTAACCAGACATCCAAAGGCTCAGACACAGAGATAATAGGTCCCAAAACAGAAGCTTAAATACAGATAAGCATATGTGCACCAAGGCACCAGAAAGCACATAGATGGCTTGGAAATCAGATGGGGAATCCAACCCAGCAAACGGAAGTCAAAACGAGCTCAAACGAGCAAGTTATTGTCAAAACAGAGTATGTCCGAACTTGTGTCCGGACATCAATGTTCGAACAAGTCGAGACTCAGAAGATGAAATCAGACAGATGTCCGAACATGTGTCCGAACTACGAAGTTCGGACACAGGTCAACTTCAAACAGTAGAGGAGACAGAGGTGTCCGAACATCCAAGTTCGGACGGATGTTCGGACGTTCTTCGGAAATCAGAACGTGTAGAGTCCGAACTTGTGTCCGGACATCAGATGTTCGGACACAAGTCGAAGCCAAAATCAGAGAAAAACAAAGGCTGTGTCCGAACTTCAAAGCTCGGACAGAAGTTCGGACACAGCGAAAACTTCAGAAAGTTTAAGCGCAGAAGGGCATGTCCGAACGTCCAAGGTCGGACGGAATTCGGACATGCCGAAAAACTCAAAAGACAAGCGAATTCAACACGAACAGAGCCACAAAACCATCTCAAATCAACACACACATTTACAAAACAACCTTGGGGGTTTAATCCATTGAAATGGCATTAAAACAGGCACAAATCACACACAAACACAAGGCAAACATTGAATCAATTTGCAGAATCTGAACTCCCCAAGGCTGAACACACGGATCGAATCCGAAAGCCACCTACCTCGAATTAACAGCAGACGAACCACTAACTGAACAGCAGAATCCAGCCAATGTAGACCCTCAAACGCAGACCGAACGCAAACCAATCACTGAGCAAAACACAATTGCAAAACTCCCAATTCAGAAAA
The DNA here is from genome assembly GCA_023374045.1 of Limonium bicolor. Lineage (NCBI taxonomy): Eukaryota > Viridiplantae > Streptophyta > Magnoliopsida > Caryophyllales > Plumbaginaceae > Limonium > Limonium bicolor. The sequence goes on from CM041781.1 coordinate 38,333,815, forward strand.
CAGAACCCAAACCCTGAAACTGAAATTACATTCCAAACTGCGCCCATCCTCACCTGAATTTGCCAACAAGGGAGCCAACGGGAAGAAAACGAGTGCAGCGAGCAGAAGACTGAAGATTCTGGCAATCAGATTGCAGAGACCAGAATTAGAAGGAGGAAACATCCAAAACCTAAACCTCAAACTGAATTATGATAACCATATACAATTCGCAAACCTGATCGCGAAGGAAGCAGCAAAACGATGAAGAATTCCCAGCAGCAGACGAACTCCACTCAGCAGCACTTCACAGATTGAGCGCTTGGAAGAACGTAGCAGTTGAGAGAGAGAACAGAGAGAGGAAGCACAGAGAAGGAAGGATGATAATTGTGAAATTGATATGATTTATAGGTGTTAAATTCTTATTTTATGTAGCATTTTTATGTGCTTTCTCACACTTATCGTATGCTTTTCATGACTCTTACTTTGGGTAAAATCTGATGCAAATTTATATTTTAAAAGCAGGAAATGATGGTGAAAATGCATAGATCTCCTTACAAGCTTTCCAACGCCGCAAACGGGGAACAAATCGGAGCTCATGAAGAATTTAGACCCTGTCAAAGTTGTGTCCGATGTGATATATTTATATATATATATTTACGAGACTGCCGTGAAAGGATTCAGAAGAAGAAGGGGTGAGATTGGAAATATAAAAGAAAGGAACTCCAAAGGTTTCTAAGAGTTTGAGATGTGAAAGGTCTTCATTTATTTCGAGAAACTGAAGGGAATTAAAATAATATCATCAATGAGCTAAGTGAAGGGCCTTGAATTTAACCTATAATATGGAGGACTTTTGCAAAGAACTCATCCACTCATCCACTCATCCACAATTCACGATTCAGGATTCAACATTCAGATTTCAAGACGAGGCATTTGGAAGACTAGCGCAGCGCCGTGAACCCTCTTCAACATCAAGAAGAGATTTTCTGCTCCGTTTTCACCAGTCCATTCACCTGACTTCTAGCAAATCTTGATAGATAGGTCAAATTTTGTTAGTCTGTGGAAAAAAACTTTATCTGATTAATGACTTTAGCCTTCAGATGCGATTAAAATTCTTGTGCTTATTCTCTCTGCATTTGTAGTGATAGTTCATGATTTATTTAATTATATCGCGTTCTATGCGGAGGAGTTCTAATTGGCTAGGATTTAGTCATATAGAAATTGTAAGAATTTGCCGAACCCTTTTCTCGAATCAACTGGGAATAAAACTGTAGGATTTAACTAGGATCCACTACCTGAACCCGGAGTTCCGCTTTTATTATTTGAATATCAGTTTGATTTTCTCTTGTTCTTTTCTTATTTTATTAATCGACAATTTTCCCCCAACTACAGCTTTTCGCTAGGATTAGACTAGTTCGTTTAGTCCCTTGGTTCGACATCCCGGTAGCTTATTTTACTTTACTACTACGACCGGGATTTGTTTTGCAACCCGTAGGTTTATTTTATTTACTAAATTCTAGATTATTTTCATAGTTTTAGTAGATCAAAAATTCCGTTTGCAAATTGGCGCCGTTGCCGGGACTAGATTTCTGTCTAGTCCTTAGCCTTGGTTGTTAATTGTTTTAATTTTCTTTTATTGATTTTTTTGTTTAGTTCATATTATTTTAAGTTATTTCTTTATGTGTTTTTACTTAATTTATTTAGTATTATTTTTTAGTTATTGTTCTAATTTTATATTACTCTTTTTCTTATTTTAGTATTCGGTTTTTAGTATATTTTGTTATTAGCAATTTCACTAATTTTGTTAATTTATTTCTTTCTTGTTTTAATTTAGCTATAACTTTAATTTTGTGTTTTGCTTAACATTGTTAGTTTATTTTTATTTTTTTTGTTTATTGTTTTTTTTAATTTGTTTTTTTTCCCCTTTGTTTTCCTTCTGTTTATTTTAATTTATCTATTAGCTTAATTTCATTTTTCTTTATTTCGGTATTTTTCATATATTACTTTTCTATCCTTTATTTTATTTTTTCAGTTCTAATCCTTTTTAGTTTGTGTTGTTTCTTTTTGTGACCTTTTGCAGGTAGTTGATGGTACATACTCGCTCTCGGTCAGATACTTATATTGATTTAAATAAGGTTTTGGACCCAGAGATCGAGCGTACTTTTTCAGCGAGCTAGACGCCAACAGCAGTTCCAAAGACAGTTAGAATGGCGGCTCCTGTAAATGGTGCTCATGCGATGAGGCAATTTAATCGACCTGAAGCTGTGCCTAGAAGAAGTCCGGTATCCTCCCTGTGCTCACACCTGCACTCACAGAGGAGTGGAAGGGCTTGAAACCTTTCCACCAGTCCAAGGTTGTTCGGGAGCTACCTGGAGGCACATTCAATGGTACTACCCAATGACACTCTGGATCATGTAAATCGCTTCCTTATTCACATTGATCAGATTGGGTGTTCTGAAGGTTTGTTGGAATTTGTTCGGTTGAGTCTCTTTCCTAATACCCTATCTGGTGAGGCTGTTAATTGGTTTTATCTCGTCTTCCTTCTGGTATTAATCACGACATGGGAGCAGATGACTACCATGTTCTATGATAAATATTATCCTATTTCCAGAACTATTGACTTGTAGCTGCTGCTTTGCTTGCTTTTAAAACAGGAACTGAGATGATATGTGAGGCATGGATAGATTTAAGGAGATGCTTCGCCAGTGCCCACACCATGGCCAAGACATGACCTGCATGCTATGACGTTCTTCACAAGCTCCACCATATACATAAGGCTGAGGTACGATCTGCTTTGGGTGGTGACATCCTCAACAGGTCTGGTACTAACTTCATGGCAGCCATGGAGACTTATTTGATGAGGTGCGCCAGTGGGGATCAGAAGGTAGCAGGTCTATGACAGTTTGGGGCAAAGGGTGTGCAAAATCTTGATCCTTGGATGGCACACATGGAGGAGACCCAAGCACAACAAACTACTCTGGTAAGCTCTCTGGTTAAAAGATTTGATGATTTTATGATTAATCAACAACCAGTGGCAGGAGTGAAGAGGATAGCTACCAGCTCATCAGACCCACTTTGTTGTCAATGTGGGGCGCTCATGTTTTTGAGATGTGCCCACAATTGGAGGAGATGAGACAAGCTGAGGAAGCCACTTTGTGGGGCAGGGGAATTACAACCTTGAACAAAAATCAACATCCAAATCTCAGGTATGGTATCCCAACATGCTTTGAATTCTAACCTTTTGCAGGCAACCAGCAGGGACCACCTGGGTTCTCTCGGCCTTCTTATAACCAAGCCCGCCCACAAAGCCAGTTTCAGCAGGCCAGAGCTCCTATCAGCCAGTTGTACCTCAACAACCTGTTAAATCCACCTCTGATGCAAAGATGGACCAACTTCAGGAGTTGATTGCATCCATGGCGAGTACTCAGAAGACTCCAACTGAGACGCAGAACAATATCAATCAATCCTTGATGGCTGGTCAGAAAAGTTTAGAGAATTCGGTTCAGAGTATGCAGCACAGATGAATCAGATGAACCAGATACTCCTTAATCAACAGCAACAACGACAACCTGGCACATTTCCTTCCCACCTCATCCAAACCCGAAGGAGCTAAGGCGTTGATTGTTTGTAAAGAGGTAATATCTCCTGTGGTTGATCTTGAAGATGATACCGTATCTGCTGCAGTAACTTTGAGGAGTGGAAGGCAGTTGGAAGATAAGCAGAAAGAAAAGTGGCTGAAGATCAAACTAGTGAAGAGATCAACCCTTCTATTGTTGATGTACCATCAGGGTCTTCAGTCCCTCCTGTGGTAAATTCTGAGGAGATCCGGCTCCTATTCTTCCTACTCCATCTCCTCTCGCATTACTATTGATATCTCTTCTTCCTCTCCTAAGCGTGTTGAGCTTCCATTTCCTAATAGGATGAAGAAGAAACATCTAGATGAACAATTTGCTAAATTTCTGAGCATTTTTAAGAAGCTAACACTTGATATTCCTTTGATTGATGCTTTGCAGGAGATGCCTAATTATGCTAAATTCTTGAAGGATCTCCTGACAAAGAAAAAGAAGAAAGAGGATAAAGAAACAGTCCACCTGACAGAGGAGTGCTCTGCTGCTCTTCTTCGAGCACTTCCTCCTAAGCAAAAGGATCCAGGCAATCCCATTGTCCCTTGTTTTATTGGTGATGTAGACTGCGGTAGTGGCTTGTGTGACTTGGGTGCTAGCATCAACATCATGCCCTATGCCACCTTCTTGAAGGTAAGAGGTGGAGAGTTGCAACCAGTCCCCTTCAAGCTCCAGCTAGCCGACAGATCTGAGATTAAACCAATGGGTATTGTTCGAGATTTAGTAGTTGGGGTGGACCGTTTCATTTTTCCTGCTGATTTTGTTGTTTTAGATATGGATGATGATGTGGAAGTTCCTCTTATTTTGGGTCGACCTTTTCTGAGTACTGCTAAAGCTGTAATTGATGTGCATGATGGTAAGATTACTTTGCGGTACGAGGACGAAAAGATTGAGTTTGACATGAAAAAGATGATGAGGTCAACTTCTAATTCTGTTCATTCTGTGATGTCGATAAGTCTGGTAAATGATGATGGAGAAGATTGTGATTTGTTAGATAATGATGACATGTTTGCTTTTACTTCTTTTTCACTTACTGATTCTGAGCCATTGGAGCAAGTTCTTGTTGCTTCTTTGGAGGAAAAGACTACCAATCTTGAGGTGAATGCAGCGCTTGCTCATATGGAGAGAGGAAGGGTTGGTTTTCATGCTTATCGCCCTCCGTTGGAGAGGCTTGATAGAGAGGTTCAGAGGCCCATTCCTTCTGTTGAGCAGCCACCTACACTTGAGCTTAAGGAGCTCCCTTCTAACCTTAAGTATTCTTTTCTTGCTGATAATAATTGCTTGCCTGTCATTGTTTCTTCTTCTTTGACTTCTGGGCAGGAAGGCAAGTTACTTGAGGTTTTGAAGAGGCGCAAGAGAGCGATTGGGTGGACGTTAGCTGACATTAAGGGCATTGACCCGGCCTTCTGCACACATCATATCTACATGGAGGAAGATTACAAGCCTGTCAGACAGCCACAGCGTCGGCTTAACCCCAACATGCAAGAAGTTGTCAAGAAAGAGGTGTTGAAGCTTCTCGATGCTGGGATCATCTACCCCATTTCTGACAGTACATGGGTGAGTCCAGTACAGGTAGTTCCTAAGAAAGGTGGGTTTGAGGCTGTTCTGAACGACAAAGGTGAGTCAATTCCTCAAAGAAAGATCACTGGTTGGCGCATGTGTATAGACTATAGGCGTTTGAATTCTGCCACCAGGAAAGATCATTTCCCTCTCCCTTTTATTGATCAAATGCTTGAGAGGTTGGCTGGGCAAGAGTATTATTGCTTTTTAGATGGTTTTTCAGGGTACTTTCAGATTCCCATTGCGCCAGAGGACCAAGACAAGACCACTTTCACTTGTCCTTATGGTACCTTTGCGTATAGAAGAATGCCCTTTGGACTGTGCAATGCTCCTGCCACCTTTCAGCGTTGTATGCAGGCAATCTTTGCTGATTTCATCGAGCAGAGCATTGAGGTATTTATGGATGATTTTTCTGTTTATGGCTCTAGCTTTGATGTTTGTTTGGAGCAGCTTGATCGAATCCTAGGCCGATGTGAGGAGACAAATCTGGTTCTCAACTGGGAGAAGTGTCACTTCATGGTCAAGGATGGGATTGTGCTAGGCCACAAAGTGTCTGCTAAGGGGATTGAGGTTGATCAAGCGAAGGTAGAGGTAATTGAGAAATTGCCAACACCTACTTGTGTGAAAGAGGTAAGAGCTTTCTTAGGGCATGCAGGTTTTTATAGACGGTTTATTCAGGATTTCTCTAAAATTGCAAAACCGTTGACTGACCTGCTTCTGAAAGATGCCCCATTTGTCTTTTCTAATGATTGCGTATCTGCTTTTGATTTGATTAAGCAAAAATTGGTAGCTGCACCCATTGTTGTTTCACCTGACTGGTCATTACCTTTTGAGATTATGTGTGATGCCAGTGATTATGCAGTGGGGGCAGCTCTGTGCCAAAGGAAGGACAAAATTCTCAGGGTCATTGCTTATGCAAGCAAAACATTGAATGATGCCCAGAGGAACTACACCACCACTGAAAAAGAGCTTCTGGCTGTGGTATTTTCCCTAGATAAGTTTAGATCATATCTTTGGGGAAGTAAAGTAATTGTTCATACTGACCACACTGCTCTTAGATATTTATTTGCTAAGAAAGAGGCCAAGCCTCGCTTGCTTCGTTGGATTCTCTTGTTACAGGAATTTGACATTGAAGTGAGAGATAAAAGTGGTAAATTGAATGTCGTGGCTGACCATCTTTCTCGGTTGGTAGTTCCTGATGATGGTGTACCAATTAATGAATTTTTCCCTGATGAGACTGTTTTTGTTTTGCATAAGGTGCATGAGCCATGGTACGCTGACCTGGCCAATTATCTTGTTTCTGGGGTGGTACCTTATGACTTTTCCTATGCTCAAAAGAAGAAATTTTTATCTGACGCTAAGCATTATATCTGGGAAGACCCCTATCTCTTTCGAGTTTGTGCAGATGGTTTAATTCGCAGGTGTCTTCCAGATGATGAGGTTGCTAGTGTCATAGAGTTCTGTCACTCCAGAGAGGCGGGAGGTCACCATGGTTCCCACAGGACAACTGCAAAAGTTTTGGAGTCTGGTTTTTATTGGCCTACTCTTCATAAGGATTGCCAAGCCTTTGTAGCCAAGTGTGATAGTTGTCAAAGGCTAGGCAACACTTCTAGACGGCACGAGATGCCTCAGCACGGTATTTTAGAAGTTGAATTGTTTGATTGCTGGGGTATTGACTTTATGGGCCCTTTTCCTTCTTCTCAGGGTTACCAGTATATTCTCGTCGCCGTTGACTACGTGTCAAAGTGGGTAGAGGCTATTCCTTGCCAGCATGCTGATTCCAAAACAGTGGTTAAATTTCTGAAGAAGCACATCTTTACTCGCTTCGGGGTTCCAAGGGCGATCATTAGTGATGGAGGATCACATTTTTGTAATCGTTCCTTCGATGCCCTGATGGCTAAGTATGGAGTGCGCCACAAGGTTGCTTTGCCCTACCATCCACAGACAAATGGACAAGCTGAAGTGTCCAATCGAGAGCTCAAGTGGATTCTCCAAAAGACCGTCAGTTCTTCCAGAAAGGATTGGTCTCAGAAGCTCGATGACGCTCTATGGGCCTACAGAACTGCATTCAAGACTCCCATCGGGATGTCTCCTTTCAGGTTAGTGTATGGTAAGTCTTGTCATTTGCCAGTGGAGTTAGAACACAAGGCATACTGGGCACTTAAGGCCCTGAACTTTGATATTCATGTGCTGGTGAAAGAAGGAAGTTTCAGCTCTCAGAGCTAGAAGAGCTCAGGGATGAAGCTTACAACAGTGCGAAAATTTATAAAGAGCGCACCAAGAAGCTCCATGATCAGATGATTCAGAGAAGGGACTTCAAAGTTGGAGATTGGGTGCTGCTCTACAATTCTAGATTGAAGCTTTTCCCTGGGAAGCTTAAGTCCCATTGGGCCGGTCCTTTCAAAGTTGTTGGTATCACTTCCTATGGAGCCTACGAGCTTGAGAATAAAAAGGGTGAAGTGTTTAAAGTCAATGGGGCTCGCTTGAAAAAGTACTTTGGTATAGTTGATGCTAACATTGATTTGCATGCAGTTGCTTTTGTGCTGGATCAGCCGGCTGCCCCAGATGCTTCAAGTCTCTCGAAGTCGAAAGATAAAAAGAATAAAATTCCTTGGAGGCTTCGATATGCATTTAGGAAGCTTCGAAAGCTTGCTCTAGGAAGTTGTGGTATTCCCAGCCACACTTCCTCTTCTTCTGATCAATAGCTTGGGAAGTCTAGCCAGAGACTTTAAATCTGGGCAGCTTGGTGGGAGGCAACCCACCGGTTTGCATCTCTTTTCATTTTTTTAGTTAATTGTTTGTTTTTTTCCTTCTCTTTTAGCTTGTGGTATGTTGACTGGTGCTATGCTTACTGCAAGAGCCTTGGCTCTTCTTATTTTTCTGCTGATGGTTTTGTCTGGTTCCACTTGAGTTCTCCTGGCTTTGCAGATTATATTTCTCATCTTGCTTACTTTGTCGCTTAGCTGAACTCAAGTGTGGGGTTGGACTAGCTACACACCCTGAGCGGACTCTGGGGAGTATTCTTACCTTTTCTTCTCTTAAAATTTTTTTCATGCTCCCTTGTGATCTGCTGTGTACGATTTTGTTTCCCCGTTGGATTGCTTGCACAATGTTAATTCTTCCTAAGCAATGAGGACATTGCTTCACTCTAAGTGTGGGGTGGGGTAAGCTCCTTCGCCGCTTGTTTTTTTGCGTCTCTGAGCTCTTTTCTCTTGCATTTGTTAAAGTCTTGCTGTGATTACTCAACTTGGAAGGAAGTCATAGAGGAAGTATAGTTGGTTAGCTGATCTTGGGGTGCAAAATTTTGAAATTTTATGGTTTTTAATTGCTAAATTGAAGTCTTTGTTCTAGAAATGCTTAAATAAATGAGAATATTCTCCATCTGAACTTTGTTCTTAGCTTTGAGCCTTGGAATGAATTGGATTGAAATGGTTGAAAAAGAACAAGGCAAGGTACTCCGCTGATCCTAAGCATGCTAATTTTAATTCTGATCCAAATCAGGCCTCGTCCACTTGGTTATTAAGTCCTTTGGGGTGCTTCATCACCTAGCTACCTAAGGTCCTTGTGATCTGGGATAGTTGACCCAAAGCCGCTACATGGGTGGAGAGAAAAGTCTGTGGTGAAAGAAATTGAAAGCGCTTTAATTGAAATATTTATGCACATGCTATGCTGAATTTAGATTATTTTCTTTTATGGATCAAGAGTATGTGGCATTGAAAGGTACGATGGAATATGATCTTACTTCATGCCCCTTGTCGTTTCCGTGGTTTGTGAAGGAAAAAGGTGGATTGGCTCAAGGTTAAAGACAAGGCTCTTATGGTTTTGTTTCTCATTTGTTAGCTTTGAATGACTTAATGTTTATGGAAAGAATGAATTATTTTGAATAGTTTGAATTGCCCCCTTGATTGGTAAAGCTAGCAATTCCTTTCTTCTGTGCTCTTCCTTTCCTGTTGAGTTCCAATAGCTTGGCATTACATGTGCTTGAGAGTTTTGCTTGAGGACAAGCAAAAGGCTAAGTGTGGGGTGATTTGATAAGTGTGAAATTGATATGATTTATAGGTGTTAAATTCTTATTTTATGTAGCATTTTTATGCGCTTTCTCACACTTATCGTATGCTTTTCATGACTCTTACTTTGGGTAAAATCTGATGCAAATTTATATTTTAAAAGCAGGAAATGATGGTGAAAATGCATAGATCTCCTCACAAGCTTTCCAACGCCGCAAACGGGGAACAAATCGGAGCTCATATGAAGAATTTAGACCCTGTCAAAGTTGTGTCCGATGTGATATATTTATATATATATATATTTACGAGACTGCCGTGAAAGGATTCAGAAGAAGAAGGGGTGAGATTGGAAATATAAAAGAAAGGAACTCCAAAGGTTTCCAAGAGTTTGAGATGTGAAAGGTCTTCATTTATTTCGAGAAACTGAAGGGAATTAAAATAATATCATCAATGAGCTAAGTGAAGGGCCTTGAATTTAACCTATAAATATGGAGGACTTTTGCAAAGAAACTCATCCACTCATCCACTCATCCACAATTCACGATTCAGGATTCAACATTCAGATTTCAAGACGAGGCATTTGGAAGACTAGCGCAGCGCCGTGAACCCTCTTCAACATCAAGAAGAGATTTTCTGCTCCGTTTTCACCAGTCCATTCAACCTGACTTCTAGCAAATCTTGAGATTAATTTGGAGATGACTTCTAAACCTCTCTCTCCTTTTATTTCTTCTCTAGATATGCTAGGCTAAGGGATTTTTCTCTGGGGGATGGTAGTTGTAAATAGTTAAACTTTACAGAATTATTATCAGTTGATTTGGGATTTATATTGGGTTTGTTTCAGATTATAAATTTTCTATGAGCTATTAATAAAAATTGCTAATTTATTTATAGCCTTGCGAAATCTGTCAAGAACTGATCGGTAATTGATAGATAGGTCAAATAATCTGTTAGTCTGTGGAAAAAACTTTATCTGATTAATGAGTTTAGCCTTCAGATGCGATTAAAATTCTTGTGCTTATTCTCTCTGCATTTGTAGTGATAGGTTCATGATTTAATTTATCGCGTTCTATGCGGAGGAGTTCTAATTGGCTAGGATTTAGTCATATAGAAATTGTAAGAATTTGCCGAACCCTTTTCCCGAATCAACTGGGAATAAAACTGTAGGATTTAACTAGGATCCACTACCTGAACCCGGAGTTCCGCTTTTATTATTTGAATATCAGTTTGATTTTCTCTTGTTCTTTATTTTATTAATCGACAATTTTCCCCCAACACATACAGCTTTCGCTAGGATTAGACTAGTTCGTTTAGTCCCTTGGTTCGACATCCCGGTAGCTTATTTTACTTTACTACTACGACCGGGATTTGTTTTGCAACCCGTAGGTTTATTTTATTTACTAAATTCTAGATTATTTTCATAGTTTTAGTAGATCAAAAATTCCGTTTGCAAAGGAGCGTCTGAGGATTTTCAAAACTGACGGAGTTAGTGGAGTCGTGGAAGCGTGATTAGAATAATGACTAGGGATTATTAATATAACTCACCTCAATTAATAATCCCTTACCAAAATCAGAAAGAAGAAAGACCACTTCGCCCTTGTCTTTAATCCAAAGGACTTCCATGTCCTGAATTAAGATTAAACCAACTTAAAGTTAAATTGTGACGAAATAAAATAATAACCAAATCTTGGGTTATAACAATAAGACTCCCCTCTCTTAACAAGTAACTAGAAAGAAAAAGAAACAAAAGTACAAAAAGTAAGAAACCCTCTCTCTCCTCTCATTCTTTTCTTTCTTCTCTCTCTCTCTCTCCTTCCTTTTTCCCCTCTCTACCGATTTCCTCCTCCTCCCTCTGGTTGCTGGCAATTTTGAAGCTCTCAAATAAGCTTCCATGGCCTCTTCATCCTTCCAAGCTTGCACAGGCTCCATTAAAGCCCCAAATGTAAAATAAATTACATATTCTTCTTCTCCTCATCATTCTCTATCCTCCTCTCTTTTCAAAATATGAAAATGATGAAGTTCATCTCCATGGGTTTGGCCGTGTGAAGATAAAAGCACATCTTCTTGAAGCTTGGAGTCCCCTCTCTCCATTAAGGTAAAAATCTCTAAGAAAAACTCATCTTTTCCCCCTCTTTGGTGCTGGCCGATTTTAGCCTCTAATGGAGCTCTATTTTTCTCTCTCTTATGAGCATCATTCCAACCTTCCAATGGTGGTGGGATCACCTTCTTGAATCAAGGGTTAAAACCCCTCTTAAAAAGACTCCAAAGGTAAACCCTAGATTTGGTATTTTAAGCATTACATTGAATTAGTATTATTCCAAGGTTTAGTATTTTAATTACACCTATTTTGTATTCCTTGGGTGATGGGATGGAGTTTGGCAACTCCATTGCCCACTTGACCAAATTTGAAAAGAGTAAGAGCAAGAGGAGATTAGAAAAAGGAAAGAAGAAATTATGAGCTTAAGGTAAGAAAACCTTCTTCATGCTAAATTTAATGCATTAGGATGTTGGGAATGGGTAAATGAATGAATGAACCAAAACTGGAATGGGAAAGTATTTGGATGAAGTAGAAAGAATTTGTAAGTTGTGTGAAATAAGGGCCTTGGAGCCAAGTAATTTGAATATGTGTATTGGTATTGTTGTTTGATGAAATTTTGAGGAATTATATGTTCTGGTAGGACCCTTGTATGGGTGTGGCTAGATTAGGATGAAATTGGATGATGAGATGAGTTTTGGGCAATGCTAGAAAAGCAACGGAGTTATGGCAAAATTTCGGCAGAAATCGAAGGTGTTTTAAGTGTATATTGAGTAAAGAATGACCTAGGCTTAACTAGGTGTTTATAGGATGGAGTTGGGTTGATTAATAACCTTGGAATGGTGTTTGGAGAACTAGAATGAAGAGTGTAAAAATCTGTAGCAAAACAGTATTTTAGTGTGTAGAAATTCTAGGAAGAAGTTAGTGTGCATAACCTTGGAAAGGAAAGGATGGACTTGGGTATAGATAGTGCAATTATCTTAGAATGAATTGGAATGGTCAAAATGGGTGAGAACAAGAGGTAGGCTGTCAAGAGAAGTTTAGAAATGCACAAGAGTGCATAAGTGCAAAGATGAGTAATGAAGTTGTAGAAATTGAGCAAGGATTTGGGTAAAGAAATTTGAGTAATGATTTGAGGAGGTTTAGAGCAAGATTAAGAGTGTTTTATGGTGGATAAACATGTTAGATTACATGTAGGAAGATTGGGGAAGAAATAGGTAGAAGAATGGATTTGAAACAGAGTCAAAAGGAGTAAACTGGCTAGGACCGACCTAGGGGACCGACCCAAGGCTGGGTCGGTCAAGTGAAAAATTTGCAGTCGGAGAATTTCTAACTTCGACCGACCCGGGGGATTGGGTCGGTCGTGGGTCGGTCTAGTGTAGAGGTTCAAGACGGAAAGTTACTGACTTGGACTGACCCAGGGGAGTTGGGTTGGTCGTGGGTCGGTCGAGATAGGAATTCCCAGACCCGATACACACTGACTTCGACGACGACCCAGGAAGGTTTGGGTCGGTCGGGACAAGCTGTGGGTCAGTCGGACCTAACAAAAAAAAGAGAAGAAATGAATGAAATATAAATGCAAGTATATATGTACATTTGTATATAAGTAGATGCACAAGAGTGGCATTGGTAAGATCATTGAGAGAGTAATGAAGAAGTTGTAAACTTAAGAACACATGAGTAAACTAAGTATAATGGGATAACGGGAGTAGTAATTATTTACGTACCGTATGAACATAGTATTAACATCAATGTTTGAAATACTATCAGTGGAACAAGTGTGAACCAAGGAACGTGGGAACACACGGTAAAGCTAAACCCCAGTGAAAGGTATGATTTTCTCATGCCTCGTATGCTAACCGAGCTATGTTGACTTTTGTGCTTGTATGCCGGCTAATCAAGATTAAAGCATGAAAATGGTTTATTGCCTTTCATTGTATGTCTTGCTGTATGATGTATAAGATAACCCCTCTTGAATGATTGAGTGGCCTAGCTTAGCGTATAGACCAACTCATAGGTGAGTCTTATTGATTAGTGACTCGTAGTAAGAGTCATGATGCGAATTAACGAAAAACGTGGAAACGTGCTAAAACTAATGAACCAAGAAACGTTAACATAAACCAATGAACTCACTAGAATGTGAGAGAGTGTACGGGACTAGTAACTTCCCAAAAACGGTAAGAGAACCGAAATGAACAATCCATAAAATAATAAATAGTGGAACTATATAAGTAACCAATATTAGAGGAATGGATGATGGTGCAAGACATAAATCTGGAGAGTAGTAACGAATGATGAGGGATCTCCAAACGGGGAGAAAGAGAGCATCGAATTAAACCGGATGAATGAATGGCTAACATGGACGGTTGACTGACGAATTGTCTTCCCTAGGAAGTATGTAATCTTGTATATGTATGTAAGTATTGCTGCTTGTATTGTCGTAGTATTAGTATGTATGTAAAACGAACTCCATGTATATTCGACCAAAGTAGTCGGCGTACCCCGGTTAGCACGCGGGGTATGTGAATTTCATATGCAGCAATTTGCTGAGCCCCTAGGGGCACCGTTTTTATTTACAGGTACTTTGAAGCTGACCACCGTTCGAGAGCGTAGGACGGGGTTGCTGTATAAGCATGAGTAGTTGAGTAATAGGAACTGTATTTGTATTGTGATGCGAAACTGTAAGTCCAAATTGTATCGGTAATTTGAGGATTGTAGTAAACTCGGTATGGTATTGTATTGGAGTTTGTATTTGGGATTATGAATTGCGTATGAAATGGAAAGTAATGTATTGTGTAGAGCACTCGGTATGTTCAAGTTCATCAGACCGATAGTATGTAGTATTGTAACTGGCCTTGTTAGTCACGTGGGTGACTAACGGCATTGTACACCCGCCGTTGTGTATGTAATATCCGCTGTGAAGGTATGTAATTGTAAGGTAATGACGGGATTAGCGGTAGGGGTGTTACAAAAAGTGGTATCAGAGCGAAGTATCGCTCTGAGGGACGAAATACCGAGTTTAGGAAAATACCGAGTTAGGAATTTAAAACTTAGGGCTAAGGGTTTAGTGTTAGCGTGTGAGATACGCTAGATAGGAACTTCCGTGTGAACCGGAAACCTACAACAATCATACCCGCCCTCCGCAACCCACGGTATTAAGTTGGGAGAAGAACGTTAGAGAGATGGAAAGACCTCTCACACTCGGGTAAAACCCGATCTGGTAGTTGCAAAAATAAACCTTATAAGAAAAGGAACCTGTCATACGGTAGATTCCGAGAACTGGAAGTCCCGAAGACGGTTCCCGTTGAATGACAACGACCACACTTAATGGCGGAGGATTGAAGATCCTAAGCACAGGATAATGAAAGTTACGACACCATGGGGCGACATGCTTCGCAGTCGCAAGAACCATGCGCAGCCGGCAAGAAGGAAAGCATAACCGTGCAGTGGAGCGAAAAAGACAGAGCAACAAATCTGAGACAAGAGAGTCTACGGACTGTAATGCTTGATAATACCAATAATGGTATACAAACCGACTAAGAAGCTAGTTGAGGTTGGACTAACACCAAACCTACACGCCAAGAGGCCGTAATAACCGAACGACATATTTCAGATAACAAAGGAAGTATTCATAAAACATACACCTATAGGACTACAACGTGGTTCCTAAGGATAAGTCAAGTCTCGATAACCACAGTGAAGGTATGAGACACCGGGATTGACGATAACCATGTCAAGAACACTAAGAAGCGACTTAGGAGATTGATCACCAAGGTCAAAAGACCCAAGGAAGATCTAATATTAAGACACTAAATTTGGATGGAAATGATACCGTAACCGGTATACGTTAACCAAAAAACAACCTACCCGCGCACTTGCCCAGGGCAAGTGCAGCAGAGGCAAGACAATTAGAAAACTTTTAACAACCAACAAGTACTTACTACAGTACCACCAAGAAGAGTGAAGCAAACATAGGACCACCCATTCTAGGAACTTGAAACAACAAAACATTGGAAAAGCCTAATGGCCCGACCATTGTATTAAGAACATACCAGTCAGCGAGAAGCTGAACTTGGTCAAGACCTCAGACATGGCAACGCCATGAGAAATTTCTTTTAACACTGAATTGCCATTTCAAAACCCAAAATTTTTCTTTCAAAACCACAAACCCTTCTTTTAAACCTCGGATTTTTAAAACCAAACCAACGGAATTACTGTGAGTATCATAGAGTGATACAAGAGGAGTTGACAATAGAATACTTCACCTAGGCGTGTGACGAGCACTACGAGTGTACCCAAATATGGGATGTGGGATGACCGCACTCCGAAGGAGCTTGCGGGCCTGGCAGATAGTCAGGTAAGTGGTAACATGCCAATAAGGTACCCCACGTATGTACACAAGTGGTGTACGAAACACGGGAAGTAGTTGACTCTGTTCTACGGACCATGAGTAAATTCAAACCAAAACAGCTGAACACCTCGAACGAGCAAAGGAAACTTAGATAAGCTTACAAGAAAAAGGAGTCAATAACTCACTCCAGGAGAACCATTAAGAGTTAAGAAGTGCAAGAAGCACTAACAATTGAGTAAAGACATTGGATATGTCTCAAGAAATCTTAAAGCAAATATGGGGTAGCCGGGATGAATACCCATTCTAAGCCCGGTAAGGCAATGCTTAACACGAACACTCCAATGTTTAATGGACAAGATAAAATACCCAGAGTGATCATATAAGGTTTCGGAAAATACCATTCATCACCAAAGTGAATATCAAACCAGTTATAACATGAGGAAAAACACCGATGGTCTACCCTAGGAACGGGAGACTTTATAACCCTCAACGGGATAACTCAGATCCAGAACCGCAAGGTAGGATAACAAACTGGACATACTCGTAAATATCAGCCAGATGTAATGGCATAATCAATAACACCTAGGAGCGATCCCTGAAGGGTGTCGGAAGCGTGATAAAAGCACAGGAGCTAGAATGGACACTCGGTTAGAACACCGAAGGGATCCCACTTACTAGGGGATACCCTAAATTAACAATGACAACAATCAACATCAAGATACTTACCTCCAACCCAATTGATGGTATACAGAGAAGTAACCACTTGGGAACAACTTGAGATGAGAAGAGCTCTAGGCAACATGGCTAGTATGCCATAAACCTACTACAGGACACAACCCAACGGTTGAAAAAACAAATGTGAACGATATGAGGAGTTGCCAAGAACGACACCAGTGAGATGGTTTAATAACTAGCGAGCAAAGATACCCCTCGTTATTATGGTACTGCAAGAGCGGTGAACATACAGATCCCAAGAAGAGGATACCATCAATAAATGTCTGAAAATATATCCCTTTCAGAACTACTAATCTAGTGAAGCTTGAGCATACAACTATTGCCAAGCGATGTAAAATAAGCTTCAATAGCAGTTGTTGACAACCAAGTAGGTACCGGTTCAGAAGGAACACAATATGTGGGAACGTAAAGTATAAGTAAATAACGCTCAAGGAGCTCAGAAGTATAAACGCTGAACCATGGTATAAATGATGGAAATGCATGAGCTGAAGCTAACAACAGTGGATGCCATGTAAACCAATATTGTAGAATCAGTAAGAACATGGTGCGCAGCAGGCGACCAATGTATGTGAATAATCACCCAATGCTATGGAGTTGTTAAATACGAGATGGCAGACAGACCGGGCAACAACCCAAGAGTCTGCACCAAATGATGAAGCACCTCACAAAGAAGTAATGTTCATTCCTATTGCGATCACATAAGAGATTTACTGCCAAAGGTTTACGCCTCTGCACTCTGTAGGACTGAGTGTTTTGGTATTGCACTTGTGCAGTTAATGATCTAGTGGGATAGCTAGGAATATGGGAAAATGTCAATTGTGGTAGTCCTTCCTTTCACCCACGAACATGACATAAGCCAATTAAGCAAGAGCTTACAAACAAAACATGCGGACTAAGGCCAAAGAAGCACGAAGAGTGTGAAACACACCAACAATCTTAAGATGTGAATTCCATTTGAATAAAAGTGATAGGAGACTTATGAAAGTCACAAGGACCGATGCATAGAAATGCAAGGTCGTACAGGTAAAGAACACTTGTACCAAACAAAATAGTGAGCAGAATTCAGAAGCCACTGACAATAGAGGAAGCACTACAACTAAGTAGTGGCTCAACCTCAACCGAAAATAAGTCGGAGGAACCTAGTGAATAATCATGGGAGTACGAACAGTAAGTATATAGATTTCCAGAGAGCTGGTTATAAATCTAAAACTCATTGAGTTCGCGTATGGTAAGAAATACCACGCTTGATTGAATAAACCTTATTCCCACAATAAAAGGGATAAAAAGGTGATGTATATCATGTTAAAGATAACGAGAAGGGCGAATAACCCAAGTTACCAGGGTCGCACAGCAGAAGCTAGTGGGCCTAGAATTCTAAGTGAAATACACCTAGTGAATAAAAGGTTAATCATCAATGCCTTAAAGCCATTTAGGCTAGAACCGAACTCGGTTAAGAGTTGAACAACTCCAATGAAAATTCTTGACGCAGGGACTAACCGGTAATACGGTTAAGACCCTCTGATCAAGGAACATTGTATAATAGACCGCATGGAAGCTAAACCACTCCATGACAGCTGAATGCCTTCGACCAATGTCCAATGTTGACATAGGTAGATTACGTGGGCGTAATCCCTTTTAAGGGGGGTAGAGCGAAAACCGCGAAGTGTATGTTTTACGTAATAAGGGCGTAAACTACAATGCGCATAGCGCAAAAGAATAGAATTTGTTCTGATGATTGATACTTATGTTACATAAACATTTGTACCCATTCATCGTGTAATTGTGGCTATTTGGGAAATAAGAATAGGAAAGGAGTAGAGAAACTCTAGGGGAATGAGAATCCCGATCGGTAATAGTATGAGAAATGGGTACGTTTAAGAGATTTGATGAGTATAAATCGGTATGAAACCGATGTATTTGATGAGCATAAATCGGTATGAAACCCATGTATTTGATGAGTATAAACTGGAGGATACAAAATTAATTGGATATTATACCTTTGAATTTCTTAAGTATAGTAGTTGGAGATGATGTAGTAATAATTGATGAGACGATTAGTGAGTAAGTGAATTCTAGAAATTGGAAAATGTATGTGTGTGATTATGAGTAGAAAGATAAAAAGGTAAAAAATGGAACAATGGTTGACTATTTGCCTGTCTGAATTGAGGTGGGAGGTGGAACTTGATTTGTTAGCGATCAAGAGAAACCGAACACCAAATTGGGGTGGAAGGATAGTTCAACACTAATGCTGATCACATTGGGGTTGAAGGACTCTTGAAGCTTCCTATAAGTGGTCATGAGTAATAACGCTAGTAATAGGGGTAATTACCATAAATGGGATTTGGGAGATGTATGCAAGTTTTCAAAATGAATTCCCAAAACTAATTTGGTACAATGTTTTTCTTCAAACTTGAGAATGAGGATCGGTTTTGAAACCGTTCCCACGGACGTAAGTGGATCTTCCATGACTAGGCACCGGTATCGGGTTGAAACCATGGAGGTGAAGCTAGTTGTGAGTCGGTGGAAGTGATGATTAGTTTTGAAATCACTGCAACGAATGAGCAACGGTACTAAGTGACCGGTAGGACGTTTGTAGTGTGTGTTTTGTATTTTTCCAAGGGCACTGGGATAATGTAGTCCCGCAGTAAGTATGAGTAAGTAAGTATGAGTAGGTGCCTAAGGATCTTTATATATGTAAATGAATTTGATCAGAACCAAAGGACCGTGGCCAGAAAGCGTAAGTGCCATTAGTCATGACGGCCGTGAACTAGAAAGCGTAAGTGTTCAAATGTGACCGGTACCTAAGGGATCACTCGACATGAGAGAGGATGGTACCTTATTTATCTACGGATGGACCCCATGGAGAGTTTGAAAAGGATATTTTTGATTGCTATGCATGCTGTGACATGCTGTTTGGATGTGTGTTATACATCGAGTTAGACATTTGGAGTCTCTCAAATTATGTAGAGGTTATAACCTTAGCATAGAGTATTTATGTGAGTAACAATATTAGATTCACCAACTTTGAGGGCAAGGTTCTTTAAGGGAGGTAGATTGAAATACCCCAAACTTAATTATGGTGATTAAATTATTCTAAGATGGTATTTAAGGGCCTAATAGTGCCTACGTCATTTTGGTAAGGAAAATAAATCCAAAAGAAATGAGAAAACGCTTAAAGAGTGAAAAACACTAAATAAGCGTTATATAACCATAGGAGGTACGAGACCTTGGTTAGAGTATTATATGGATTCCTAAGGCTTATTCATGCCTAAATAATGTACGGGAACAATTCCCGAAGAAAACGGATCCAAATAATGAGTTAAAACGCTAATAAAGCTTTAGCGCACGCTTTTTGAGAAAACCCGAAAATGTGACTTTGAGTGGTCAAATGAACCCGTAAAAATTATAGTCAACTAAATAACTATAACTAAGCATTAATGGAAGCTTAATAACCATTAAAATTAAAGAAACGAGAAAAAACCCGGAAAATGGGCCCGGTTAGTGAATAGTGCTAAAATCGGGTAAATTAACGAGGGTTTTCTGTAAAAAAACAAAAAATGCTCCAGCATGTATAACTATAGGGGGCCGGTTTTTTTACTGCTTAAATAAGACTCCCCTCTCTTAACAAGTAACTAGAAAGAAAAAGAAACAAAAGTACAAAAAGTAAGAAACCCTCTCTCTCCTCTCATTCTTTTCTTTCTTCTCTCTCTCCTTCCTTTTTCCCTCTCTGCCAATTTCCTCCTCCTCCCTCTGGTTGCTGCCGATTTTGAAGCTCCCAAATAAGCTTCCATGACCTCTTCATCCTTCCAAGCTTGAACAAGCTCCATTAAAGCCCCAAATGCAAAATAAATTACATATTCTTCTTCTCCTCGTCATTCTCTATCTTCCTCTCTTTTCAAAATTTGAAAATGATGAAGTTCATCTCCATGGGTTTGGGCCATGTGAAGAGAAAAGCACATCTTCTTGAAGCTTGGAGTCCCCTCTCTCCATTAAGGTAAAAATCTCCAAGAAAAACTCATCTTTTTCCCCCTCTTTGGTACTGGCCGATTTTAGTCTCTAACGGAGCTCTGTTTATCTCTCTCTTTTAAACATCATTCCAACCTTCCAATGGTGGCGGGATCACCTTCTTGAATCAAGGGTTAAAGCCCCTCTTAAAAAGACTCCAAAGGTAAACCCTAGATTTGGTGTTTTAAGCATTACATTGAATTAGTATTATTCCAAGGGTTAGTATTTTAATTACACCTATTTTGTATTCCTTGGGTGATGGGAATGGAGTTTGGCAACTCCATTGCCCACTTGACCGAATTTGAAAAGAGGAAGAGCAAGAGGAGATTGGAAAAAGGAAAGAAGAAATTATGAGCTTAAGGTAAGAAAAACTTCTTCATGCTAACTTTAATGCATTAGGATGTTGGGAATGGGTAAATGAATGAATGAACCAAAACTGGAATGGGACTATATTTGGATGAAGTAGAGAGAATTTGTAAGTTGCTGTGTGAAATAAGGGCCTTGGAGCCAAGTAATTTGAATATGTATATAGGTATTGTTGTTTGATGAAATTTTGAGGAATTATGTGTGCTGGTAGGACCCTTGTATGGGTGTGGCTAGATTAGGATGAAATTGGATGATGAGATGAGTTTTGGACAATGCTAGAAAAGTAACGGAGTTATGGCAAAATTTCAGTAGAAATCGAAGGTGTTTTAAGTGTATATTGAGTAAAGAATGACCTAGGCTTAACTAGGTATTTATAGGATGAAGTGGGGTTGATTAATAACCTTGGAATGATGTTTGGAGAACTAGAATGAAGAGTGTAAAAATCTGTAGCAAAACAGTATTTTAGTGTGTAGAAATTCTAGAAAGAAGTTAGTGTGCATAACCTTGGAAAGGAAAGGTTGGACTTGGGTATAGATAGTGCAATTATCTTGGAATGAATTGGAATGGTCAAAATGGGTGAGAACAAGAGGTAGGCTGTCAAGAGAAGTTTAGAAATGCACTAGAGTGCATAAGTGCAAAGATAATGAGTATTGAAGTTGTAGAAATTGAGCAAGGACTTGGGTAAAGAAATTTGAGTAATGATTTGAGGAGGTTTAGAGCATGATTAAGAGTGTTTTATGGTGGATAAACATGTTAGATTACATGTAGGAAGATTGGGGAAGAAATGGGTAGAAGAATGGATTTGAAACAGAGCCAAGAGGAGAAAACTGGCTAGGAGCGACCCAACGCTAGGTCGATCGAGTGAAAAATTTGCAGTCGGAGAGTTTCTGACTCCGACCGACCCAGGGGGATTGGGTCGGTCGTGGGTCGGTCTAGTGTAGAGGTTCAAGACGGAAAGTTACTGACTTGGACCGACCTAGGGGAGTTGGGTCGGTCGTGGGTCGGTCGAGATAGGAATTCCCAGACCCGATACACACTGACTTCGACCGACCCAGGAAGGTTTGGGTCGGTCGGGACAAGCTGTGGGTCGGTCGGACCTAACAAAAAAGAGAAGAAATGAATGAAATGTAAATGCAAGTATATATGTACATGTGTATATAAGTAGATGCACAAGAGTGGCATTGGTAAGATCATTGAGAGAGTAATGAAGATGTTGTAAACTTAAGAACACATGAGTAAACTAAGTATAATGGGATAACGGGAGTAGTAATTATTTACGTACTGTATGAACATAGTATTAACATCAATGCTTGAAATACTATCAGTGGAACAAGTGTGAACCAAGGAACGTTGGAACACACGGTAAAGCTAACCCCGGTGAAAGGTATGATTTTCTCATGCCCCGTATGCTAACCGAGCTACGTTGATTTGTGTGCTTGTATGCCGGCTAATCAAGATTAAAGCATGAAAATGGTTTATTGCCTTTCATTGTATGTCTTGCTGTATGATGTATGAGATAACCCCTGTTGAATGATTGTGTGGCCTAGCTTAGCGTATAGACCGACTCATAGGTGAGTCTTATTGATTAGTGACTCGTAGTAAGAGGCATGATGCGAATTAACAAAAAATGTGGAAACACACTAAAACTAACGAACCAAGAAACGTTAACGTAAACTAATGAACTCACAAGAATGTGAGAGAGTGTACGAGACTAGTAACTTCCCGATAACCGTAAGAGAACCGAAATGAATAATCCACAAAACAATAAATAGTGGAAGTATATAAGTAACCTCTATTAGAGGAATGGATGATGGTGCAACACATAAATCTTGAGAATAGTAACAAATGATGAGGGATCTCCAAACCCCTTAGAAAATTAGTTGACCCACTTTGAGAGGACCCGACTAATGTAAACAATGTCCCGAACATGAGAGTATTCGATACATTGGGGGAACCCTTAAATCTGAGAATACTAGACGTTGGTAATTCCCTAAGCTAGTAGAGGTTATCGAGAGAGATACTTCTAGGCTAATCCATGAGATTGAAAGATACTCCAAGAGAGGAGTGTTGGGAATTTGAGTAGTCCGGTAAAAATAGACATTTGAGTATTTGACGAGCTAAGTGTATAGCTCCGCTTGTATTGTAAGCCCGGTGACGAGTCCTGTGTATGACTCCGCCCGGAGGCTAAAAGTAATGAGTATTGAGTAATGCGTATGTATGAGTAAAGTATTGAGTATTGAGTAAGGAGTAAGTATGAGTATGTAGTGAGTACCGAGTAATGAGTAAGGTAATAAGCATTGAGTAAGGAGTAAGTATTAGTAAAGAAACGAGTGTTGAGTAAAGCACGAGTAAGGTAATGAGTAAGGTAACGAGTGAAGTATGAGTAAAGCAACAAGTAAGTAAGAACATGAGTTGTGTTAGCCCTATGAACCCAAACGGGGAGAAAGAGAGCATCGGATTAAACTGGATGAATGAATGGCTAACATGAACGGTTGACTGACGAATTATCTTCCCTAGTAAGTATTGAATCTTGTATATGTATGTAAGTATTGCTGCTTGTATTGTCGTAGTATTAGTATGTATGTATGCATGTAAAACGAACTCCATGTATATTCGACCAAAGTAGTCGGCGTACCCCGGTTAGCACGCGGGGTAAGCGAATTTCATATGCAGCAATTTGCTGAGCCCCTAGGGGCACCGTTTTTATTTATAGGTACTTCGAAGCTGACCACCATTCGAGAGCGTAGGACGGGGTTGTAGTATAAGCACGAGTAGTTGAGTAATAGGAACTGTATTTGTATTGTGATGCGAAACTGTAAGTCCAAATTGTATAAGTAATTTGAGGATTGTTGTAAACTTGGTATGGTATTGTATTGGAGTTTGTATTTAGGATTATGAATTGCATATGAAATGGAAAGTAATGTATTGTGTAGAGCACTCGGTATGTTCAAGTTCTTCAGACCGATAGTATGTAGTATTGTAACTGGCCTTGTTAGTCACGTGGGTGACTAACTACATTGTACACCCGCCGTTGTGTATGTAATATCCGCTGCAAAGGTATATAATTGTAAGGTAATGACGGGATTAGCGGTAGGGGTGTTACTACCCCAGAGGTGGTAGAGATGGTGGAAGCCTTGGATAGTAGAAAATCTTATGCCATGCCACGCTACCCACCACTAGAACCATTAGAGCGGTCAGCCCAAAAACCTCCACCATCGGTTGAGAAGCCTCCCATCGTGGAGAGGAAATTCTTACCTGCACATTTGAAATATGCTTATTTGACTGTCCCTTGTGTTCTACCTGTGATCATCTCCTCCTCTCTAACAGGTGCACAAGAGGAAAGTCTCTTGAAGGTGCTTCGAAGCCACAAGAGGGCTTTCGGTTGGTCCATCTCAGATATCATGGGTATTGACTCCCGCTTCCGCACTCACCACATCTATATGGAAGATAACTACAAATTGTTGGTCCAACTGTAGAGGAGACTAAACCCTAGTATGAAAGTGGTGGTGAAGAAAGAAGTTCTGAAATTGCTTGACTCTAGGATAATCTACCCCATCTTTGACAATAAATGGGCGAGTCCAGTTTAAGTCGTGCCAAAGAGAGGAGGCGTCGTAGTGGTCCCCAATGCCAAAGGTGAGTTGATTCCCCAGAGAACCACAAATGGTTGGAGTGTGTGCATTGGCCGGGCAAGACTACTACTGTTTCCTTGATGGCTACTAGGGATACTTTCAGATACCCATTGCCTCAGAAGACCAAGAGAATACTACTTTCACATGCTTGTATGGGACATTTGCATACAATCGGATGCCGCTTGGTCTATGTAATGCCCCTGCCACCTTTCAGTGGTGTATGATGTCCATCTTTTCTGACTTTCTAGAGAAGAGCATCGAGGTATTCATTGACGACTTCTCTGTCTTTAGACTCACCTCCGAATCTTGTTTAGACAATCTAGATAACATTCTTGCTCGATGGGAGGAAACGAACTTTGTGCTTAATTGGGAAAAATGTCACTTCATGGTTAGAGAAGGGATAGTCCTCGGACACAAAATTTCTTTAAGAGGTATTGAAGTTGACCAAGCCAAGGTCGAGGTCAATGAAAAATTGCCACCACCTACCTCAGTCAAGGACCTCAGAAGTTTCCTAGGTCATGCCGGGTTTTATAGAAGGTTTATTAAAGATTTCTCAAAAATCTCGAAGTCTTTGTGTGACCTCTTAGCTATGGACACTCAGTCAACTTCACTGAGGAGTGTATGCAAGCCTTCAACACCCTGAATGAGTGCCTCATCTCAGCCCTCATTGTAGTGTCACCGGATTGGAGCCTTCCATTTGAGATTATGTGCGATGCTAGTGAATATGCAGTAGGGGCAACCTTATGTCAGAAGAAGGAGAAAATTCTAAGGACCATCTACTATGCTAGCAGAACCCTCAATGAAGCTTAGAAGAATTATGCCACAACTGAGAAGGAGCTTCTAATAGTGGTCTCTTAAGTCAAGATCCTTTAGTTTTGATGATAGCAAACCTTGTATTGTATATTTAACATGTTTGCTAAGCTTTGAAATTCAGATAGACATGCAAAGGAGTGGCTTTGCACGCAAGGTTGCAAGCGCACTCAATTTATGACATGTGCCCAACCAGTCGGGCACCTGTCTAGAAGAGCTCACGCTAGAACTTCTAGCACTCACAAGAAGTTAGGCAACACACGACCGTATCTCTTATGCTTCAGAAGTAAATCAAAGACAAAACACTGCAAGAAGATCAACATATATATATATATATATGCAGACTCACACATCCTCATAATCAACTAGCACACGACAAGAATATAACTCATTAATGTGCAAAAGAACAAGATAAGTAAAGGGCTATTTATCAGAACAATTATATAGCCGTAATGAAGTCTAACGGAGCATTTATGAGCATTAATGAACCAGACAAGCTGAGTACACAAGTTATGCTCGACCAATTGAAAGAGCTACCGCCGACGTGTTCAATCACAAGGCGACATGTGTTTTGACGACTCCAGATCAAGTTGAAGTCTCTCTATAAATCTAGTGTGGTTGTTATGTGAAAGGTAGAAGCTGTAGTTGACTCTTATAAGTCTTGGAGTTTATAGGAAGATAGTTAGATCTTAACTAACCGTATATATACTTGCATGTATGTCATATTTAACTAAGCTTGCATGAGAGAGAAAAACATAGAGATAATCTGAGCAAGTGTGAATCAAACCGTAGGCCGGCTGATCAGTCGGGGAGCGGTTGGGGAACCATTGGCCAGCTGTCAGGAGAGGGTAGAAGACTTTGGGATAAAGTCTCAAACTGTCCCGAAAACCGTGTGTGGGGCGAGGGAGATAGAGTGAATTTCTGTGTGTAAATTCTCAATCAAAATGAAGTTTCCAATTTAAGTTTATCTCTTGTATTTCCTTAACTATCAAGTAGATTACTGAAGACAACGATACGTCCATGATTGATCGGGGACGCATCAGGAGCTTTAGCCAGTTTCAATTGGTATCAGAGCGGGTTTCCTCTAGAAAGCTTACTACTTTGGAGGATGATCAAGATGGCTCATTCTTATTTACTGGCATCAGAAGAAGGTTCGTCACCAAATCGACCACCACTTTTCAATGGAGAAAATTACACTCATTGGAAGAACAAAATGGAGTTTCACATCAAATCTGATGATCCAAGGATGTGGAGGGTTGTATCACATGGTGAATACACCTTCTGAGATGCTCAAGGATAAGACATATCAGTCGACAACATGATGGATGATCAAATCAAGAAGTTGGTATTCAATGCTCGTGCTGTTACGATTCTACACTGTGCACTACTGCCTGACCAATATTCCAAAATAGCCTCAGCTAAACAGATCAAGAGATTTGGAAAACTCTTGAAGTCACGTATGAAAGGAATGATGAGATCAAAAAGACTCGTATTAAGTTGCTGCTCACTCATTGAGAGTTACTCAAGAATGAAAAAAAGGAGAGCATTTCTGAAATGCATACAAGATTCACCAAGCTGATCAACGAGATGTTGGTGCTTGGAAGAACTATCTCAAATGAGGATCAAATTCAGAAGTTCCTCAGATCTCTTCCTGCTTCCTTTGAACAGCAAGGCCACAACCATGTAAGAAGTCCATGATCTATCTAAGATGTCTTTGGCGGACATGTTAGGTTCCTTAATGGCGTTTGAGTTAAAACTACAACAACGAAACTCAGAAAGTTCAACAAAAGAAAAGGGAAAAGGCATAGCCCTTCAAGTAGCAGAAAATTTTGAGATAGAAGAAGACAATGATGAGATGGTCCTCTATGTTAAGAGGTAATTTCAAAGGTTCATAAGAAATAACATGAGGAAAGGAAGAGAGCCCAAGGAGACTGACGATCATCGCAAAAAGAACAATGACAAGTGTTTCGGGTGCTCAAAGCGTGGGCATCATATCAAAGACTATCCTGAACAATCCCGAGAGGACAATGACAAGGTCAAAAAACCTGTCCGAAGATCGTTCACTAAAGGGCCAAGGAAAGAAGCGTTTGTTACTGCATGGGGAGACTCAGAGCTAAGCGACAACAATCAAACCATAGATAGTGATCTCTTAGAGGATGAGAAGGCTCACCTATGCCTTGAGAAAGTTTGCTTGATGGCGTAAGACAAGGACACGTCAGAATCAGAGGAAGAAGAACAAAACAAGGTAAACTACTCTAAACTTAGAAAGAAAATTCTAAAGGCTGAACTTCAAGTACTTAGAAAGTTTTCTCTTACACTGGTCGATCGACTATAGGCATTGGAAAATGAAAACAAGGAACTCTTGGAGGAAAATAAGAAATTGGAGAAAAAAATCAGATAATGATAAGGTAGAAAACCTTATGAAACCACTCATGAAATTGCAAATCGACTATAGTGAAATTCTTTTCGTTCATAAAAAGATGAAGCTAGGAAAGCAACCTGAAATCGATGAGTTGATTGCTGCTCTTAACACAAAATAAAAAGAACTTGCATTAATCAAAGAAAAACATGCAAAGCTAGAAGCTATTCCTAGGACACCCATATGGAGAAACAAACGAGAGGTCAGGTATTAATCAGGGACCAGTCGTAGAGGTGTTTGCCATCTATGCAGACAACCAGGTCATTATGAAGCCAAATGCTATAGAACATGATTTATGAGGCATTGGCAACTCAAGAAGATAGGACTAAAATGGGTAGTCAAAAATGATCCTAGAACAATGATTGATGGTGGAAATGGCTCCAACCTTTCTGTGGACCCTAACCCCACACCACTAACTTGTTAAGTGCAGAGTCGAGTTGGAATGGACCCCTGGAGGTACATCGACAGTTGGTGCTCTAAACAGATGTCAGGAGACAAAATGAAGTCCTTCTCACTCAAACCAAGAAGCCAAGGAACCGTTTCCTTTGGCAATAACAAGAAGGGAAAGATCATCGGTGTAGGTAAGGTTGGTTTTACTTCAGATTATGTCATTGATAATGTCAATTTAGTTAATGGCTTAAAATTCAATTTGCTTAGTGTATCTCAAATATCCGACAAAGGAAATTCAGTTCACTTCTATTCTACACATTGTAGCATAGTAAGTCAGAACAATGGTAAAAAGTTGTTAAAGTGAAAAGAGTGGAAAAATATTTAAGTAACTAGTTTGGAGGATATTGACAGTCTAAAACTTCCATGTCTGATTGCTTCAATCGATGACTCCACACTATAGCACAAAATACTAGGGCATGTTAGCATTTCCTTGTTAAGAAAACTTGTCAAGAAATGGTTGGTAAGAGGTCTCCCTGAGATTAAAGAATATGAGACCAATCTTTGTGATGCATGTGTTAGAAGCAAACAAACTCAGACTTCTTTCAAATCAAAGAACCTAGTAAGTACATCCAAGCCACTTGAATTACTTCACATGGACTTATGCGGGCCTACGAGAATCAAAAGTTTTGGAGGAAATTGGTATGTGTTTGTAATTGTTGATGACTACTCACGATTTGTTTGGACACTCTTCATTACCTCTAAAGACGAAGTCTTTGAGAAATTTCAAGTTATTGCAGGAAAAGTTCAAGTACAACTCAACCATAAGATCAAGGCGCTTCGGTTTTATCATGGATCAGAATTTAAGAATCAATAATTCACGGATATGTGTAAACAACATGGAATCAATCACACATATTCAGCACCAAGGACACCCTAACAAAATGGGGTAGTAGAGCGTAAGAACGGAGCATTACAAGAGGTAGCCAGGGCCATGCTATTGGGGATCAATCTTCCTCTAGTGTTCTGGGTAGAAGCAGTGCCGACTGCATGCTACATCACAAATAGAACACTCATACGACCTATCCTCAACAAAACACCCTATGAGCTAATCAAGGGAAGAAAACCAAACATAAGTCACTTCAGGATCTTTGGTTGTAAATGTTATCTCCACAACAATAAAAACAATCCCCTAGGATAATTCGATGTCAGAAGTGATGTGGCCATCTTCCTTGGGTACTCTGAAAGGAGTCGGGCATACAAAGTCT
Source organism: Limonium bicolor (assembly GCA_023374045.1). Taxonomy (NCBI): domain Eukaryota; kingdom Viridiplantae; phylum Streptophyta; class Magnoliopsida; order Caryophyllales; family Plumbaginaceae; genus Limonium; species Limonium bicolor. The sequence continues at coordinate 38,362,983 of CM041781.1, forward strand.
ACAACAAAAGGACATTGAAGGTGGAAGAAAGTGTACATGTGGTCTTTGATGAGGCTGAAGTTCATAAGGTCAAAGAATCTGAAGAAGATGAAGAACTTGGATTTGATCTAGCTGGTCAAAATCACACAGATAATTCCAAAGATGAATCACTGACCAAGGAAAACTCGCCTGATAGGTCAGCGACAGGTCAACAACAGGTCAATGAAGGGAACAATGATGTCAAAGATCCTCTATCACCATCAACCATTCATCAATCTCGTACTCTGTACAAAGATCATCCATTAGAGAACATCATATCAGATATCTTCAAAGGAATTCAAAACAGAGCACAAACTCAAGATCTTCTAGCGTTCTCAACGACAGTTTCACCCAACGAACCCAAAAACATCAAAGAAGCTCTTCAAGACTCAGACTGGATTAAAGAAATGCAAGAAGACTTGAATCAGTTTGAAAGATGCAAAGTCTGGCATCTTGTGCCTCATCCTTCACATCAAGGAGTACTTGGCACAAAATGGGTCTTTAGAAACAAGCAAAATGAGATGGGAGAAGTCGTTAGGAACAAAGTTCATCTGGTAGCTCAAGGATATCATCAACAAGAAGGGATAGACTTCCAAGAGACCTTTGCTCCAGTAGCAAGGATGGAGTCCATCAGATTACTAATTGCATTTGCTGCACATAAAGGAATCAAACTCTTCCAACTTGACATCAAGAGTGCCTTTCTCAATGGGTAGTCGAGGAAGAAGTGTATGTTGAACAACTTCCAGGTTTTGAGACACAAGAAAGGAAAGACATGGTACTCAAGCTTGACAAAGCTCTTTACGGGCTCAAACAAGCTCCAAGATCATGGTACGACTGTCTGTCCTCTTATCTTTTGGAAAATCAATTCAAAAGAGGAAAGGTAGATAAAACCTTGTTTGTTTACAACAACATAAAGGATTCTTAATTGTGCAAGTATATGTTGATGATATAATTTTTGGAGCCTCTTATGAGAAATATTGCAAGAAATTTGAGGTATTGATGAAAAGGGAATTTAAGATGAGTGATCTAGGGGGATTGAAGTTCTTCTTAGGACTTCAAGTCAAGCAAGATAACGAAGGGACTATCATATCCCAAGAGAAGTACGTAAAGGACTTACTAAAGAGATTTGGAATGGAGGCATGTAAACCTTTTGACACACCTATGGCAGTTGGCACATAAATGGGCATCATGACTGGTGACTGACCGGTCGACCAGCGATCATACAGGGAGATGATTGGTTCTCCACTATATTTAACTACTAGTAGACCTGACATTATGTATAACGTATACTTATGTGCCATGTTTTAAGCAGATCCAAGAGAAAGTCACCTCACAGCTGTGAAAAGAATCCTATGTTACCTCAAAGGAACCAAGAATCTTGGTCTCTTTTATCCTAAGTACACTAATTATAACATTATAAGATTTTTAGATGCACATTATAGAGGATCTATCACCGATAGAAAGAGCAAGTCAGGAACAACATTCTTTGTTGGGTCATGTTTGATCGCATGGGGATCAAAGAAACAACAAAGTGTTACAATCTCAACTGCTGAATCTGAATACATAGCTGTAGAAAGCTGCTGTGCTCAACTCCTGTGGCTCAAACAACAAATTGGTGATTATGGCATCAAAACAGGTACGTTGCCAATTATGTGTGATAATACAAGTGTCATCTCTATTTCCAAAAATCCTGTGCATCATTCTCGTACCAAGCATATTGACATTAGACATCATTTTCTTAGAGATTGTTGTGAACGGGAATTAGTTGGTTTAAAGTACATTTCTACCGAAGACCAACTAGCTGACATTTTTACTAAGCCACTAAGTAGAGAAAAATTCAACAAGATTATTCATGATCTTGGAATGATATTCATTAATCACGATTAGGCTGTCTTTTGATTCCCACGATCTGTCACCGACACGTGAGCAACACCTTTAACCTAGTCGTTCAGTAGTCAACAAACAGTTAAATGCATGGAAAACATGTCAAACGACTACTTGAAACATATATGTCAGCATTTCCATAAAAGTAAGGATAGATTAGAGAGAGTGCAAAGGATAGAAACGGGAAAAACTCAACGGATCGATGGCACACCGTCACGACCTTTGCCCGTTATAAATAGTATCATTGGAACATGTCAGCGAGCGGATGAGAGCGTTCGCCGACCGTTACTCGATATATATAAAGGGCGATGAGAGTCTCGCTCTCAACATGTTATTTACCCTCACTTTCTAAACTCTCCAAGCTTTCAAGCAACTTCTCTTCTTCCTTACAAACACCTTAGAGAGACTTGTGTGAAAAATTCCTTGCCTCACAACCACTCTAAGAACTCTCGATCAATACGTCATTAAATTCAAGTGAATCCTTAGATAAAAAATGGCACTGAAATCTGCTCTTCGTTCCAAGAAGAAAGTCATTCTCAAAGAAGCTTCATCAACACAAGTGGCCAACTTGCGGCCAACAGCACCTCTTAGAGAATCGCCGCCCCTTATCTGTTTAAGGAAGAGGAGGACCAACTTGTGCGTAGGGTCATGGATGAAGGTGACCTACTACAAGAAGAGGTAACCTATATAAGCTCCTATCTACCCAAGCTTCACCATCTGATTCAAACCAAGATTCTCAAACAAAAAATACTTCCTACTTCAACCCCTACCAAAGAACCAGCTATGTCTTTTCCGCTCAATCCCCAAAAATCACCACCACGCACTTCAAAGCCGAAAATCCTAAGGTCCCAAAAGACCAAGACCTTTCTACTACTACAATGAGTTATGTAACTTGCACAACTCACGCCTCCAAACACACTAAAATCCAGGAAGAAACTCCACAAAGAGCCCACTCAACACCTGAAGGAGCAACTCGCAAGTTGCACTTCACCGACGAGGAGGAAGCTACTCCCTCAGCAGTCGTCGAGACGGTTGTTCACCGAATAGAAGAGGAGGAAGTCCAAAGTGACGTGAAGTCATAGAAGGAAGCTACAGCAGAAGAGAGGGGTCACGAAGAAGGTGTGACCGTGCAAGACTCAGAAGAGGAAATACAACCAATCGATCAGACTGCGGTACCAGTCGTAGACCGGTCGCCGACACCTCAAAGATCTGGTCATGAAGGTGATAGCAACACAGAGTCCTCACCAATCATACCAACAGCTGAGCAACGCAAGCAATTAGAGAAGGCTAAAGGGAAGTAAAAGATAGTGCTTTCATCGCATGGTCAAGAGCTCGAGGAGCTCTTCTAAGCCAAGAAGGCGATTGTGAAACCACTGCCACCTCAAACCCTCAAGCGCCTAAAGAAGCTCAAGGAGTTAAAGCCAGCCCTGATCAAGGCCGAGAACGTCAACAACAAGTCCTGTCCAGTCTTGTCAAAGACATTGGACTTGGAGTGGATGGAGAAGATGGGTCTTGGAAAGATCCAGGAGCTGCTGGAGTTCCAAGGATGGGTCGAATTCTTTCAGGAACCCATCGGCGTCTACACCGAGCTGCTCAAGGAGCACATGCGACATCTTGGACCGCTCTAGAGCAACAATGATGACATCTGCTTAGAGATGTTGTCAAAGATGGGGATAAAACCAAGGGGGATAAACTAGTGGTCACTCAGAAGCTCACCAAGAGTGAGGACTCTAGGTCAGAGCCTCGACCAACTGCAAGGGTATCGACACTCAAGAGGAAGCGAAGTCTCTCACTGGTCCACGACAGGTCGGGGACCAGTCTGGACACTTTAGCTCAGGAAGTTATATAGAGTGTGAGAGTTACTCTCACTGTTGTACAGGCTGTCTCCAGAGAACCAAGTGTTCATCACATGGTTCAAGGAGCTATAGACTTCATAGACTCCCACATCTAGCTTGAGTGTTCTTTGTCTCTTAAAGACATGATTGAAGATCGTGAGAAAAATTAGTTTTAAGTTAGATTTTTTAGTTTTCCATTAATTTTTTGCTGCCATTGACTATCTGTTTCTAAGTCAATCTTTTAATATCAATGAAAATGCAACTGTTACTTTGTCGACTTGAATGATAAACTTTGTTTACGAAACAATTTATTGCATTGGCTGCTTCTTCCTTGATTAAAAATTGTAAGTGATTATAGATATTTAGTCCCATCCACTCCACTAATCCCATCTTCAAACTTGACACCTAAAAAGCCTACAAACATAGCCCACAAGATGTAACACCTCATTTATTACCACTCACCGAGCAGTTGTTGAGCATATCTTCAAGTGTCTATAAATACTTGCTCAGTTCATTTGTCACTCACGATCATTGGTTCACATCTCACAAAATGGCGCAAACTCCACAAAACTCATACAACTCAAATGAGCAAATAGTCCAGTCCACCATCCGCAAGTTCATGTTCATACAACATCCAAAGAAATAAATCACCCAAAGCTATGTCCAACCAAACTCCGACTCATTCACAGCTTGGTCTAGAACCTCAAGTGTTACTCCATCTCATACTAGGAATCCTCACTACATGGAGTTCACGGTAGATTCTGAAGAGTCAGATCTTTCCACCACAGCAGAATCACCCTTGTTCAAATTCTTTTCGGAGGATGAACCTTATAGCCTAGATGTCACCGAATGGGATACCCATACACGTCACTCTATCTAGCTTATCTCGATCATAGTTGTAGTTTGTAATCTATGGAATGTCATGGCCTTTTCAATAAATTATGTCGTGTAGTTGCTCCCTATTTATGCTGTATGACAAAGGGGGAAAGAAATATATGTACTTGTGACTTATGACTATTTTCCTTGTGTTATGTAACTATCTTAGCGGAGAACTCTCTACTATGGTTATAGTATAAAAGCTTTCATCTTTTGTTGTTCAGATTAATCTTTCAACCTTCAACAAACTTAGGAGGAATTCTTCTTAAGGGGAATCTCTCAAATTTTTAAGTTGCCAAGTACATATGATTTTGTATAGGTTGCCATCATAAAAAAAGGGAAAATTGTTTAGTCAAGTTCCTTTAGTTTTGATGATAGCAAACCTTGTATTATACATTTAACATGTTTGTTAAGCTTTAAAATTCAGATGGACAGGCAAAGGAGTGGCTTCGCACGCAAGGTTGTAAGCGCACTTAATTCATGACATGTGCCCAACCAGTTGGGCGCCTGTCCAAGAGAGCTCATGCTAGAACTTTTAGCACTCACAAGAAGTCAGGCATCACACGACCGTATCTCTTATGCTTCAGAAGTAAATCAAAGACAAAACACTGCAAGAAGATCGAGATATATATGTTGACTCACACATCCTCATAATCAACTAGCACACGACAAGAATATAACTCATTAATATGCAAAAGAACAAGATAAGTAAAGAGCTATTTATCAAAACGACTATATAGTGATAATGAAGTCTAAAGGGAAATTTATGAGCATTAATGAGCCAGACAAGAGCAGACAAGTTGAGTACACAAGTTGTGCTCGACCAATCAAAAGAGCTGTCGTCGACGTGTTCAATCACAAGGCGACACGTGTTCTGACGAATCCAGATCAAGTTGAAGTCTCTCTACAAATATAGTGTGGTTGTTATGTGAAAGGTAGAAGCTGTAGTTGACTCCTAGAAGTCTGGGAGTTTATAGGACGGTAGTTATATCTTAACTAACCGAATATATACTTGTATTTATGTCATGTGTAAGTAAGCTTGCACGAAAGAGAAAAACATAGAGACAATCTGAGCAAGTGTGAATCAGACTTAAGTGTGTGTGAGAGCTAGAGAGTTGGTGAGCTGGTTGGGACTGGAGTCGAGTGACAATACTTGTGCTTGATAGACTGATCAGTCAGGGAGCAGTTAGGGAACCGTAGGCCGGCTGTCAGGAGAGGGCAGATGAAATACCCCTAACCTTTAAATAATTAAATAATGGGAAATATATATTATTTGGGGGATTATGAAATCCTAAGAAAATATATAAACACTTAGGCGTTAAAACGCACCGAAACTCCTAAAGGTCAACATCGAACGTTAAGCCGGACCTTAAGCTAACCAAGGAATATAAACTATAAAACTCATACCAAGTCAACTAAGGATCATTATATGAACCTTAAAACATAGGACCTTATCTAAAACTGAGTAAAAATGTAAAATGCCCAGGAGAGTCAACACACCTCCCTTAAGGCCCAAAAGCCCCGAAAATACATTATAAGATGAAATAAAGCATTACACTTCATTCCAAATGCACCATAACACTTTATTAAGCATATAAGATGAAGTCATCACGCTAAATTCTCAATTAAATACAAAGTGCTCGGAGGTACCCGTTGGGGGCCCCATAAACCCCCGTGAATGCCCCGGAGAGGTGCCGAAGTGGCATGAACTCCTATATAATTCATTCTTAGAGTTCCTACCATCATTATTCACCATTATAAAGAGAATTCTCGAGCTACTTTTTCAAAAATACACAAAGTGCTCGGGGGAAATTCTTAACGCTCTTGTTTTGCCCCAGGAGTGTCCCGGTAGCCCGGGAATTGTGTCATGAGTTGATATAACCCCATATAACTCAATGTAACACCTTAATATCATTATTGACCATAAAAAAATTTTATAAACACTTGGAACTCGTAGCGACTACTTATTTCCAGAATATCCTTAAAGCACAAAAACACATCTTCGGGTGCCATAAAAACGCGTTCTACGCTATTACCTTGAAGTTTTTGAAGAGCCACGAGTTGGGAATATTAAATGGGGATGAATTGACCATATAAATCAATGAAATCCAGTGCTAAACTCATAGCACAAGTAGGGCCGAAAATTGGATCAAAAAGTAGTATAAAATCAGCATTTTACCTTAGAAACTTTCATCTTTTACCTTGGTATAAATGTACCAAATAACTGTTGTGACTTATAACATGTTACAATATAATATTAGTGTAATATATTATGACAAAGACCAAGTTAAAAATCAGTCCCACATGGCTACCAAAGTGGCCGTTTTTTTAGCTTGTTTTGACATGCTTTTAGTTTAATAAAATGTCTTACTGGATGATGACTCACCCTTCCAATGCCATGTGATATTATAACATGGGAATCTCAGTCCAAAGTGGCCTTCCATTACCGTAAACCTGCAGGAAGACAAGGAGATTAGCTTTTGGCACAATAATGGAATTAAATAAGTAATTAGATCTAACTTTATACATGTTCAATTAAACAAATAAATCAACCCATTCCTAGCATCTATTACCGTGTGAGACATCAAGGAGGTGAAAGTTTGATTGCTGTAAAATAAACAAAGAAAGACATCTACCTAATTAATCTTAGTACATTGTCTAATATAAACTAAATCAAATGAACCTACCTACAAACCCTACAAGTAAACCTACAAGAAAAAAAAACAAGATTAGCATCAATAATCAACATAGAAAGTGCAAAAGAAATACCTTGCCTAACTTCCTAATATCCTAGACTTATTAATCATCCATTATTTTTCCTTGTCATAGCCGAAAGCTTGCTTGATTATGAGCATTTTATGGAGCCAAGAATCAAAACAATAAACTAAGGAAACGTTTAGCCAACTTTGACATTATTTTGTCAAAAGAGAGATTCCTTCATTTCCTTACCTATTCTCTAAATCCCTTACGTGAGCTTAGCCATTCTCCGTGCTCAGTTAGCCGATTTGGTAAGTCTCTCTTCTTCTCTCTTTTCTTTCTTCCTTAGCTAGCTTCTTCTTGTGAGCTTCAAGCTCCATTAATGGAGATTTAACCTTGAACTCCATTTTTGTGTTAAATTCCTAGCAACTTCCAACAAGTCTTCAAGCAAGAATCATCCTAGCAACCTTGCAAGATTTCGCCAAGCGTTAGTACTCCAAGGAATTGCCTTGATTCAACAACAACTCAAGGAACAAACAAGATCAAGTTAAGGTATATTTCTTGTTTGGAAATACTAGTAAATACCTAAGCTATGTCCGAAAATTATAAGCTTCTAAACCAATTTTCTCTTCATCATTTGATGAAGGAAACTTGGATCTCCAACCATCCTAAGGTGTACCGAAAATTACTTGACAAATACCTAAGGTAAACTCTTAAAAACTACTCCAAATCTTACTTATAAATCCTTGTTAGAAGTCTAACACTTGGATCTCCTAAACCTGTGTATGGAGGCAAAAAATTCTACACCAAGATACCATTGGAGGAGCTTGGAATTCAAGAGGAAATCAAGTACAAGAATCATCTTGGTTTAAGGAGTAAGTTTCTATAATTAAATCTATTAAGTTTAAGTTTGATTTAAGCTTCAAACTTTGGTACAAAATTTATGTTCAAACCTTAGATATTATTTAGAGCCGAAAACAATATGATATATTATCAAGAAAATAACTTATAACATACAAGGTAAGATTATTACCTTAAGGTATAAATTTTGTGTCTCAAAATTTAATTATGATACATATATATATATTTAGGCCGAAACATCTAGGAGTTAAATGTTTAATTTTGAGCTTATAATCATCCTAAGTCATTAACATAATTTTTAGAAGTGTTATATGATTTATATGCATTTATATATACTTATTATATGATATAAATCAAGTTTTAAAACCATATGATAAAGATTTGTTACAGCCGAGAATAAAAAGGTTCATTTGGTGATTTTTGAAGAATATAAGTATATTAGCTTATATTATAAATTTTTGGCTATATTAAAAATAGCTACAAGTATTTAAATGACTAGTTTATTAAGTTATGTGGCTAAATTGTGAATTTTGAAAAGATTGGTGTACTAAAAGTAAATGCCGAGAGTTAAAGGACTTATTTGGCATAGTAATGATATAATATAAGGTAGGAATTAATATTATGAATTTTTGTTAAAGTAAACTAGTGTTTAAGTGATAAAATATCATTTTATAAAGTTTTGAGACTATTTTGTAATTTCTAGAAAATATAGTGTATAACCGAATTATATATGATTTTCTAGGTATATTATAGTATTAATTATGAAATTAGGCTTTGGTCAAAGTGTTGACCAAAAACTTTGGGTTAAAATGTTTTACATAAAATATTAAGTTTATAAAAGTTTTGGGGTGAATATGTAATTTATAAAAGTATATATGTGAAACCGATATTAATATGGGTCGAAATCATAATTTGTAGAATTATAGGGGGTCATTACGGTATTTAAGGAAATTAAATATTAAAACTATAGTTTATGAATTAATACGTAATTATATAAAATTTTGGGGTTAAAATGTAAATATAGAAAGTACATGTTGAAACCGAAAGTTTATGTGGTTATTTAGTAATTTACAAAAGTTAATGTGTTCAATATATAACTACCGAATTTATAAGGATGGTTTTGTGATTTAATAAATTAAGGAATTAAAACTAAGTAATATAAAGTATTTTGGAGTATAACGTAAAGTTTATAAAATAATTGTGGTTATAATAAAAATAACCAAATTGTATAAATATATAAAATATGTGGAAACAATTATGGGTAAATAGTTAATGAGATGGAGTTATACTATAAGGTAGAAATTCATTATCACATGTAGTTATTACATAAAATAACGAACTGTTAAACTACCTCGAACCACTGTAAAATAACAGGGAGAAATAAAGAACATACGGGGTTAGTATACTACGAATATTAGTTCTGTATCAACAGTACTGTAATAGTTAGTGCTACTTGTATTGACATTACCCGGTATTTGCATGTACGTATAACAGCGTTACGGGGAGACACTACTAAGCGTGAACTGTCAAGCTAGCAATTTTCACGGTGAACGGTATGTTAATTGTGTGGTCTGAATGTCCTAAGGATTTTCCTGAGGTCCAGACGTTGTGTGTTTAATTGCTAAGAGCGATATCTGTGATTTATGTATATGATCTTATATACTGTATTCCTTGACGCCAGTGCGTTTTATTTTACACGAACGTCTTATGACTGGAAGTTTATACATCTAAACTCGAACAAGACTAGATGACCTTTAGGTATTACAAGAACCTAACTGGTGGTCAACTGTTATAGTCTTAACTCAAGGATTGGATCTTGTATCACTGACTAAAGGGCTAACTTACAAAGAGAGGAATCCAGTTAGTTTCGACTATCTGGTTGCGTAGCATGATCACTACGAGGGACTACTGTCAAGAGTCAGTCAAGGGAATCCATTATCCACACTCGATGATGGCAGAGGGCACTACTGTTGGTCCAGGCTTCGACCGAATTGGTCGCCTTCAAGGCAAATAAAATATCCAGGGCCACAGGGTCAGCTGGCAACAGTTCCATTGGAACCCAGGGGACTACTGTCCATTAATAAGTTATTAAGGGTTGTCCTAACATGAAGCCCGAGGTGGAAATCAATTGGAAGGTTTAAATGGTTGGTTTAAAAGGATAAGGGCCATGAGGCCAACTAACAAGTACAGTTAATTAATACGTGTATCTTGTTTGGTTACTGGTTATTGATTATTGGTTACAGATTATTGGTTTTGGTTATTGGTTATTGATTGTGTGATGATATTGTTGGGTGAACTATTATATGTTTATTTAACATTTATAGTTATTACTATTATTGTAAACCGGTACAACATGTAATGAATCAAATATCAAGATGGCTGAACGACTTAAGGAATCTAAATGATTTAAGACTACATTTAGCATACCAGCATATAGCTTGTTGAGCCCTTCAATGGGCCAAACATTTCAGGTTACTAAGAAGAGACACGAAGCTGGAGAGCGGGACGCTGGGTAGTTGATGTATTTTTAATAAAGTACTCTTTTAGTTTTACTATGTACTGTATTATGGAGTTCTGTTGTATTGGGTTAGTTGCTCATTTGTTGGTTTGGATTTGGATTGTAAGTTTAGGATTGCTCAGTATCTGTTCATCACAGCGGTGGAGAGTTGAAGTTGATGGATGGAGTAAGGTTGTCTTGTTACTCACATGGGTGGGTAACGGCGTGTAACACCAAAAGATAGTTAGTTTTATTTTCCGCTGCGAATTATATTTTGTTATGCTACAACTCCGATTATATTATAGGTTTAGCATTAGGGGTGTTACAAAAAGTGGTATCAGAGCGGAGTTCTACTCTGATGACATGATACTGAGTCAAGAACAGTGAGCATAGGAATATTGGGGCACGGGAAAACGTCTGTGAGGATTCATGACTTAGAAGGAAACTTTTAGGGATATCTTATTGCTAGTGATTAGTGTTCCTTGCATATTTATGAGTGAGAATGTAAACGGTGTAATACCGAATAATAATGATAGTATACATCCTATAGATGTCGATGAGAGGTAGACCACGTGGAGGCAGCAGTGGGCGCGGTGGAGAGACACCAGCAGACATCCCTGAGATACCAGGCCCGGCAGAGGCCATGGCTGCCTTCACCGCACAGCTAGGGACACAGTTTGCGGGAGCCATACCCCACCCGCCACAGCCCAGGGAGACTAACTGGCTAAAGAGCGTGGCAGACGCTAGAGTACCGACATATTCGGGGGAACCGGACCCGGCCCTGCTGGAGAAATTTATTGTGGAGCATCAGAAAGCATTCAAGGCTGTTAGAGTTCCGGAGGACCAGAAGGTTGACATTGCAGCTTACAACCTAAAGGATGCTGCGGACATATGGTGGCGGTCGGTCGAGGACCACCACCGAGCCACACCAAACTTTGACTGGACGGCATTCGTGGAGGTGTTGCAGGACAAATATTACCCCGAGCACCTGAAGCAGAGGAAGAGACAAGAGTTCGAGACCCTGATTCAGGGGAGTCAGACAGTTGATGAGTATTATGCCAAGTTTATTAGTCTACTGGACTACATACCAAGGGTCGACTACTCCGACACAGTAAAAATCCAGAAGTTTAGGGGAGGTTTGCAATATCGTATCCAGGGCTTCATGGGAACCATACGTTTCACCACTATACAGGAATGCTATGACGCTGCGTCGGCAACTGAGTTGATGCTTTAGTCCAGGGAAGAGGCCCAAGAAAAAAAGAGAAAGAACTCTGAGGGAGAGGATGGGGAAGCGAATTCTAGCGGTTACAACAAGCGAGGAAAGTAAGAAACCGGTATTTGAGAATGAGTTGCCATTACCTACCTATACTTAAAAGTGGTCACTAACCCTAAAACCTTCAGCAGGAAATTCTTCGACAGGAAGAAAGGGCGGAAGGACTACCAAGGTCAGAAGGCGAAGGAGCAGGTCCCTCGTCTGACCGGCCCAGCTATTAATGCTCAGCCGCTTAGGTCTGCACCACCTAGGGGTAAGGATACCCACCTCACACTTAATCAGAATGTTTATTAGTTGTACCATTTCTAAACCATGTTGTGTAACAATAGGCACTAAGCCACCCCAGCGACATTACTACTACAAGCGCTGTGGAAACGATCACCCTGGCGGAGACTGCTCAGGCAGAAAGGTGGAATGCCATTACTACAAGAAGGAGGGACACCGAGAGTACGAGTGCGTTTCCAACCCTAAAAGTTGGGTGTACAAGGGATCCAGAGACACTTCAAGGACCCCAGCTATCGAGGCAGGCGGACCACGAGGAGGCCAAGCGCCACAGAATAATACCTACACTAGAGGTATGATAGGACAGCCATCTGCAACTGCACAACAGAAAGGAAAGGAGGTCGTACCAGGCAGAAACACCCTTTACTCAGCGAGAGCTTCGGGTGCTGAGACTAGTACTCAGCGCGATACCGGTAAGCCTATGACCTAAACCAAAAGCATGAAGCATGAATGTGTGTTTACAGTTATCAAACGATAAAACTTGTATATGTTTAGTGCGAATCAAAAGTTAGAGAAACCTAACTTAGGAAACCTCCCACCTAATAGAGTACTTCGACATTTGTTACCTCTTACCTATGAGACCGAGATCACCTGAACCTTTGAGCGAAGGTCGGGAATATCCAGAGGAAGAATGCCAAGTACTTCGACCCGGCATGATCCTACTCAAGCAATACCTAACCCTAGATGAACAAATAGCCATTGTAAATGAATGTAGATCTTTGGGAATAGGACTTGGAGGATTTTACACTCCAGGATACGAGAGTGGGTCAAAACTTAAATTTTATATGATGTGTATGGGTAAGGATTGGGATCCAAGAACTAGGTTGTATGGAGAGGTAAGAAAGATAGATGGAGCACGAGTGCCTAGGATACCTAACACTTTTCAAACCTTGGTGACAGAAGCGGTCAAGATTGCATAACAACTAGAAGCAAACCCCATACCAGACATGAAAGTCGGCGTTTGCATTGTGAACTTCTATGAGAAAAGGGGAAAACTTGGGTTACACCAGGACCGAGATAAGACGTCCGAGTCAGTTACCAAAGGGATACTAGTTGTATCATTCTCCATTGGAGATGATGCTGAATTTCTATACGGTGATCAGAAGAGGATGGATAAAGCGAGCAAGATTGTTTTGAAGTCAGGGGACGTGTTGATATTTGGTGGAGAATCCAGACTAGTGTACCATGGGATTAAGGGCATTAAACTGAATATTGCCCCATCGACCTTAGTAAACACTACCCATCTGAAACCTGGACGGTTAAATTTGACGTTTAGGCAATATTGATATAATTATGGAGATTGTATGTAAGAATCATTGGATTAATGAATGGCATTTTAATTCCTTTGAGACATACACCCCAACCTCACTATCTTATGAATTGTTAACCCCAGGCCACGAGTCTAAGGAGGGAGCTGTTCTGAACGTGTTGGACAAGACCGAGGCCAAGGATAAGGGGAATGTCATCATGGGAACCTTCACTGCAAATGGCGTGAGTGCATCGATACTATTCGATTCGGGAGCATCTCATTCCTTTATATCCTCTGCTTTGGCAAGGAAGTTAGAGACAACCCCTAAGCCTCTCTCAGATTTCCTAGTCACACTACCGACGAAGGAGAGAGTGAGGTGCACAAAACTTCACACGGGACTTCAAATTAATATCATGACTGAAGACTTTCACGCAGACCTGATTGAGCTAGATAATTTGGGCTTCGACATCATTCTTGGCATGGATTGGCTACAAAAGTATAAGGGGCGATTGCATTACACGGAGCACAGACTACTACTGAAGAGCCCGAAGGGCAAGACAGTCTCATATCGCAGTACTCCTAGAGAGCCGACTTTCAAGCTAGTATCTACTATAACCTTGATGAAGAAGGTCAGGAAGGGACAACCAGTTTACTTGTGCTACATCCCGGACATGAGACAGGAAGAACAGACAAGGTCAGAAATACCAGTTGTATCAGATTTCTCGGATCTATTTCCTAAAGAATTACCATGGATACCACCCAAGCGAGATGTTGAGTTCTTCATCGACTTAATACCAAGCACGGGGCCTATTGCTAAGGCGCCCTACCGGATGGCACCAGCAGAGATGAAAGAGCTGAAGATTCAGTTAGAGGATCTGCTTGATAAGGGATTTATCAGACCGAGTGTGTCACCATGGGGAGCACGAGTACTGTTCGTAAAGAAGAAGGATGGCAGCATGCGACTCTGCATTGACTACAGGGAGCTTAATGCAGTCACAGTGAAGAATAAGTACCCTTTACCACGGATTGACGACCTGTTCGACCAATTGAGAGGCGCTACGGTCTTCTCAAAGATTGACCTTAGATCTGGATACCATCAGATACGGATAGCTGATGGGGATATAGAGAATACAGCTTTTCGAACGCGCTATGGGCACTATGAGTTCACAGTAATGCCATTTGGCTTATCGAACGCCCCAGCTATATTCATGGACCTCATGAACCAATTATTCAGAGGACAGCTAGACCAATCAGTGGTTGTGTTCATCGACGATATCCTAGTATATTCTAAGACTAAGGACGAGCACGAGGTGCATCTGAGCCAAGTTTTATAGATCATGAGAGAGAACCAATTGTGTGCCAAGCTTTCAAAGTGTGAATTCTGGTTCGACAATGTATCTTTTCTAGGACATGTGATATCTGCCAATGGTATATCTGTAGACCCTGCAAAGATCGAGGCAGTCAAGACTTGGCCCAGACCGAAGACAGTGACAGATATCCGTAGCTTCTTGGGATTAGCTGGTTACTACCGAAGATTTGTCCAAGACTTCTCTAAGCTGGTGAAACCAATGACTAGTCTGATGAAGAAAGACGTCCCATTTGTATGGACCGAGGATTGCGAGCGTTCCTTTCAGACACTGAAGGACCTACTGACGTCGGCGCCCATACTCACCATTTCAGAGGGGACTGACGGGTTTGAAGTATACTGCGATGCCTCAGGCACAGGGATAGAGAGTGTACTCATGCAGCATGGCAAGATTGTCGCTTATGCATCACGTCAGCTGAAGAAACATAAAGAGAATTACCCGACACATGATTTAGAATTGGGAGCAGTAGTGTTTGCACTAAAGATCTGGCACCACTACTTGTACGGAGTTACAGTTACAGTTTACTCAGATCATAAGAGCCTTCAGCATCTATTCACTCAGAAGGAGCTAAACATGAGACAGAGGCGATGGGTCGAGTTTCTAAAGGACTACGACATCGACCTCAGGTACAAGGAGGGCAAGGCAAATGTCGTTGCTAACGCCCTGAGCCGTAGAGCTCATTCCTTATTTGCCATGACAGGAGACAACGGCCTTATCAAGCAGGTACGGTGTGCTCAGGATAATGACCAGTACATGCAGACTATCAAACAACAGTTGACTGACTGTATTTTCGAGAGACAAAAATATGATTTTGTACTCAGTGAAGACGGGTTAATCAGACTAAATGGTTGTTTGTGCATACCAGAGTCCAGCCCCGACTTGAAGGAAAAGATATTACAGGAAGCTCATTGCTCTTCCTTATCAGTACATCCAGGGTCATCTAAGATGTACAAAGATCTGAAATTACATTTCTGGTGGTATGGTATGAAGAAGGATGTTACGGAGTTTGTGGCGAGATGTATGACTTGTCAGAAGGTAAAGTTTGAGCACCGGAGACCGGGCGGGTTAGTACAGCCGATGCCCATTCCATATTGGAAGTTCGAAGATATATCTATGGACTTCGTAGTCGGTCTTCCACCGACCAGAGGAGGTGCAAACATGATATGGGTCATCGTCGACAAACTGACAAAGGTAGCAAGGTTTATTCCTATCAAGGACACTTGGAAAGTCCCCAAGCTGGCGGACCTCTTCCAGAAAGGGATCATTAGACACCACGGTGTACCTAAGTCGATTGTGTCAGATAGAGATTCCAGATTTCTCTCCAGATTCTAGCACCAAGTTCAGAAAGCATTGGGTACAAAGCTGAAGCTAAGAACCGCCTTCCACCCACAGACAGACGGTCAGAGTGAAAGAACCATTCAAACATTAGAGGACATGCTTAGAGCTTGTGCCTTAGACTTCTAGGAAAGCTGGATAGATCGTCTACATCTGATCTAGTTTGCGTACAACAACAGCTATCATGCATCCATTCAGATGCCACCATTCCAGGCATTGTACGGCAGGCCATGCAGGATGCCTCTTTGTTGGGATGAGGCTAGTGAGAATACTATCTTAGGGCCTGAGTACCTAGACCAGATGAAATAGGATATTGTGCAGATACGCATGAATATGAAGACAGCCCAAGACAGACAAAAGTCATATGCTGATGCCGGAGGAGAGACCTCGAGTTTGCAGTAGGCGATTGAGTCTTCCTCAGAGTTTCACCAATGAAAGGAGTTTTCAGATTTGGGCAGAAGGGCAAGCTTAGCCCGAAGTATGTAGGACCGCACCTTATTACGGAGCAAGTGGGCCCATTAGCCTATAGACTAGACTTGTTGAGCTTGGGAGAGTGCATAATGTGTTCCACATATCTCAACTAATGTAGTATGTGCCTCACCCATCACATATCTTAGAGCCCGAGACACTCGAGTTAGATCCTACGCTTAAATATGAGGAAACCCCAGCTCGCATTTTAGAGTCTAAGACTAGGGAGACCAGGAACAAGACCATTAGGATGGTCAAGGTTCTGTGGTCAAACCACGACATTGAGGAGGCAACATGGTAGTTAGAGGACTCCATGCAAGACAAGTATCCAGAACTTTTCCTTTAGTTTGTATATACTTGTGGGGGTACGTGGGCATAACCCTTTTTAAGGGGGGTAGAACACCACATGCGACTTGCATATTTGCAGTCTAGGTAATGAATATGTATGCAGAGTATACTGGTTTTGGTTTTGTGTGTTGTTGTTGCGCATGTGTGTAACACCCCATCCAACATTAACACGCTTAACAACAAACTACAGCGGAAAACATACTTCATCACATTACTTAACTCGTTGGTGTTACACGCCGTTAACCACCCACGTGGCTAACAAGCTATTACATACATTGTCCGGTCTGATGGACTAGATTCCCGAGCGACTACACATTACTGTCCCTTTCCATTAACAACAAAACATACACATCCCTTCCAACTGTACCGAGTATTCATAAGCTATGCCGATAACAATTTCGGTCTTACTACACCTACTGTACACATACAACTTAAATGATTACCCATGTACAAACGACTACCCCGTCCTACTCTCGAACGGCTTCCAGCTCCTTGTACCTGAAATAGGAAAAGAAGAGAAAGGGTGGCCCCCAGGGGCTCAGCACCTTTGCTGGTATGGTAATCCCGCAGCCCACATGCTACCGGGCCACGCTCAAGTAATTGTCGTCTTAGCATGCGGTTGATTATAATTGAATCACGCATGTAAACTACAAATACACAACACATTACACTGCACAACAATGGCTCATTAAAACAGCCAATACAACTACACTTAACAAATCACTCATTATGATCTTAAACCCCTAGAGTGTTTCCCTTTAATGGAGCTATTTCCTTAATAGGACACTTATCACCATCGGTTATCCTTAAGCGCCTTTACAATAAACTGGTCTTCATATCCATGGTCCACATACTCCACATCTTAACAACATATCACATCACATCGCAATAAGAATTGCAGCACCACAATAAAACATAACATAACGGGAACGGTTCCCATTATGAACCGGCCCAAACATAGTCAGTTCACTTGTAGCCTAGAGAATGTTGCCAGTCTCATGATAAGCTCGTTACATAACTCGTTACCGTCTCGTTAAATGAACGGATAACTTAACACAAGGTGCCTCGGATATAGTGATCCAAGCACCGAACAAACATAAACATAGTATGCCCCTGTGGCCCGACTTGAGTCAGTAAAATAGCCTTGGTTAAGCTAAAGGGAAGGTTGGAAACCAAATTGGAAAACAACCATAACATACAAAGAGAATCGAACCGGTTATGACATCGACTCCCATACTCACACGCGTGGCCGAAACAGACCGGACTCCTCACTTCCCCCATTAGCACTTGTTAGTAGTTCTACATTGAACTTAATAAACAATCACAAACATTGGGTTAAGTCTTGTTAGACACAGACAAGGGAAGAGAGAGTCATACATTCACACACAAACATCACACACAAACATCACATGACTAACTCACGCATACCTAATAGTGGTTAACTAGCCCTTCATGCGCATTAGAGGTTACCGGTATCGGCACGTAAACACACAACAACAATAACGACTGTAAACTCGTTTCATGATTTATCTTATAACGTGGCAAACATACAGAAAAACACATTGGCATACAAGCCGGTGTAATCCGGTAGGACACAGGTTGCAAGAAAACCATACCTGTCACCAAGGTCCACTATATTGTGTCCTCCTAGGTTCCTCGAACAAATCCCGTACAATTGGTAACATCACAATTACTTTCATTGACATTGGAGTAACATGATTGCTTAACGTCTAATACGCCCATAGTTACCCTGTCATCCCGTTATATTTAATTTTACACTTGTGATCTTAAGTTCACAACTCTCACATCAAACCTAACACTTGTTTACACACTTTAAGGCCTTTACATGTCACCAAACAAGGCCTAAACATCATCTAAAACCATTACCATTCAATCCCCCATCATTAGGAGCCTTAAACAAAATTTTTCTTCATCTCTGGTCTGGACTGCCCCTCTGGGGCGGTCCCAGGGGTGGTCCACAACAGAAGCTACATGTTTTTTTTTTCACTTCTCTGCACTGGACCTCCCCACAGGGGTGGTCCCTAGGGGCGGTCCAGAACAGACCCCATTTTAAAAACCATTTTTCTCCTCATTTTGAACTCCAAATTCACCCCAATCTTTTCCTATGCATTACACATGTTTTCCCACATGTTTTAACATCTTTTTGGCACACTAAAACCCTCTCTAAACATCCCAAAAACTCCTTAAACTTTTACTCAAATTTTTACTAAATCCTTAACATTTAGAACATTTTGCTTACACTTGTAACTTGTAATTTTGCTTAAAACTTCCACTAACCAAAGTGTTCTTCCACCACAAGATAACCACTCCTAAAGCATCATTTGCATCACACTCATCCTCTATACACACACTCCTCAAGTCTTTCCCACAAGTTCCTCATTAAACCTTCACAAGGCATTACACTTCCATTGTTCACCAAACTTTGCACAAGACTTTACCACATCTCCACTATGACCTGGGTGTATCCAAAATTCATCCATTAGTTCTCTAAATCTCCAAGACTATGCCCAAGGCATCTTAACACTTAAGAACACCTTAATTCACTTTCTTTCACCCTCTTAACACTTAACAATTCCTAGTACCTTCTAGGTCATAAAATCTCATTACAACACATAAACTCCTTTGTTTATCAACTAAATTTTGCCATAACTTCTCTTGTATCACCTTACACCAAAACACATAGTTTTTCACCTTTAGACAATCAAGAACACTTAATCCCTTAATACACACAAACATATTGTTTTTCATCCTTTAACCATCCAAGACATTCATCTTCACAAAGAATGTTCTTTACACACATCTAAACCTTTAAACTACACTACATCACAATATAGTGCATAAACTTAAATTGCTTGGCACTTAGGCCCTTAAATAACATGGCTCTTAGGCCCTTAAATTGCATAAACCTTAAACACTGAATTTCCCACATATATATTGCCTTTGACCTGCAAATACACACAACATCTCATATGCCCTTAATAAACTCCTTTTGGATAGTTTGCTATCTCATTTCCCATTGGCTCTTTAGCTAGTTTATAATAAGCATTTTAAAGCTCAATTTCCTAGGACACATAAAACTTCATTAAGGTAGCTCATTTACCTCTCTTTCTTCAAAACTTCCTCACTTGTTTTTCCTTGCCCTTCTTGATTAAAAATCGGCAAGGTGTTTTTGATTGCTTGTCAAACTTCTAAGCAATATACAAGTAAGGATAATGAGCATTAAGCATTATACCTAAGCTCATGAACAAACCCTAGATTAACATAAGTGTTTTAAACACTAAATGAGATGTTTACCTTGGATTTGCAAGGGAACTTGATTAAATAGCAAGAGAGGACTCCACCTAGTCCTTTGAAGTTTGGAATGAAGCTAAACAAAAGCAAGAGAAGACACCATTACAAGGTTATTCTCGGCCATGAATAAAAATGAGAGGAAATGCTAGTTTTCTTTGACTTTTATTACCTTAGAACCAAGAAGAACAATAAGGTGCAAGAAATGGAGCTTTTCCTCCATCAATGGAGATTCTCCATGGAATCAAACTTGAGCTCTTGAAGTTTTGAAAAGAGGGAAATGAAGAGCTTGCTCCAACTAGAAGAATGGTAGTCTCGGAATTAAATTCGGAGCTTGGAGCCATGCGTTACAAGTACTCAAAGATGGGGAATGGATACTTGCTGTAGCAAAACGAGATGGAGAAGGGAGGATGAGGTAGGATACGGTGGGAACCAAGAAGAAAAGAAGAGAAAGTGAGGAGAGAGGTTTGGTTTGGAGATATTTATGTTATAAGGCATAAAGTAACTTTTCACTTTATTCTTTCTTCTTTTCTTTATTTGCTAGCCAAGTGTGATGACTCACACACTAAAAACCGTGCCCCCTTCAATATATAAGATAATTATGGTCTTTGTTGACCATTTAATTAATTAAAGTTGACTTAAGTCAAAACTAGCACTATTTGGGCACTATTCACAAACTAAGGCACATATTTATGAAATTTTTGATTTCCCATTGATTTAGGCTTCCTAATGTGATACTAAGTAGTACACATGTTAATTAAAGAGTAACGATGGTCATTTAGCCACTCAAAACTCATTTACAAGACAATTTTTCAAAAATGTGCTTTAAGGCTCCTTAAAGCACATTTTGTGTTTTAACATTTTGTGTTTTAACTTGTTTTCAAGCTTGGTTTTTTTTAGTAATTGATTTAATATGTTCATTAACATATAAATAAGGTCTTGGTAAGGTTATTAGATCATAACCAAACTTATCCCAAGCTTAGAGCACATTTTCGCCAATATTGGCTTTAATGTATTTATTTGTGTTTTGTTTGGTTTAATTGTCTACCAAAGTTTCCTAAGGACTTAATTATCCTTATTAAATCATAATTGAATATTACTAAGTCTTGGTAGGCTCTTTGGGTCCCAACCAAGTTCACTCCAAGCTTAGAGCATGTTTTTGCTCAAGCTGTGTCTTAGTGCTTTATTGTGTTTTACTATGGTTTAAGTTGTACACTGACGTTTCTAAGGCACTTTTTAGCCTTTAAATACCATAGTTTAAATGTTTAACAACATATCAAGGTTTGTGGAATTTCAATCTACCCCCCTTAAAAGAACTTTGTCCTCGAAGTTCACACTTCCCAACATCATTGGATTAGAACACGAGAATAACTCACAAAATAGAACTTCCATAACCAAACGTACTTTACATCACAACCTCGGACTTAATGGTCCGGGTAACATATTCACATGCATACATAACATAACATAACATAACATAACATAACATAACATAACATAACATAACTAACATAACATACATAAAAAACATAACAAACATAACATAACATAACAAACATAACATACAGAAACATAACATAACATAACATAACATAACATAACATAACATACAAACATAACATAACATAACATAACATAACATAACATAACATAACATAACAAACATAACATAACATAACATAACATAACATAACATACATACATAACATAACATAACATAACATAACATAACATAACATAACATAACATACATAACATAACAACATAACATACTTACATGATAACCTCAGACTCAATGGTCCGGGTATCTTAACAACATTTGCACGTACATAACAACCCTTAGACTCTTGGGTCTAGGTAACGTAACAACATTTAGACTCATAGGTCTTGATAACATACACTTTTGGAACTCAAGGTCAAAATAATATTTATTACACATACCACACAACATGTCTTGGCATGTATGACAACCAAAAATATCTTTTACATATATTATGATCCCGCAGAACCCGGTCGCGATGGACACCTTCCGTCCCCGTTCCTTTGGGAGATCAAAATAGTCACTTAAATTTGAAATTTTTCCTTGTGAGATTAAGTAAGAGAACTTTAATTATGTAAAGTATCTATCGACGTTTTATAAATACCAATTCAAAATCCTTTTGAAAACACATACAACTCCAAGTCCAACTTATGCTCTTTGCTTCTTTCTTAGCGTGGTTATTTGTGACCACTTATAGAGAGCTTCAAGAATCATCCAACCCTGATGTGATCAGCATCAGTGTTGAACTATCCTTCCACCCCAATTTGTGTTTTGCTTCCCTTGATCGCATGCAAATCAAGTTCCACTTCCCACTTCATTTTCACGCACCAAATAATACACTCATTTCCAATTTTCTATCTTTTAGTCTTTCTAGTCATAATCATACATCTCCAAAGGATAGAACTCCGTCTATCAGTTATCTTCATTCACTTTAATCCTGTTGCCTAGGGAATCTTATTCTCACTAGGTTCTATGTCAGTTTCATACCCTTTTCATGAATCACTATATTGTATACATACACATATATTTTATCAAAATACACACACAGTTTCACATTTATACACTGTCGGGGTTTTTGTTCCCCCGGGAGTTTCTCTACTCCCCATACTTGTACTATCATACACAACTGTTAACAAATCAACACACTTATCAAAATGGTATTCGCATCTTCTTTGCGCAATTACCACAATTAAACCATGAATGAATGTGTATGTTTACGTAACACACACACCAATCATCAAAACAATTATTTTGTGCTATGCACAATATAGGTCACATACACTACGTACACTTGTACGGTAATACACACTAAGTGGTTTTGCGCTCTACCCCCCTTAAAGGGATTACGCCCACGTAATCAACCACTGGATATTGGTTTAAAAAGTTCTACCATTGTGAAGTGTTTCAACTTCCACGCAGTCTGTTATATAATGTGTTCGGGTTAGAGGATCTTAACCATATTATCGGTTTAGTCCCTAAACCAAGAATTCTTATTGGAGTTCGCTTTAACTCTTAACTGGTTTCGGTTCTGGCCTGTGCGGCTTCTAGGCATTGATAATTAGCCATTTTCTTATATTCACTATGCACATTGTACACTTGAATCACTGGTTCACTAGTGTCTGCTGCGTAACTCTGACAACTGTAGGGCTTAGTTTGCCCCATTCATTATTCTTACTGTATTGTACATCCCCAATATCACCTTTATCTTGGTAATAATGGTTTCTCAACCGATGCGTGGTATCTCTGACCGTGCGCGAATTCGGTGAGTTATAAACTTTCTATCCACTTCCATAATAACTTACTGCGTAAACTGGTACGTATTTCACAATGATTGACTTGATTCCTTCCGACCTACTGTCGGTTGAGATTGAGCTACTACCTAATGTGTAGTGCTCTCTCGGTTATCTCCCACGCTTGAGGTATATTCCATACCGATATTTGGTATTTAGTGTTACCGTAGTCACTTGTTCTTAATCATGCCTCCACATTTGATTTTGTACAAGTATCATTTCATTGGTGCGACCTTGCATTTCCCATGCATCGGTCATTATAGTGTTATAAGTCTATTTCTACTTCCATCACCATTAACATTTCCCAAGTCCTAGCTATCCCACTCGATCATCACTGCACAAATGCAATACCAAAACACTCAGTCATACAAAGTGCAGAGGCGTAAACTCTTGACAATGAATCTCTTATGCGATTGCAATAGGAATTCACACTGTGTTTCACTGAGATTCTTATCTCGTAATACTAGCTACTGGCTTACTGCTCGGTCCGTTTGGTATCACTTACTGTTGTATCTCCACTGGGTTTAACTCGTAACTGTGCTTAATTGCCATATTATCGTTTAACAATACTTATACAGCAGTCGTTTTCTGCGCACCATGTTCTTTCTTCTTGCACAACACTAACTTACATGGTATTCACTATCATGTTAATTTTCACACATATACTTACATCATCCGTTTGGATGTCTACTGAATGCTCCTTGAGCGTTGCTCACTCGAGTTACAAGCCGGCGTTATTCAGCCCGCAATAATAACATAGTCAATCCTTAACATGTTTCTTGAACTTGGTTCACATAACTACCGCTCCAGCGGTTTCACAGTATCGAGAGGTATCCCCACTCTTAATGCAGTGGTTCGTTTACCACTCTATTCACTTATACAACATAAACTTCTACAATCTATCTAATTTACGTAACACATTTTATTTGTGGCTTATGAGACTTACTGCTTCAAGCTCTATCCATTGTGGACGGTTCACACACATTTATTTGTCCGTACAACATCTGTTGATGCAAACACCCTTCAAGGATTGCTCTTGGGTATTGCTAGTAAGTCATGCCATACCTCTGGCTTGCACTTATTGGTACCTTTAGTTAATTACGCCGTTTTACGTTCTTGACTGGCTTATTATCTTCTTCTGTGAAGATCAACATCTCCTGATAGTGTAGGTACTCATTCTGGGAGTTTCGTCCCATTCATTGCACATTAATGTGTCCACATTAGGCATCTGCTTGCCATGCACAGGCTGGGTCACCATTCCAGCTATCATGTTTATCCCTGGGATCCTTAAGACATATGCTATGTCTTTACATAACAGTTAGCGTACTTCGTATTCCCTAACTCTTAAACATTTCCTTGAAACAAATTCACTAACTCCTTTAGTCTCGTTAAATCAACTGAGTTCCTTTACTTCAACCATTCTCGGTAATCCTTTGCTCTTGATTGACTTACACTGCTGACCGTAGTACGGAGTCGACTACCTCCCGTGTTCCGGACTCTACTCGTATACATATGTGGGGTACCATGCTGATACATTGCTACTTACCCGACCAACCCATCAGTAGGTCTGTCAGGCCCACAAGCTCCTATTGGAGTGCGGTCGTCCCACATTACAGTTGGTACACTCGTAGTGTCTGTCACACGCCTAGGTGAAGTATTCTGTTGTCAACTCCCTTATATTGTCCTGTGACAATATGCATTCCCTGCTTCCCGAACTTAATCAAGGGAAGGTTTATCCACTGTTGTATCTTTATCAACTGCCCTTGATTTTACTGGTTTGGTTTAGAAGAAGGTTAGAAAGAAGTATTGGTTTGAAAGTAAATCTGGTTTTGAAAGAAAGGAGTTTGAAATAAATCTGAGTTTGAAAGAAAAATTTTCATGGTTTCACAACATCTTCTTACCTTAACCAAGTCTAGCTTCTTGATGACTGGTGTACTTCCAATTACAGAGGTTAGACTAACAGGCCCTTCCACTGTTATGATGATCTCACTTAACTTCATGGTACTTTACTAAGTACTTTGTATTTGTTATAAATTTCCCGAACATCCCTGTTATAGCAGCACTTGCCATGGCAAGTGCGCTATGCTAACTGGCTATCGGTTAAACACATACCGGTTGTGGTATTGTTCTTTACCCGCACTGTCATCAGTGGCCTTGTTGGCCCTCACTTGATCTTACAGTCTTGACAATTGACCTTCTAGGTGACTTCTCACTATACTCATGCGATAATCATTAACTAGGGTGTTTCCCATTTTTGGAGACCCCCTTTTTCTTTTGTATTACTTTCTCCTCGTAGCCCGTTCCACACATTTGTCGTGGTTACTGAGACTTGTCTCTTGTTTGGGCACTACGTTGTAGTTCCTTTGTTGGTTGGTATACCGTTGGTGTATCATTTTTTTAACAACTGTGGTCCCGTAGACACTCGTCTCAGGTTTCATTAATCCACTTCTTGCCTGTTGCACGGTCGGTGCGTTGCAAGCTGGTTGTTCTCGACTGCTCGGCATGTCGACCCAGGTTGCCGGAAATTCTATTCTTCTATACACAGATTCTTCACTCTTTGCTATGAAATGCGGTTAACATTGTTTAGATGGGAACCGTCTCCGGGATTCCCAGTTTTCGGGATCTACCGTATGACGGGTTCTCCGTACCTTTAGAGGTGTTTAATAACATCCAGATCGGGTATTCCCGAGTAAGAGAGGACTTCCATCTCTCTGGCGTTCCTTCCCAAGTTATAAAATAGGGATTGTGGAGGGCGGGAAGGATATAGTAGGTTTCGAGTACACACTGGTTACTCCTAACTAGCATATCTCTCACGCTATCACTCAACCCTTAACCCAAAGTACTAAAATCCTAACTCGGTACTTCCTAAGCTCGGTAATTCAGTCATCAGAGCGATACTTCGCTCTGATACCACTTTTTGTAACACCCCATCCAACATTAACACGCTTAACAACAAACTGCAGCGGAAAACATACTTCACCACATTACTTAACTCATTGGTGTTACACGCCGTTAACCACCCACGTGGCTAACAAGGCTATTACATATACATTGTACCGGTCTGATGGACTAGATTCCCGAGCGACTACACATTACTGCCCCTTTCCATTAACAACAAAACATACACATCCCTTCCAACTGTACCAAGTATTCACAAGCTATGCCGATAACAATTTCGGGCTTACTACACCTACTGTACACATACAACTTAAATGATTACCCATGTACAAACGACTACCCCGTCCTACTCTCGAACGGCTTCCAGCTCCTTGTACCTGAAATAGGAAAAGAAGAGAAAGGGTGGCCCCCCAGGGGCTCAGCACCTTTGCTGGTATGGTAATCCCGCAGCCCACATGCTACCGGGCCACGCTCAAGTAATTGTCGTCTTAGCATGCGGTTGATTATAATTGAATCACGCATGTAAACTACAAATACACAACACATTACACTGCACAACAATGGCTCATTAAAACAGCCAATACAACTACACTTAACAAATCACTCATTGTGATCTTAAACCCCTAGAGTGTTTCTCCTTTAATGGAGCTATTTCCTTAATAGGCGACACTTACCCACCAATCGGGTTATCCTTAAGCGCCTCTTACAATAAACTGGACTTCATATCCATGGTCCACATACTCCACATCTTAACAACATATCACATCACATCGCAATAAGAATTGCAGCACCACAATAAAACATAACATAACGGGAACGGTTCCCTTTATGAACCGGCCCAAACATAGTCAGTTCACTTGTAGCCTAGAGAATGTTACCAGTCTCATGATAAGCTCGTTACATAACTCGTTACCGTCTCGTTAAATGAACGGATAACTTAACACAAGGTGCCTCGGATATAGTGATCCAAGCACACCGAACAAACATAGACATAGTATGCCCCTGTGGCCCGACGTGAGTCAGTAAAATAGCCTTGGTTAAGCTAAAGGGAAGGTTGGAAACCAAATTGGAAAACAACCATAACATACAAAGAGAATGAACCGGTTATGACATCGACTCCCATACTCACACGCGTGGCCGGAACAGACCGGACTCCTCACTTCCCCCGTTAGCACTTGTTAGTAGTTCAACATTGAACTTAAACAATCACAAACATTGGGTTAAGTCTTGGTAGACACAGACAAGGGAAGAGAGAGTCATACATTCACACACAAACATCAAACAAACATCACATGACTAACTCACGCATAGCCGTGGTTAGAACGTTCCTTAGGTCGGAAACGTTATTACCGGATACCGTTCTCTTGCGTTTACCTAATAGTGGTTAACTAGCCCTTCATGCGCATTAGAAGTTACCGGTATCGGCACGTAAACACACAACAACAATAACGACTGTAAACTTGTTTCATGATTTATCTTATAACGTGGCAAACGTACAGAAAAACACATTGGCATACAAGCCGGTGTAATCCGGTAGGACACAGGTTGCAAGAAAACCATACCTGTCACCAAGGTCCACTATATTGTGTCCTCCTAGGTTCCTCGAACAAATCCCGTACAACTGGTAACATCACAATTACTTTCATTAACATTGGAGTAACATGATTGCTTAACGTCTAATGCGCCCATACTTACCCCGTCATCCCGTTATATTTAATTTTACACTTGTGATCTTAAGTTCACAACTCTCACATCAAACCTAACACTTGTTTACACACTTTAAGGCCTTTACATGTCACCAAACAAGGCCTAAACATCATCTAAAACCATTACCATTCAATCCCCCATCATTAGGAGCCTTAAACAAAATTTTTTCTTCATCTCTGGTCTGGACTGCCCCTCTGGGGCGGTCCCAGGGGCGGTCCACAACAGAAGCTACATGTTTTTTTTCACTTCTCTGCACTGGACCTCCCCACAGGGGTGGTCCCTAGGGGCGGTCCAGAACAGACCCCATTTTAAAAACCGTTTTTCTCCTCATTTTGAACTCCAAATTCACCCCAATCTTTTCCTATGCATTACACATGTTTTCCCACATGTTTTAACATCTTTTTGGCACACTAAAACCCTCTCTAAACATCCCAAAAACTCCTTAAACTTTTACTCAAATTTTTACTAAATCCTTAACATTTAGAACATTTTGCTTACACTTGTAACTTGTAATTTTGCTTAAAACTTCCACTAACCAAAGTGTTCTTCCACCACAAGATAACCACTCCTAAAGCATCATTTTGCATCACACTCATCCCCTTTACACACACTCCTCAAGTCTTTCCCACAAGTTCCTCATTAAACCTTCACAAGGCATTACACTTCCATTGTTCACCAAACTTTGCACAAGACTTTACCACATCTCCACTATGACCTGGGTGTATCCAAAATTCATCCATTAGTTCTCTAAATCTACAAGACTATGCCCAAGGCATCTTAACACTTAAGAACACCTTAATTCACTTTCTTTCACCCTCTTAACACTTAACAATTCCTAGTACCTTCTAGGTCATAAAATCTCATTACAACACATAAACTCCTTTGTTTATCAACTAAATTTTGCCATAACTTCTCTTGTATCACCTTACACCAAAACACATAGTTTTTCACCTTTAGACAATCAAGAACACTTAATCCCTTAATACACACAAACATATTATTTTTCATCCTTTAACCATTGTTGGGATAAAACTACACGTTAATATATATAGATTTATAGCAAACTAATAGGCAAGTGCACCTATTCGGAGTAGTAAAACAAGTGTCGTATCCACAGGGAAATTGTTCAATTATCCTAGTCTTGGTAGTTAATAAAAACTGTAAAAAGGGGTTTAGCCGGAGGCAAGCTTGATTTGTTGTTGGATTAGTACAGAAATAATAAAAACAGTAAAAACAGTGTGTGTATTGAGTGGATGGAAAATGTGCTAAGGAAGGTGAAATCGCCCAAATATAATTCAGATATTAATTATAATCCTGGTTCGCTCTTATTTGTCTGTTAAAAATTTATCTTGTGGCCTTCCTAAATCATAGATAAGGACAACTCTTAATTAATTCAATAGACTTTTTACAATCAGAAAAAGTCTAAAATCATTAATTAGCTTTAAGCGAGAATTTTTTTATAACAGCGATGGATTTTATCTGCTAATCAAGGAGATAATATCTAACGTTTATCTCTCTTTGTGGTCTATTCTCTAATTTACAAAATCATTGAAATTAGAGAAACCGTAAATGCATAAAAATGATCAGTTGTTAAGCATTTAATAACTTAGAGAGATAAAACAAATATTTATAAGCAAACCCGGTATTATAAATGCGTCTGAATTATTTTGGGGTTAAACACCCATCCTAAGCACAAATATAAAATTACTCAGACATTGACAGTACTAAAAACAGAGTAAAGATAGAAATAGCCATTATTCAGAAACTGCTTGCGAAGAACGGGTCTGCACTCGCTCTCACTTATGCTGCCTCTTTTCTCTCTTTGTAAAACACTGCTTCTGTTTGAGTACGTACGTGAGTAAATGTGGTGAAGTGGTGAAATAAATAAAAGATGGAGAGTTATGGTGTTACGGGAGGAATTGAATGGAAGAGAATGGAGTGTGGTGCTGTTTTTGTGATTTCTTTCAGTCTCTCATACGTGGTGCCGTTTATTTATGGTAGAAGGAGTGGGTTTATATAGAGGCAGAGGAGAAGTTGATTGCAGATCTGTAGTGGAGAAGAGACAGAACTGATTGGAGCTTGAGCTGGAGAACGCGTGAAAGGATTACAGGATAAGGGAGGTGCCTGATATTGTTAACGGAGCAGTTCGACATGTCTGTAGGCGCCGCAACAAGCAACTGGGCAATTGGGGAAGAAAACTGTCGCGACAGTGGATCTGCGCTGCATTTTACTCTTGTCCGCGTGTTGTCCGCGTAGATGTCCGCGTAGAACAAGGCGAACACGTTGAGTTAGGCGCGCTCTCAAGTCTTGTCCGCGTGGCTGTCCGCGTGGTTTTGGGCGGACGCTCATGCGGACACAAAGAAGACTTTACTCACGTCCGCCCCTGGTTAGGCGGACACTCATGCGGTCACCATGCGGACATAAACTTTGACCGGCTCTAGATTCTTTGTTTGGACTCCGTTTTCTGAGCCGTTTACATCTACGCATTTGTCTCTTCGTCTACTTTGCTTCCAGCTTGGTTTTTCCTCATGTTTTAACCAGTAAATTTGTGAGATAATCAATAAAACATAAACTAGAGGAAAAACATACGATAAGTGAAAAATGAGCAGAAAAGTGTTGATATAATATATGAAATACACCCATAAAACATGCTCATTTAGACACTTATCACACCCCCACACTTACCTTTTGCTTGTCCTCAAGCAAAACCATGTACCCAAACAAGTAGGGAATGCTCAATATTAACAAATACTATTATGAAGGGTAGGATAAAGAAGTCAATAGTACATGATCTTAAACTTTTTAGAGGAGTGTGATCCATCACCTACTGGTGGCATAGGTGTACTCAGGGTAAAAATAAAAATTAGAGTTTCGGGGTATGATCCGGAGTACTTCAATGCTTCTTAGTTAAGGTGACTTTGAGAACTTTTACCATGGCCAACTTCTCTCAAGAATGGGCATTGAGGAGAAAACAAAAGGAAAAATAGATTTATGCATTTGTTTCACTTTTGCATAAGAGATGAGAAGATAATATGTAGGTATCAAGCCTTTGTATTTAAGAACACTCAACTCTCTTTGTTGGTTACCAATGGTGTCTCGCAAGTCCCTTATTTATTATATATTTTTTGACAGAGAAGCATCCCTTAGCAATCCCTAAGAAAGAAGACAGAAGGAACCCCTGAGTAATAAAAATCCAACCATTGCAGATCATTTGGTCACACCGCATAAAAATGCTCCTCAAAAGTAATCAAAATTTTAAAATTTGTACCATTTATACCATTGATCCCACAATTCATAACAGTATTTATTTTTAAAGAGAACAACCCACATATAAAGGGTCCACGAAGTTGAATTTGGACAAACGCAAGATTAGCAGAGAGATTAAGCATTTTAGCATAAAATGTCACCGAAAAGGGCACACTCCCCCACACTTAAATTGAACAATGTCCTCATTGTTCACCAGAAAAAACAAGGGAAAGTTTCAGAAGACCTTTTCGGTAAGTAGAAAAAATAGAGAAAACACAAAGTCACAAAAACATTTAAGCACATAAACTCTCCTCTGCATTTATTTAAATAAAAGCATAATTAAAAGACTGGTACTCCCCTGAGATTATTTTTGCTGTGTTATAGGAGTTCCCCCACACTTGAGCTTCAGCCTCAAGTAGCGTAGCTTGGTTGCGGTGTAGACATGAAATTGCACCTGCATAAGACACTAGAAGCAACCATACTACAAACGGGGTTAATAGTTAGCAAAAACAAAATTGAAAGAGAACCTGATAATTAAAAGAGCATAAAAGCATATAAAAGATAAGTTCATCCGGGTTGCCTCCCGGAAAGCTGCCCTTCTTTAACGTCTTTGGCTAGACGCTCACCATGAAGTCATCCGGGATCGAATATGAATGTTGAAGTCGGCTTCAACGGTGGGTGGGACGGTCATCATGAATTTTGAAAAGTGGATTCTCATTATTTGGTGGTGGGTAGCGTGGTTTGGTATATAATTTTCTTTTATCCAGAGCTGCTACCATTTTGATTGTGTCAGGGTGCATTGTTGGTTATCACAGGATTCACTAAAGCATTTTCAAGAGCATCATTACGAATAATAGCAGATAAATTATCCTGCACAATAGAGTCGACAATGTCATGGAAAAGGTCTTCTATATGAGCGGGTTTCTTTATAACCTTGGACATGTCGTATTCTAAGTTTCGTTATGCACCTTAAAATGATTTTTCCTTTTTCAACATCGATTAGTGCTCTAGCAGTTCTCATGAAAGGTCGTCCTAAGATTAAGGGCACCCTAGTGTCTTCTTCCATGTCAATTACAATAAAATCAGCGGGGAACACAAAAGTTCCTACAGTAACAATCAAATCTTCTATTATCCCTTTTGGGAATACTAAAGATCTATCTGCTAATTGTAATTGAATAGAAGTAGGCATGCATTTACCAATCTTAAGTTTGTTGAAAGTTGAGAGTGGCATTAAATTGATACTAGCTCCTAGATCACATAGCCCACTACCACAATCAACATTATCAATGGAACATGGAATAATTGGCAAACCTGGGTCTCCAAGTTTTGGAGGGAGACTCTTGAGAAGCACTGCTGACACTTCCTGTGTAAGGTGTACAGTTTCCACTTCCTGCAACGATCTTTTGTTGGTGATGATATCCTTCATGAACTTTGCGTATATTGGCATTTTTTTAAAGCATCTGCAAAAGGAATATTAATCGTTAGTTTCTTGAAGTGAGTTAGAAACTTTCCAAACTGTTCATCTAAATTTTTCTTTCTTATTCTGTTTGGAAAAGGAAGTGGGGGAAGAATTTTAGTGAGAGAGGAAGGAGTAGATTCAGGAGGCTCCTTCTCCTCGGAAATAATTTTCGTAGGAGGTGGGGCTTCTTCAGTATCTTCCTGTTCTTCTTCTGGATTTTCTTGAGGCTCATGAGCTTGCTGTTCTTGGTTATCAGTATCATCTCGGGGAAGAGATGAGTTGAGCGGCCTACCACTTCTCAACGTCACTGCCTTGGCCTGTTCCCTTGGATTTGGATTTGGCTGACTAGGGAAGGCACCAGGTGGCCTTTGTGCAAGCTGCTGGCTGATTTGCTCCAACTGTTGGTTGGTCTGTTGTATCTGGGCTTCAACCCTTCTGTTAGTGGCTTCTTGATCCACGAGCCTGGTGTGGGTTGTAGTCACGAATCCTTTCATAAGGTTCCTGAATTCCTCGTTTGGATCAACAGAGGATGAGGATGGTTGTTGTTGTTGCTGGAAACCTGGAGGGGCACCTTGTGCTCTATAACCCATATTAGAATTTGGTTGGGGTCTGTTTCCCTGATAGGTATTGGAATTGTTGTTCTGCCCTCCTTGGTTCTGATCATTGTTTTTCCATGAGAAATTCGGGTGATTTCTCCATGGGTAGTTGTTGTTGAAGTTATTGTTGTAGGAATTACCGGGGCGGTTTCCTATGAAGTTTACATCCTCGTACTGGTTTTTACCTTCGCACTGATGGGTTTCATGAGGACCGGCGCATATGACACATCCTTCTGTAGGTGGAACTGGTGGTGAACTTGTAGGTGGGGAAGCTATTGTTTTTACGATTTCGTTTTGAGATGTTGTTAGCTTTTCCACCATCTTTGCAAGGGACGAGATCTGGGCTGATAAATGATCCGTAGGCTCAACGTGGAGTAGGCCTGCTGCTCGTGGCGTTCTTCCCTTGGATCTCGTCCACTGTCTTGTATTGCTCGTCATGGTTTCGAGAAGGTCCATTCCTTCTTTAGGAGATTTCATCATGAAACTTCCTCCTGCAGAGGAATTTACGAGTAGTCGGTTCCCATCATCCAGACCGTTGAAGAATGACAGGCAGAGGGATTGATCGTCAAGACCATGGTGGGAACACTTCATTAGCATATCCTTGAATCTGTCCCATGCGTCGTACAACGTTTCTCCCGGTTCCTGACAGAATGTGTTGATTTCTCCGATCAATTGCCTCGTTCTACTGGTTGGGTAGTATTTGGCAAGGAATTTTGGGCCATTTGCAGCCATGTGGTGATTGATCGGGAGGGAAGACTTCGGTACCACCTGTTTGCTGAATCCGACAACGAGTGAGGAAATAGTTGTAGACGGATTCTTTCTTTGACGTTGCCGGTCTGACCAAAGGAATTGCAGAAGTCTAGGAAGAGACTCAGATGATTTGGGGCTTCATCTGGGTTCGCTCCACTAAACTTGCCTAAATCCCGGACGGCGGTGATGTAGTGGGTTTTGAAAGCCCATCGTCCGGCTTCTTGTGGTGTTAGTTCAGGGAGAACTATGGCTGATGCTTCCTTCGGTATCCGGTTGGTGGTAGTCAGAGAGAGCACGGTGTTCTTGATTTGGTTGTTTTCATGGTCCATTTCATCTATAACTTCGTTATCGGCCATGGCTTGATTTCTCAGGTTTCTTTGTGCTTGTAATAAAGTGCGCTCGGGTTCGGGTCTCGGACTGATAGGTGGAGAACCTCGGGTTCGAGTATTTGGCATGCACAGAAGATAACTTGTGGTTTGTCAGAAACTGTGAAATTAATTAGTAAATAGAATAAGAAAGGCAGAGATATTGGTTAGGCTGATAAACGTTAATTAAACAACACTGATATATATTCTTTTTTTATATATTTTTTTACAAGAGTAAAATGACAGAAAATAAGTGACAAGGGAAATTAAATGACAGAAATTATAAGTTAGTAGTTAGAGACAGAAATTATAAGTTAGTAGTTTTGACAGAAATTTAAATGACAGAAATTATAAGTTAGTATACTGGAAATTTAAATGTTAAGGACAATGGAATTTAAATGTTAAGGACAATGGAATTTAAATGTTAAGGACAATGGAAATTAAATGTTAAGGACAATGGAAATTAAATGTTAAGGACAATGGAAATTAAATGACAATAATATTAAGAAGTCAGAAGTCAGATGTCCAAAGTCAAATGTCCGAAGTCAGATGTCCGAAATTAGATGTCCGAAATTAGATTAACAACAAAATAATATAAACAAAATATTACAGTATAGCAAGTGAACTACCGGAAACTAGGGAAATTGATGGAATCAATCTCCCCGGCAACGGCGCCAAAAACTTGTTGGGATAAAACTACACGTTAATATATATAGATTTATAGCAAACTAATAGGCAAGTGCACCTATTCGGAGTAGTAAAACAAGTGTCGTATCCACAGGGAAATTGTTCAATTATCCTAGTCTTGGTAGTTAATAAAAACTGTAAAAAGGGGTTTAGCCGGAGGCAAGCTTGATTTGTTGTTGGATTAGTACAGAAATAATAAAAACAGTAAAAACAGTTTGTATTAAGTGGATGGAAAATGTGCTAAGGAAGGTGAAATCGCCCAAATATAATTCAGATATTAATTATAATCCTGGTTTGCTCTTATTTGTCTGTTAAGAATTTATCTTGTGGCCTTCCTAAATCATAGATAAGGACAACTCTTAATTAATTCAATAGACTTTTTACAATCAGAAAAAGTCTAAAATCATTAATTAGCTTTAAGCGAGAATTCTTTTTATAACAGCGATGGATTTTATCTGCTAATCAAGGAGATAATATCTAACGTTTATCTCTCTTTGTGGTCTATTCTCTAATTTACAAAATCATTGAAATTAGAGAAACCGTAAATGCATAAAAATGATCAGTTGTTAAGCATTTAATAATTTAGAGAGATAAAACAAATATTTATAAGCAAACCCGGTATTATAAATGCGTCTGAATTATTTTGGGGTTAAACACCCATCCTAAGCACAAATATAAAATTACTCAGACATTGACAGTACTAAAAACAGAGTAAAGATAGAAATAGCCATTATTCAGAAACTGCTTGCGAAGAACGGGTCTGCACTCGCTCTCACTTCTGCTGCCTCTTTTCTCTCTTTGTAAAACACTGCTTCTGTTTGAGTACGTACGTGAGTAAATGTGGTGAGTGGTGAAATAAATAAAAGATGGAGTTATGGTGTTACGGGA
The DNA here is from genome assembly GCA_023374045.1 of Limonium bicolor. Lineage (NCBI taxonomy): Eukaryota > Viridiplantae > Streptophyta > Magnoliopsida > Caryophyllales > Plumbaginaceae > Limonium > Limonium bicolor. Next base: position 38,399,208 of record CM041781.1, read on the forward strand.
GGAATTGAATGGAAGAGAATGGAGTGTGGTGCTGTTTGTGTGATTTCTTTCAGTCTCTCGTACGTGGTGCAGTTTATTTATGGTAGAAGGAGTGGGTTTATATAGAGGCAGAGGAAGTTGATTGCAGATCTGTAGTGGAGAAGAGACAGAACTGATTGGAGCTTGAGCTGGAGAACGCGTGAAAGGATTACAGGATAAGGGAGGTGCCTGATATTGTTAACGGAGCAGTTCGACATGTCTGTAGGCGCCGCAACAAGCAACTGGGCAATTGGGGAAGAAAACTGTCGCGACAGTGGATCTGCGCTGCATTTTACTCTTGTCCGCGTGTTGTCCGCGTAGATGTCCGCGTAGAACAAGGCGGACACGTTGAGTTAGGCGCGCTCTCAAGTCTTGTCCGCGTGGCTGTCCGCGTGGTTTTGGGCGGACGCTCATGCGGACACAAAGAAGACTTCACTCACGTCCGCCCCTGGTTAGGCGGACACTCATGCGGACACAAATATGCCTTCCGCGAAGACTTCACTCACGTCCGCCCCTGGTTAGGCGGACACTCATGCGGTCACCATGCGGACACAAACTTTGACCGGCTCTAGATTCTTTGTTTGGACTCCGTTTTCTGAGCCGTTTGCGTCTACGCGTTCGTCTCTTCGTCTACTTTGCTTCCAGCTTGGTTTTTCCTCATGTTTTAACCAGTAAATTTGTGAGATAATCAATAAAACATAAACTAGAGGAAAAACATACGATAAGTGAAAAATGAGCAGAAAAGTGTTGATATAATATATGAAATACACCCATAAAACATGCTCATTTAGACACTTATCAACCATCCAAGACATTCATCTTCACAAAGAATGTTCTTTACACACATCTAAACCTTTAAACTACACTACATCACAATATAGTGCATAAACTTAAATTGTTTGGCACTTAGGCCCTTAAATAACATGGCTCTTAGGCCCTTAAATTGCATAAACCTTAAACACTGAATTTCCCACATATATATTGCCTTTGACCTGCAAATACACACAACATCTCATATGCCCTTAATAAACTCCTTTTTGGATAGTTTGCTATCTCATTTCCCATTGGCTCTTTAGGTAGTTTATAATAAGCATTTTAAACCTTAATTTCCTAGGACACATAAAACTTCATTAAGGTAGCTCATTTACCTCTCTTTCTTCAAAACTTCCTCACTTTTTTTCCTTGCCCTTCTTGATTAAAAATCGGCAAGGTGTTTTTGATTTCTTGTCAAACTTCTAAGCAATATACAAGTAAGGATAATGAGCATTAAGCATTATACCTAAGCTCATGAACAAACCCTAGATTAACATAAGTGTTTTAAACACTAAATGAGATGTTTACCTTGGATTTGCAAGGGAACTTGATTAAATAGCAAGAGATGACTCCACCTAGTCCTTTGAAGTTTGGAATGAAGCTAAACAAAGCAAGAGAAGACACCATTACAAGGTGATTCTCGGCCATGAATAAAAATGAGAGGAAATGCTAGTTTTCTTTGACTTTTATTACCTTAGAACCAAGAAGAACAATAAGGTGCAAGAAATGGAGCTTTTCCTCCATCAATGGAGATTCTCCATGGAATCAAACTTGAGCTCTTGAAGTTTTGAAAAGAGGGAAACGAAGAGCTTGCTCCAACTAGAAGAATGGTAGTCTCGGAATTAAATTCGGAGCTTGGAGCCATGAGTTACAAGCACTCAAAGATAGGGAATGGATACTTGCTGTAGCAAAACGAGATGGAGAAGGGAGGATGAGGTTGGAGACGGTGGGAACCAAGAAGAAAAGAAGATAAAGTGAGGAGAGAGGTTTAGTTTGGAGATATTTATTATAAGGCATAAAGTAACTTTTCACTTTATTCTTTCTTCTTTTCTTTATTTCTAGCCAAGTGTGATGACTCACACACTAAAAACCGTGCCCCCTTCAATATATAAGATACTTATGGTCTTTGTTGACCATTTAACTAATTAAAGTTGACTTAAGTCAAAACTAGCACTATTTGGGCATTATTCACAAACTAAGGCACATATTTGTGAAATTTTTGATTTCCCATTGATTTAGGCTTCCTAATGTGATACTAAGTAGTACACATGTTAATTAAAGAGTAACGATGGTCATTTAGCCACTCATAACTTATTTACAAGACAATTTTTCAAAAATGTGCTTTAAGGCTCCTTAAAGCACATTTTGTGTTTTAACTTGTTTTCAAGCTTGGTTTTCTTTAGTAATTGATTTAATATGTTAATTAACATATAAATAAGGTCTTGGTAAGGTTGTTAGGTCTTAACCAAACTTATCCCAAGCTTAGAGCACATTTTCCGCCAATATTGGCTTTAAGGTATTTATTTGTGTTTTGTTTGGTTTAATTGTCTACCAAAGTTTCCTAAGGACTTAATTATCCTTATTAATCATAATTGAATATTACTAAGTCTTGGTAGGCTCTTTGGGTCCCAACCAAGTTCACTCCAAGCTTAGAGCATGTTTTTGCTCAATCTGTGTCTTAGTGCTTTATTGTGTTTTACTATGGTTTAAGTTGTACACTGACGTTTCTAAGGAACTTTTTAGCCTTTAAATACCATAGTTTAAATGTTTAACAACATATCAAGGTTTGGGGTATTTCAATGTGTGCAATTGATTGAATGGTTATTGATGTGTTCTATGTGACACTTGGATGTTTATAAAAGTACACTTATGTACTGCATCTATCAGAATGTTTATGTTATGATACATTGATTGTCATAAGCAAAGGTTATGTGTATGTACGAGTTGCATACGCTCGGATGACTGGTGGAATGTAGAGGTATCAATATAGTATTGACACCCAGAGATGATAAGTATGCAGTAAATAGATATGAGGAACTTGATTCCATAGGATGAGTAAGTAGAAGTTGTGACTTCGAGACGAAGTCCCTTTAAGGGGGGGTAGACTGAAATAGCCCTAACCTTTAAATAATTAAATAATGGGAAATATATATTATTTGGGGGATTATGAAACCCTAAGAAAATATATAAACACTTAGGCGTTAAAACGCACCGAAACTCCTTAAGGTCAACAACGAACGTTAAGCTGGACTATAAGCTAACCAAGGTATATAAACTATAAAACTCATACCAAGTCAACTAAGGATCATTATATGAACCTTAGAACATCGGACCTCATCTAAAACTGAGTAAAAATGTAAAATGCCCGGGAGAGTCAACACACCTCCCTTAAGGCCCGATAGTCCCGGAAATACTTTATAAGATGAAATAAAGCATTACACTTCATTCCAAATGCACCATATCACTTTATTAAGCATATAAGATGAAGTCTTCACGCTAAATTCTCTATTAAACACAAAGTGCTCGGAGGTACCCGTTGGGGGCCCCATAAACCCCTAGGAATGCCCCGGAGAGGTGCCGAAGTGGCACGAAATCCTATATAATTCATTCTTAAAGTTCCTACCATCATTATTCACCATTCTAAAGATAATTCTCAAGCTACTTTTTCAAAAATACACAAAGTGCTCAGGGGAAATTCTTAACGCTCCTGTTTTGCCCCAAGAGTGTCCCGGTAGCCCGGGAATTGTGTCATGAGTTGATATAACCCCATATAACTCAATGTAACACCTTAATATATCATTATTGACCCTAAAAAATGTTTATACACACTTGGAACTCGTAGCGACTACTTATTTTCCAGAATATCCTTAAAGCACAAAAACGCACCTTCGGGTGCCATAAAAACGCGTTCTACGCTATTACCTTGAAGTTTTTGAAGAGCCACGAGTTGGGAATCTTAAATGGGGATGAATTGACCATATAAATAAATCAAAGCCAGTGCTAAACTCATAGCACAAGTAGGGCCGAAAATTGGATCAAAAAGTAGTATAAAATCAGCATTTTACCTTAGAAACTTTCATCTTTTACCTTGGTATTAATGTACCAAATAACTGTTGTGACTTATAACATGTTACAATATAATCTTAGTGTAATATAGTATGACAAATACCAAGTTAAAAATCAGTCCCACATGGCTACCAAAGTGGCCGTTTTTTTAGCTTGTTTTGACATGCTTTTAGCTTAATAAAATGTCTTACTGGATGATGACTCACCCTTCCAATGCCATGTGATATTATAACATGGGAATCTCATTCGAAAGTGGTCTTCCATTACCGTAAACCTGCAGGAAGACAAGGAGATTAGCTTTTGGCAAAATAATGGAATTAAATAAGTAATTAGATCCAGCTTTATATATGTGCAATTAAACAAATAAATCAACCCATTCCTAGCATCTATTACCATGTGAGACATCAAGGAGGTGGAAGTTTGATTGCTGTAAAATAAACAAAGAAAGACATCTACCTAATTAAGCTTAGTACATTGTCTAATATAAACTAAATCAAATGAACTACCTACAGCCCTTGCCGTAAACCTACAAGAAAACAAACAAGATTAGCATCAATAATTATGGTAAGTCTCTCTTCTTCTCTCTTTTCTTTCTTCCTTAGCTAGCTTCTTCTCTTGTGAGCTTCAAGCTCCATTAATGGAGATTTAACCTTGAACTCCATTTTTATGTTAAATTCCTAGCAACTTCCAACAAGTCTTGAAGCCAGAATCATCCTAGCAACCTTGCAAGATTTCACGAAGCATTAGTACTCCAAGGAATTGCCTTGATTCAACAACAACTCAAGGAACAAACAAGATCAAGCTAAGGTATATTTCTTGTTTGGAAATCCTAGTAAATACTTAAGCTATGTCCGAAAATTATAAGCTTCTAAACCAATGTTAGCTTCATCATTTCATGAAAGAAACTTGGATCTCCAACCATCCTAAGGTGTACCGACAATTACTTGACAAATACATAAGGTAAACTCTTACTTATAAATCCTTGTTAGAAGTCTAACACTTGGATCTCCTAAACCTGTGTATAGAGGCCAAAAATTCTACACCAAGATACCATTGGAGGAGCTTGGAATTCAAGGGGAAATCAAGTACAAGAATCATCTTGGTTGAAGAAGTAAGTTTCTATAATTAAATCTATTAAGTTTAAGTTTTATTTAAGCTTCAAAATTTGGTACAAAATTTATGTACAAACCTTAGATATTTTTTTGAGTTGAAAACAATATGATATATTATCAAGAAAATAACTTATAACATGCAAGGTAAGATTATTACCTTAAGGTATAAATTTTGTGTCACAAAATTTAATTATGATACATATATATTTAGGCCGATACATCTAGGAGTTAAATGTTCAATTTTGAGCTTATAATCATCCTAAGTCATTAACATAATTTTTAGAAGTGTTATATGACTTATATGCATTTATATATACTTATTATAAGATATAAATCAAGTTTTAAAACCACATGATAAATATTTGTTACAGCCGAGAATAAAAAGGTTCATTTGGTGATTTTTGAAGAATATAAGTATATTAGCTTATATTATAAATTTTGGGTATATTAAAAATAGCTACAAGTATTTAAATGACTAGTTTATTAAGTTATGTGGCTAAATTGTGAATTTTGAAAAGATTGGTGTACTAAAAGTAATTGTCGAGAGTTAAAGGACTTATTTGGCATAGTTATGATATAATATATGGTAAGAATTAATATTATGAATTTTGGTTAAAGTAAACAAGTGTTTAAGTGTTAAAATAACATTTTATAAAGTTTTGAGACTATTTTGTAATTTCTGGAAAATAGAGTGCATAACCAAATTATATATGATTTTCTAGGTATATTATAGTATTAATTATGAAATTAGGCTTTGGTCAAAGTGTTGACCAAAAACTTTGGGTTAAAATGTTTTATGACATAAAATATTAAGTTTATAAAAGTTTTGGGGTGAATATGTAATTTATAAAAGTATATATGTGAAACCGATGTTAATATGGGTCTAAATCATAATTCGTAGAATTATAGGGGGTCATTGTGGTATTTAAGAAAATTAAATATTAAAACTATAGTTTATGAATTAATATGTAATTATATAAAGTTTTGGGGTGAAAATGTAAATATAGAAAGTACATGTTGAAACCAAAAGTTTATGTGGTTATTTAGTCATTTACAAAAGTTAATGTGTTCAATATATAACAACTGAATTTATAAGGATGGTTTTGTGATTTAATAAATTAAGGCATTAAAACTAAGTAATATAATGTATTTTGGAGTATAATGTAAAGTTTATAAAATAATTGTGGTTATAATAAAAATAACCAAATTGTATAAATATATAAAATAAGTGGAAACAATTATGGGTAAATAATTAATGAGATGGAGTTATACTATAAGGTAGAAATTCATTATCACATGTAGTTATTACATAAAATAACGAACTCTTAAACTACCTCGAACCACTGCAAAAATAACAGGGAGAAATAAAGAACATACGGGGTTAGTATACTACGAATATTAGTTCTGTATCAACTGTACTGTAATAGTTAGTGCTAGTTGTATTGACATTACCCGGTATTTGCATGTACGTATAACAACGTTACGGGGAGAAACTACTAAGCGTGAACTGTCAAGCTAGCAATTTTCACGGTGAATGGTATGTTAATTGTGTGGTCTGAATGTCCTACGGATTTTCCTGAGGTCCAGACGTTGTATGTTTAATTGCTAAGAGCAATATCTGTGATTTATGTATATTATCTTATATACTATATTCCTCGACGCTATTACGTTTTATTTTACGCGAACGTCTTATGACTGAAAGTTTATACATCTAAACTCGAACAAGACTAGATGACCTTTAGGTATTACAAGAACCTAACTGATGGTCAACTGTTATATTCTTAACTCAAGGATTGGATCTTGTATCATTAACTAAAGGGCTAACTTACAAAGAGAGGAATCCAGTTAGTTTCGACTATCTGGTTGCGCAGCGTGATCACTACGAGGGACTACTATCAAGAGTCACTCAAGGGAATCTATTATCCACACTTGATGATTGCAGAGGGCACTACTGTTGGTGCAGGCTTCGGCCGAATTGGTCGCCTTCAAGGCAAATAAAATATCCAGGGCCACAGGGTCAGCTGGCAACGGTTCCAATGGAACCCAGAGGACTACTGTCCATTAATAAGTTATTAAGGGTTGTCCTAACATGACGCCCGAGGTGGAAATCAATTGGAAGGTTTAAATGGTTGGTTTAAAAGGATAAGGGCCATGAGGCCAACTAACAAGTATAGTTAATTAATACGCGTATCTTGTTTGGTTACTGGTTATTGATTATTGGTTACAGATTATTGGTTTTGGTTATTGGTTATTGATTGTGTGATGATATTGTTGGGTGAACAATTATATGTTTATTTAGCATTTATAGTTATTACTATTATTGTAAACCGGTACAACATGTAATGAATCTAATATCAAGATGGCTAAGCGACTTAAGAAATCCAAATGATTTAAGACTACATTTAGCATACCAGCATATAGCTTGCTGAGCCCTTCAATGGGCCAAACATTTCAGGTTACTAAGAAGAGACACGAAGCCAGAGAGTGGGACGCTGGGTAGTTGATGTATTTTAGTAAAGTACTCTTTTAGTTTTACTATCTACTGTATTATGGAGTTCTGTTGTATTGGGTTAGTTGCTCATTTGTTGGTTTGGATTTGGATTGTAAGTTTAAGATTGCTCAGTATCTATTCATCACAGCGGTGGAGAGTTGAAGTTGATGGATGGAGTAAGGTTGCCTTGTTACTCACATGGGTGGGTAACGGCGTGTAACACCAAACGATAGTTAGTTTTATTTTCCACTGCGAATTATATTTTGTTATGCTACGACTCGCGATTATATTACAGGTTTAGGATTAGGGGTGTTACAGCAGAGGACTTTGGGATAAAATCCTAAACTTTCCCGGAGTCTGTGTGTGGGGTGAGGGAGATTGAGTGAATTTTTGTGTGTAAATTCTCAATCGAAATGGAGTTTCCAGTTTAAGTTTATCTCTTGTCTTTCCTTAACTATCTAGTAGATTACTGAAGACAACGATATGTCCACGATTGATCGGGGACGCATCAGTAGTGTTAGCCAGTTTCATGGTCTTTGCTTTAGACAAGTTCTGATCTTACCTCCTTGGGAGCAAAGTGATAGTCCACATATATCACTCTGCTCTCAGGTACGTATTCACTAAGGAGGATGCCAAACCCAGGCTTCTCAGATGGATCCTCTTGTTACGAGAATTCGAGATTGAGGTCTGAGATAAGCAAGAGTGCAGAATGTAGTGGCTGACCACCTATCTCGCATAGAAGCACCAAATAAGGGAGTGCCCATGAATGAATTCTTCCCAGATGAGTACCTTTTCATGATTGGCCACACTTGTCATCTATGGTATACAGACATGACAAACTATTTTGCACGAGGAGTAGTGCCTCATCAGATGACTTATCAGCAGAGAAAGGAGTTCTTGGCAGATGTGAAGCACTACTATTGGGAGGACCCCTTCCTTTTCAAGGTGTGTGCAGATGGGATAGTGAGAAGGTTTGTGCCAAAAGATGTGGTGCAGAATATCCTGAAGCATTGCCATTCTCTTGAAGCTGGAGGACACCATGGGCTAGCAAGGACTGCGGATAAAATACTTCAATCAAGGTTCTTCTGGAAAACCCTTCACAAGGATCATCATGCTTGTTGCCTCCTGTGACCAATGCCAGAGACATGGCAACAGCTCCAGAAAGCATGAGATGCCTCTAAATGTCATGATGGAGGTGGAACCCTTTGATCTTTGAGGCATTTTCTTCATGGGCCTCTTTCCCTCTTCTTACTCAAATCTCTTCATCTTGGTGGCAGTTGACTATGTCACCAAGTGGGTAGAAGCCATTGCATCCCCCACTAGTGATGCCAAGGTGGTGATTAAGTTCTTGAAAAAGAACATCTTCACGAGGTTTGGAATGCCACGTGCTATAATCAGTGATGGTGGGTCTCACTTCTGCAATAAGTAGTTTGAGGCTTTGATAGGAAAGTATGAAGTGAGACATAAGGTAGCTCTATCTTACCATCTTCAAACCAATGGCCAAGCCGAGGTTTCCAACCAAGAGCTGAAGTTGATCCTTTAGAAAACAACCAATTCATCAAGGAAGGATTGGTCCCTAAAGTTAGATGATGCACTATGGGCATATAGGACAGCTTATAAGACTCCCATTGGCATGTCTCCATACCGACTTTGTAACACCCCAACCATCAACAACACACTTAACAACAAACTGCAGCATAAAACATACCTCATCACATTACTTAACTCGTTGGTGTTACACGCCGTTAACCACCCACGTGGCAAACAAGGCTATTACATATATATTGTATCGGTCTGATAGACTAGATTCCCGAGCGACTACACATTACTAACCCTTTCCATTAACATCTCAACAACATACGTATACCTTCCAACTGTACCAAGTATTTACAAACCAATGTCGATAACAATTTCGGTCTTACTACACCTACAATACATAAACAATTTAAATGGCTACCCATGTACAACGACTACCCCGTCCTACTCTCGAACGGCTTCCAGATCCTTGTACCTGAAATAGGAAAGAGAAGAAAGGGTGGCCCCCCAAGGGGCTCAGCACCTTTGCTGGTATGGTAATCCCGCAGCCTGCATGCTACTGGGCCACGCACAACTAATTGTCGTCTTAGCATGCGGTTGATTATATTTGAATCATGCATGTACACCATTAACACATAACACAATACAATCCACAACAGTGGTCACAACAAATACAGACAACACATTTACACCTAATTAATCACTCTTCGTGTTCGTTGACCCTAGAGTGTTTCTCCTTTAATGGAGCTATTTCCTTAATAGACGACACTTACCCACTAGTCGGGTTATCCATAAACGTCTCTTTTATAAACTGGGATTCATATCCATGATCCACCTACTTCTCATTTAAACAACATATGACATCACAACGCAATAAACATTGTAGTACATCAAAAACACATAACATAACGGGTACGGATCTCTTTAGGAACCGCCCCACACACAGTTAGTTCACTGGGAGAGCCTAGAGGATGCTGTCAAACTCATGCTAAGCTAGTTTACATAACTCGTTACCGTCCTGTTAGACGAACAGATAACTTAACACAAAGATGGATCGGATATAGTGATCCAAACACAACATACATAATCCCCAACAGACGTGAGTCAAGAGCCTTGGTTAAGCTCAGGGGTGATCGAATAACAATGAAGGAAGACAACCAACAGAGAGGAAGCTGAAGAAACTGTATACAACAACTCCCAAACAACGCGCGACCGGAAATACCGGATTCCTCACCCCCCCCCCCATAATATATAAATATTCACAGATAAAGACTCCGCTGTGGAACCTATCACATCAGCACACAATACAGTATTACAACTGAGTTAATCACACAAAGGAGGGTCACACAAATACAGCAACATCACACACAACCTCACGCAACTAGCTCACGCATAGCCGTGGTTAGAACGTTCCTTAGGTTGGAAACGTTATTACCGGATACCGTTCTCCTACGTTTACCTAATAATGGTTAACTAGCCCTTTCATACGCATTCGAGGTTACCGGTATCGGTACGCAAACACACAACAACAATAACGACTGTAAACTCGTTTCATGAATTATCTTATAACATGGCAAACACACAGAAAAACACATTGGCTTACAAGCCGGTGTAATCCAGTAGGACACAGGTTGCAAGAAAACCATACCTGTCACCGGGGTTTCACTCTAACATGCCATCACATGTTCCTCGTAACATCTTTGAACAACTGGTAATATTACATTTACTTTCATTAGCACCGGGGTAACTTGTTTGTTTAAAGTCTAATGCTCATGACTTACTCCCGTTAATCAGTTAAATAACTTCACATTTTTAACTTGTTTTACTTTTACATTTTAACACAACCTTTCACCCACTCAATTATCATTATAGCCCACTTAACATGTCCTTAACAACCTTATAACATCATTACTTATCAATCCCCATCATTACATATCATTTTCCAACCTTAAACAACATTTTTAGAGTGGTCCGGGACTTGGTCCCCATCTATGGTCCCGGACCTTGTCATTGTAAAACTCACGGGTTGTTTTTATGGGGTGGTCCGGGACTTCATACAGGTCCTAGGTCCCAGACCAATGTAGGCAAATTCTCTCGGGGGTAAAACAGGGGGTGGTCCGAGTTTTTGTACAAAACCTAAGTTCCGGACCACAATGCCTCAGAAACTCTCGGCCCCTTTAAATGCATGGTCCGGGACATTACCCAAGACCTAAGTCCCGGACCACTGCTACAGATTTTACATTTTAACATTTTCCTAGTTTTTTGCAATGGTTCTCCACATCCATTAAATGTATAAACTTCCCAAATGATCTTAGGTATATTCTAATGCCAAAATATCATCTTGAACCTCCTTAAACATTGTCCAAACTTGTTACTCAATTTCCTTACAACATCTCTTAACACTTGTAATGTTTTTCCTTAAGTTTTCTAAGTGGTAGTTTCATGCCTACAACTTCATTAACCAAAATGTTACCTTACCACTATCACCACTACTCCAAGGGCATTATTTCACACATACACCTCCCATACACAAACTCCTTCTATTTTCCACTAGTTCACACTTAGATCTCCACAAGGCATTATTTTTCCTTTGATCACCAAAACTTGCACAAGACTTAGCACTTCACATACTGAACCTTGGTGTGTTTAAAACACCCATTGATCTCTAAGTCCTCCAAGACAATGCCCATGGCATCTTAACACCTAAAACATCATAATTCACTTTCTTTCACCATCTTAACACTTAACAATTTCCTAGTACCTTCTAGGTCATAAAATCTCATTAGAACACATAAACTCCTTTGTCTATCAACTAAATTTTGCCATACCTTCTCTTGTATACTCTCACATCCAAACACTTAGGTCTTCACCTTTAATCATTCAAGAACACCTAAATCCACCAAGAACCTTCTCACACACAAAACTTCACCAAATTTACACTACATCACAATATAGTGCATAAACTTAAATTGCTTGGCACTTAGGCCCTTAAATAACATGGCTCTTAGGCCCTTAAATTTCATAAACCTTAAACACTGAATTTCCCACATAAATAATGCTTTTGACCTGCAATTACATACAACAACACATATGCCCTTTAATAGTTTCCTTGAGAGCATTTTACTAGGTCATTCACCATTGGCTCCTTAGGTATTTTATTAAGCAAATCAAGCTCACTTTTCCTAAGGCATTTAAACTACATTAAGATAGTTTGTTTACCTCTTTTCCTCTCAAACTTCTTTCTTGTTTCCTTGAACCGAAAATCAGCAAGGAGTTTGATCACTTGTCAACTTTCTAATCAATATACATATAAGGGTAATGAGCTTAAGAATTCATACTTAAACTCATATACAAACCCTAGTTTAACATAAATGTTTTAATACACTAAAATGATATTTACCTTTGAATTTGAAAGAGAACTTGAATATGTAACAAAAGAGGTTCCCACCAAGCCCTTGAATGATTGGAATGAGCTATGAATGAGCAAAAGAAAACACCATTACATGGTGAATTTTTGGTCAACAACAAAAGTGAAGGAAATGAAGTTTTCTTTGGTTTTTCCTTACCTTGAAGCAAAGGTGATCAACAAGGCACAAAAATATAGACTCAAGCTCCTTACATGGTGAATCTCCATGGCACCGAAATGAGGCTTTTGAAGATTTGAAAAGATAGAAGTGTAGAGCTTGCTCCAACTAGAAGAATGGTGGTCTTGAAATTGAATTTGGACCAAGGAGTCATGAGTTACAAGCATTCAAAGATGGAGATGGCATGGTTTGCTGTAGCAAACCGAGAATGGAGAAGAGAGGGAGGTTGGAGACAGTGGAAGTGAGTGGGAAAGGAAGAAATGAAATGAGGTGTTTGCTTTTACAAGATATTTATGTTATAAAGTAACTTTCTTCCTTTTACTTACTTTTCCTTCCTTTCCTTAATTGATTTTTACATGTTGGTGACTCACCATAATAAAAACCGGCCCCCATCATCTACTTAGGGGTATAATAGTCTTTGTTGACCAATTAACTTACTTATATTGACTTATGTTATAAACTAGCTTATTTTAGTTACTATTCACAAACTAAGGCACATATTTGTGAAATTTTTGATTTCCCATTGATTTAGACTTCCTAATGTAATACTAAGTAGTACACATGTTAATTAAAGAGTAATGATGGACATTTAGCCAATCAAAACCCATTTAGAAGACAATTTTTCAAAAATGTGCTTTAAGACTCCTTAAAGCACATTTTGTATTTTAACTTGTTTTCAAGCTTGGTTTTCTTTAGTAATTGATTTTATATGTTCATTAACATGTATATAAGGTATAGGTATGACCTTTAGGTCTTATACAAATCTATCCCAAGCTTAGAGCACATTTTTGCCCATATTGACTTTAAGGTATTTATTTGTGTTTTGTTTGGTTTAATCGTCTACCAAGGTTACCTAAGGACTTATTTAGCCTTATTAAATCATAATTGAATATTATTTAGTCTTGGTAGGTTCTTTGGGTCCTAACCAAGTTCACTCCAAGCTTAGAGCATGTTTTTGCCCAAACTGTGTCTTAGTGCTTTATTGTGTTTTACTATGGTTTAAATTGTACACTAATGTTTCTAAGGCACTTTTTAGCCTTTAAATACCATAGTTTAATGTTTAAGCCATATATCAAGGTTTGGGGTATTTCAGACTTGTCTTTGGCAAAGCTTGTCATCTACTAGTAGAGTTAGTGCACAAATTATAAGCATTGATATGTTGCTTAAGAGGAAGCATATGAGAACAACCACATATATAAGGAGAAAGCCAAAAGGTGGCACGATAAGATGATCCTTGGGCGGGAGTTCCATGTGGGGGACTAGGTTCTACATTACAATTCTAGGTTGAAGTTGTTCCCGGGAAAATTGAAATCCCATTGGGCATGACTCTTCACTATCTCAAATGTTACCACATATGGATCAATTGAGTTGAAGAATGCTAATGGGAAAACTTTCATGGTAAATGGATCAAGGCTGAAACATTACAAGGGAGGTAATTTTGAGAAAGTCAAAACTCACGCCATCATTCTAAGAGACCCTTAGGTTTGATCTTTGCTTACTGCGTCTAGCCAAAGACGTTAAAGAATGGCAGTTTTCCTGGAGGCAACACGGATTCCATTTCATTTCATGTAATTTCTTTTAAACTTATTTACTTTAGTAATTGCATAATCTTTTGAACTCTTGCGAGCTAATGGGCTTTTTGAGCATTCCTCGGAGTTGCATTTTTGTGCCTAAATTGGTGTTGTTTGTGTTGTGAATATTTTGGCAACAGGTGCCCCTCTGAAAAAGGGATGGATTTAGGAACAATTTCAAAGGAAACTCTTGCAAAAAATTTCCAAGGACCTTCATCTCCAATGATCGAAGGTTGCGCCTCAACGACCTCGAACACTCTCAAGTGTTGGGGAAATCGCATCTTCAATCCGCACCTTATCACAGGAGTACTAGTTTCACCATTCCTTTTACTTTTGCACAATACAAATCATACACACTTCTTGTCAACTCTATGCTAGTGCTCGAAAAGGTCTTTTGTTCTTCCTTAGTTATTCCTAAAACGATGAGGACATTGTCCCATTTAAGTGTGGGGGAGACGACCTTTTCTTTTTGCACACTGCACAATTTTCTTATGGTTATCTATTGCTTCCACCTAGGAGTTACATTTAGAGTAAGCAAGTTTTTCATTGAATTATTAGAATTTTCCATCAAAAATTTTCAAAAAGTTCTCTATTGAGGAGCATGTATATGCAGTGCAACCATATAACCTTATCTTGTTGAATTTTATTGCTTAGGGGTTCTTTCTATCGTCTCTCTTAGGGATTGCAAAAGGGTGCTTCTTTGTGAAAATCTAAAAAGGGACTTGTGAGACACCATTGGTAACCAACAAAGTGAGAGTTGAGTGTTCTTTAATGCAAGGCTAAAATGCCTAAAGACATCTCCTTATCTCTTATGCAAAAGTGAAATAAATTCATGCATCTATTTTTCCTTTTGTTTTCTCTTCAATGCCCATTCTTGAAAGAAGTTGGCCTTGGTAAAAGTTCTTCAAGTTTCCTAATCTTTTAAGCTTTGAAGCACCCTAGATCATACCCAGAAACTCTATCATTTTATTTTTCCCTAAGCACACCCATATCACCATGATTAGGTTGGTTTGCACTCCTCATGTGTCTTCCATTATTTTGTTCACTAAAATCCAAGAATTCATTCAAACACTTGCTTGTTTTAAATATTCCATCTTCTTGTGGGTTCCTAGTTTTGCTTAAGGACAAGTAAAAAGATAAGTGGTGAAAATATATATTTTTAAGGGTTAATCTCACATGTATTTTACATGATTTATAACATAGTTTTACCACTTTATAGAGTTGTTTATTTATATTAGTGAACTTACATATTTTTACTTCTAGGTAAATGCTCTAGAAACTGACATTGTTCACCGTCTAAGCTAGAAAATGTGCAAGCAAGCTAGCAGACTGGTGCAAGCAAGGACGCATGCAGGCTGGTGCAAGCACATATGCGCAAGGAAGCATGCAGGCAGGCAGGTGCAAGCACGTATGCTCAAGCAAACATGCAAGCAGGCTGGTGCAAGCACACAGGCAGGCTGGTGAAAGCAAGCAACCTGCCAGCTTGCTCATCACTTTCACGTAACTTGGCTAAGCATGTGCAGACATCTACATATTCACGTACAAAATTTGCACGCACACCATTCAGCCCATGCACGTTACGCATGCACACATAAAATTAATATACTGCGGCAACAAGTTACACACGGATCGCGTTTGGTGACGGACAGAAATTTTCCGTCCCTGACGGAAACATTCCAGACCGTTGATTAAGTTTAAAAATTTCTAATCCCAATCATCCAAAATTAGTATTTCATATTACCCTCTCGTACAAACCACGGGTAGAAGTAATTGAATGCAGTGGCATTTTCTTATGAGATTTTTTTAGTTTTTTTTTCATTCTCTTAAAATTTAAAATATTAGTAGAATTATAATTAAGGTATTGGTAATTTGACAATATGGTGACTTCAACTAGATAATAACAAAAAAGTATTGTTAAAAAGTATATAAATATTAAATCTTAAAACTTATTTATATATGAATATGTACTCTAGGTAATAATTAACCATAATTATTTTAATAAAATTTGATGGTAGAAAAATACCACATATGATAAATCATTAAGTCAATAATCGTTTTGTAGAGATAAATGTTACATTTCCATAATTTATAATGTAGACAGTAAATAAAAACAATAAATATAATAATATCACTAAAGTAGTAATAAAAATTATAATATAATAAATATAATTATTAAAAGCATGTACTCAACCTTTTATAACCATTTCCACTAACTATTATAAATCTTTTCCTTTAGCGTTCTTATAGAAACATAGTGTATAAGAATATTTTCTTAACATTTATAAGTTTATAGGGCTTGGCTGATTGATAAACCTGGAGGTTATAAACATTTGGAAACGATAAACTGAGTTGGAGTCGAATTTATGTATTCATTAAACTTGTTTTTTATGTATCCATGATAACTTGTATACATTTCCACCAATGATTAGAGACATATACACAACCTTCTATAATCGTTTTCATCACTATTATTAAAAAGATGACACTAACTGTTATGTATTCGTCAACCATAGTTTTTACGTCTCTATGTCAACTTATAAACGTTTCCACTGATGATTAGAAAAGTGTACACAATCTTCTATAATTGTTTTCATCACTATTATAGAAAAGATTACACTAATTATATCTTTTCATTTGATCATTCTTATCGAACCGTGGTGTATAAGAATTTTTCCTTAACATTTATTAATTTCCAATGCTTTATAATTGAGTTATTGGATTCGATTTTACAGATTCATTAAACTTGGTTTTTACATATCCACGATATCTTATAAACGTTTCCACCAATAATTAGAAACATATACACAACATTCTATAATCATTTCATCATTATTATTAAAAAGATGACACTAACTGTTATGTATCATCAACCATAGTTTTTACGTGTTCACATTAACTTATAAACGTTTCCACTGATGATTAGAAAAGTGTAAACAATCTTCTATAATTGTTTTCATCACTATTATAGAAAAGATGGCACTAATTATATCTTTTCATTTGATCATTCTTAGCGAACCGTGGTGTATAAGAATTTTTTCTTAACATTTATTAATTTACAATGCTTTATAATTGAGTTATTGGATTCAATTTTACATATTCATTAACCTTGGTTTTTACATATCCACGATATCTTATAAATGTTTCCACCAATGATTAGAAACATATACATATACCCTTCTATAATGGTTTCCATCACTATTATTAAAAAGATGACACTAACTGTTATGTATTCGTCAACCATAGTTTTTACGTCTCCACATTAACTTACAAACGTTTCCACTGATGATTAGAAAAGTGTACACAATCTTCTATAATTGTTTCCGTCACTATTATAGAAAGATGACACTAATTATATCTTTTCATCTGATCAATATTCTTATCGAACCGTGGTGTATAAGAATTTTTTCTTAACATTTATTAATTTACAATGCTTTATAATTGAGTTATTGGATTTGATTTTATATATTCATTAACCTTTGTTTTTACATATCCACGATATCTTATAAACGTTTCCACCAATGATTAGAAACATATACACGACCTTTTATAATCGTTTCCATCACTGACACTATCTGTTATATATCTTTCCTTTATCGTGCATATGAATCATTATGTATAAGAATATTTTATTAGCATGTTTCTGTTTACAAAGCTTGATTGATTGAAAAACCATAAGGTTGTAAATGTTTGAAAACGATACACTGAGTTGTTGGAGTCGATTTTATGTACTCATTAACCTTTGGTTTTTATGTGTCTAGCTATGATAACTAATAAACATTTTCATTGATGATTAGAAACATGTACACAATCGTATATTATAGTTTTCATCAACATAATAGAAAATATGACACTAACCATTATATATCTTTTCCTTTGGTCGACAATAACGAATCATTGTTTATAAGAAAATTTTATTAGCACTTTTTTGTTCACAGAGCATTGATTGACAAACGAGAAGACTATAACCATTTAATTGATATTACAAATAATAATTTTCTTGTATGATATATATAGTAATATAGTAAAAAAAATCCATTTTTGAGAAAATTTATATTTTTATAGTGAAATAGTTACAAATTATAAACTAATAAAAAGTTTATGATTATTTTATGAAAAATCACTGATAACTGTAAATAACACTCCTCTAAAAAATTTTATAACAAGAGTATGTCTAAGCTAGCTAATAAAGAAATTAAAAAAATTAAAAATAAGATAAACATCCCCGTAACTTTTTTGGTTTCATCGTGCTCACTGTATTCATAAAGTTCCGTCGTGGTGACGGAAATTTTGAGTCCGTCTTGTAATCCGCGCCCAGTTACACAGCCACACCATGTACATATATCATCCAACAGCTGCACGTTTTGCATATATAACATGCACGTAACCAGCCATGTGCATGTGCACTAATGTACCAAAAGCAAGGCCTGCATGTTTTACTCCAGCCTTGCACGCATGACATGACATAACAACTCATCATGCACGTAATTCACCCGCAACCTGCACGTAAAGCTGGAACATGTTGACTCTTTGACCTGGCTGCTGTCACGCACGTGGGCTCCAGTACACTCACACGGGGAGAACAAAACAAAGGGGACGACTTACTTTTTGTGAAAATTTTGGATAGAGGAGAGCAGCAGCGAGCGAAGAGGGGAACATACTAGATGAATCAAAAATAGAACATAATAGACGGACAGAATATAATGACTCTTTTGGAAGTAACTCGTCACTTTTTGGATGTGATGATACATATTATACGTATTGCTATGTTTGTATTTCTATTCTCATAAAGCTAAACGTTGTGTTTAGCCGTAGTTGTTTTCTCACTGTAGCAAGCTCCTATAAATAGCTTGCTCTCTCAGATCTGTTATTCATTCTCTCAATAAGAACGACAATGGCACTGTTGCATTGATATTTTGCTCTCTGTTATCTTTTCCTGTCTTCTTCTGTCTACTCTGCATATCTTCACATGGTATCAGAGCTGCGTGAGGATAGACAGTTGAATTGATCAGAGAAAGATAATAACAATGGAGCATCAGCAGACATTGGGAACACCTACACCTACACCTACCAGATCTTTGGAGCAGCTCCTGGAAACGCTGACGGGATCAAGAGCGAAAGATGTAGATCCTTCAGATCCTCTTTACGTTCACAGTTCAGAACATCCAGGTATGATTATTGCTGCTAAGTTCGACGGTGGAGTCGGTTTCCAGACGTGGAAACGAACAATTCTGATGGCTTTGATAGCTAAAAACAAAATAGGAATGATAGACGGTTCCATCGATATGCCTGTTAATGATGAAACTAGACTTCAGGCATGGAAACGATGTAATGGATTAGTAATGTCATGGATTTTGAATGCTCTCGACAAGAGTCTTTGCGAGAGTTTGGTATATAGTACCACAGCGAAACAAGTGTGGGATGGATTGCTTGCCAGATTCGATCAAATAGACGGCACACGTAGATTTAATTTGAAAAAGGAACTCTCTGACCTAGATCAAGGAACTGATAGTGTGAATGTCTACTTCACAAAGTTCAAAAAGATATTGGATGAGTTGAGTTCTGTGATCGATCTCGTCTGTTGCGATTGCAGTAAATCGGAAAAAATGAAGAAAACTCTTGACGAAGATAAAATGATAGATTTCCTCATGGGACTGAATGAGTTGTATGTTAATACTCGAGGAAATATTTTGATGATGAAGCCTCTTCCTTCTCTCGAAACTGCTTACTCTTTGGTTCTCGCAGAAGAAAGACAGAGAGAGAGCAATAAGAGAAGGAAAGGAGAAGGTGAGAATAGTAGCTTTGTTAATATAGCAGAAACTCATGGTCCTCAGCAACAGATTCGTTGGCAGCAGAACAAAGGAAAAAGAGTTAGAGACACTTGCAATTTTTGTGGAAAACAGGGACACCGTGAAGAAAACTGTTTTGCTAAAAACGGTTATCCTAATGGTTGGAAATTTGGAAAGAACAAAAAGAGTGTAGTTAACTCTGTGAGCAGTGAAAAGCTGGATACGAAAGTTGATTCTAGTATGAATCTCAATTCTGGTGTGAATTCCAGTTCTGGTGTGAATTCTACTTTACCGCAACAACAGATAGATTTCCTGATCAACTATCTGCAGAGAATGAGTACTACACAGGAAGAGACTCACTCTTGCAACTTTGCAGGTACTGATTTACTTTATAATTATGATTCAGAATGTTTTAATGCTAATCATAAAGTAAATCAGAGTGGTAAGTGGATTGTCGACACTGGTGCGACTGATCATCTTAGTGGAAACAGAAGTCTGTTCAGGAAAGAAGTATTGCTTGGAAGAAGTCACAGTGTGTCAATGCCAGATGGAAGAACTCAGTTAATTGAAACAAGAGGAGATGTAGTTCTGGGACAACATCTGGTGTTAAAAGATGCTCTTTTCGTTCCAAGTTTTGAGCATAATCTGTTGTCTGTTACCAAGTTCACTAATCAGTACAGATGCAGATTGATTTTTGACAATCACTGGTGTATGTTGCAGGACCAACAATTGAATACTGAGGTTAGAATAGCCCAGCAGATCAATGGCCTTTACATTCTGCGTACAGATTTGATGGAGAATTTCCTTCAACAGAAAAGAAAGATTGAAGAAAAACAAGAAAGCTGTAATGCTATTACAATGAATAATGGCTTGTATTGGCACAATAGATTGGGTCATGCTTCTTTTACTAAACTTAAGGAATTAGGTTTAGTTAAAGATGATGATTTTCCCATCATTTCTGTCTGTGATTCTTGTAATAAGGGTAAAGGTCACAGACTGCCATTCTCTGTTTCTAATACTAGAAGCAGTGACTGTTTTGATTTAATTCATATTGATACATGGGGACCTTGTAGTGAGAAAACCTATGATGGTTACTCCTATTTTTTGAGCATCGTGGATGACAGAAGCAGGTGCTTATGGGTCACACTTATGAAGCACAAATCTGAAGCAACAAAACTTATACAATCTTTCATTCTGATGGTGGAAACGCAGTTTGAGAAAAGGGTTAAAATAGTGAGATCAGATAATGCGTTTGAGTTAGGGGCTTCCAAGGAGAATATTGAGTTTTTTGCTAAGAAAGGAATCATACATCAACGCTCATGTCCTCATACCCCTCAACAGAATGGTATTGTTGAGCGGAAGCATCGTCACATACTCGAAACAGCCAGGGCAGTTTACTTTCATTCAGGAGTACCCCTTAAGTTCTGGGGTGAAAGTGTTCTGTTTGCCACTTACATCATCAACCGGATACCATCAGCTGTTCTAAGCAAACAAGCTCCTTTTTAAGTTCTTTATCATACTGCTCCTTCTTATGACATGCTAAGAACTTTTGGATGCTTAGCTTATGCTGTTAATGTCAAAAGTTCTAAACAGAAGTTTGACCCGCGTTCCTTTAAGTGTGTTTATTTGGGTCCTAGTTCTATCAGTAAGGGACACAAACTTTGGAGGATGGAAGTTAACAAAATTATTCACAGTCGTGATGTTATCTTTTATGAGGATGTTTTCCCTTTTAAAGACACTTCTCCAAGTGTTCATGATGAAAGTGTTATATCAGATTCATTGTTTCCACTGAGTACTCAAAATTATGACGATGAGAACACTTCTAGAAGGTTTCTGTTTTCAGGTCCTAGACATCATGATCCTGTTAACGAACTAGATAGAGAAGTAGTTTCAGTAGAAACTCCTAATGATGCTCCAGATAATGGAAATGGTGGTGGTCACTTACCTGAGATACCCCTGGAAATTGTTTTGCCCCCGATACAACCTGACATGTCACAGTCCCAACCTTCAGTTGTTCCTCGCACAGAAATTTCACAACCATCTGATGTTCGCAGAACTTCACGACATCATAAACCTCCTTCTTATTTGAAGGATTTCTTTGTTGGTAAAACATCTCTTACTGCCACAGATGATGATGCTTTTACCAAAATACTCTCTACACGGTTGGCTGCTGCTAATACAGATCAGCTGCACTCTCAGTCTAAACTACAGGTTTTCTCTTTGACCGATGTAACAGGTGACCAATCTGCTTACAATGTTGTCTATGCTGCTCATTGCCCTGCGGTTTATTCGGTTCTTTTTGCACCAGAACCACGCACCTTTAAAGAGGCAGTTCAGCACCCTCATTGGAGACAAGCAATGACAGATGAGCTTACTGCTTTAGAAAGGAATGGAACTTGGGAGCTCACTGATTTACCTAAAGGGAAGAAGCCTATAAGTTGCAAATGGGTCTTCAAGACCAAATTAAAGGCCGATGGGACTCTGGAGCGCTATAAAGCACGCCTTGTGGTTCAGGGTTTCACTCAGAAACAAGGAATTGATTACACTGACACTTTTTCTCCCGTGGTAAAGATGACAACTGTCAGGACTCTCTTAGCTGTAGCTGTCAAACGCCATTGGATCATTGAACAACTCGATGTTAACAATGCGTTTTTACACGGTGAGTTGAATGAGGAAATTTTTATGACTGTTCCTGAAGGCATGGTTTGTGCAAATCAGAAATTTTGCAAACTGCGGCGTTCTCTGTATGGGCTTAAGCAGGCGTCACGCCAGTGGTATGCTAGGCTCACTAATTTCCTCCACTCGCAGGGGTATGCAAGTTCTAATAATGATACTTCCTTATTTACCAGAAGAGTTGGTGATCTGGTTGTTCATATTGGGGTGTATGTCGATGATCTGCTTGTGTGTGGAAATGATACAGCAGAAATTTCACGCCTTAAGAAGTGTTTGGATAGCCAATTTCGGATCAAGGATCTGGGTGCCTTGCACTATTTCTTAGGCCTTGAATTTACTTTCAGTTCTTCTGGGCTCATTGTTACGCAGCAGAAGTTTATTAAGGAACTTTTAGAAGAATTCGATTCAGGAAGTTCCAGGTCAGTGGCTAGTCCTCTTGATGTTAGTATTAAACTGAGGCCTACAGATGGTACACCATTATCAGATCCTGAGTATTACCGTCGATTAGTAGGTAAGTTAAATTACCTCACTAATTCACGCCCTGATTTGAGCTTTACAGTGCAATTACTGTCTCAATTTCTAAAGGAGCCATACGACAGTCATCTCTCTGCGGCTCAACATGTTTTGCGCTATATTCGAGGAACTATGCATAATGGTATACTTCTGAATAATCAAAGTGATTTCAATCTACATGCCTATTGCGATTCGGACTGGGCGTCTTGTCCATTTACTCGTCGTTCTGTTAGTGGTTTCTATATTCAGCTTGGAGGGTCTCCAGTTGCTTGGAAAGCTAAGAAACAGGCTTGCGTTTCTTTATCCTCAGCTGAAGCCGAGTATCGGGCTTTGCGCAAAGTGACATCTGAATTGGCATGGCTAAGCAGGTTGTTGTCTGAGCTGGGAGTTGATTCTATCACTCCGATACCGCTACATTGTGATAATCAATCTGCTGTCTTTATTGCAACTAATCCGGTGGCTCATGAACGAACAAAGCATGTGGAAATTGATTGTCACTATGTTCGGGAACAATTACAGCAGGGTCTTATCTCTGTGCACTACATCCCTAGTTCTCTCCAGTTAGCTGATATGTTTACTAAAACATTGCCTGGAAAGGACTATCGACGACAGTTTTCGCGGATGGGCATTTCTTCCTAGTTCAAGCCGTGCCTCTGTCTTCCAGATGCTCGTCTTGCGGGGGGGTGTGATGATACATATTATACGTATTGCTATGTTTGTATTTCTATTCTCATAAAGCTAAACGCTGTGTTTAGCCGTAGTTGTTTTCTCTCTGTAGCAAGCTCCTATAAATAGCTTGCTCTCTCAGATCTGTTATTCACTCTCTCAATAAGAACGACAATGGTTCTGTTGCATTGATATTTTGCTCTCTGTTATCTTTCCTGTCTTCTTCTGTCTACTCTGCATATCTTCACATTGGATGAGACAAAGAGAAATAAAAAGGAGAGAGGTACGTACTCGAAATAGAGAGAGGGGTAGGACACACTTGAACAAAAAAAGAAAACAGAGGCGGGGGAGAAAACAACAGAAAGGGAGAAAAGAAGAGAAGGAGAAGAAAAGAAGAGAAGACCACACTTCTTTAAAGTTCAACTACTTCTTATTAATGGTTAACTTTTCTCATCTTTTTCTCTTATCTTTCAATGTCTGAGTAAACTCCATTTTGTACCTTGGGATGGAGGTTTGGCCCCAAATCCCCAATCTAGTATGTAAAACCTAATTTGCGTAATATAGTTGTTTTATCTTTTTAACTTTAATGAATGTGCTAGATTGATCACCTTTGTGCATTTGTGGTTTTTCCTAATTTCATACATATCTGATTTAGGGATTTTGGCCAAGAGAGAGACAAACCCTAGATTTTTCCTCTTTTAATTAGTTGGTGGATCTAGTGTTATTGTTGAGGGCTTGTGTTTAATGCTATCTAGTGATGTTTATCCAACCTAATCGAATGGTTTATTCAACTAGATAAGATTTGACTTTCACTATGATTTTAGAGAGAGACATCACTTTAGTTCTAATAGACAACTAGAGTGAATTAGGATAAATGCTATGTTTAGGAGTATTTGGGCGATTACACTTTCCTAGGGTACATCTTCATTTCAATCCATTAAAACACCATTTTAGTTTAATCGTTTGCTAATTTTATTATTGAACCAAACCACTAAGCTTGCCTCCGGTTAAACCCATACCTTTACCGGTTTTTATTCAACTACTAAGTACCGAGACTAGGGACATAGAACCAATTTTCTTTTATGGATACGACACTTGTTGTACTACGTCGAATAGGTGCACTTGCCTACCTTTGCATATATTTATATATTTTTTTATATAGTATTCACAGCCCCAACACCTATCTATTCTAAGGCGCTGACTTCCTATAAAGATTATGATGATTATATGTTGTTGAGTTGTTCTAAAGCGCTGACTTCCTATAAAAATTGTTGAGTTGTTCTAAGGCACTTCTAGGGGCTTGGACCTATCCCGGTTGAGATATCATGATGTGATTCGAATGCTTCTAAGGACATAAACTTGTCTATGCAAAAAGGATGACTCGGATGCTTCTGGGGACCGGAACTCGTCCATGCAAAAATGATGACTCGGATACTTCTGGGGACCGAAACTCGTCCATGCAAAAATGATGACTCGAATGCTTTGACCAAAACCCGTCCATACAAAAATGATCACTTGGATGCTTTTGTGGACCGAAACCTGTCCATACAAAAAGAATGACTTGGATGCTTTTAGGGACCAAAACTCGTCCATACAAAAATGATGACTCGGATGCTTTTAGGGGCCGAAACCTGTTCAAAAGAAGAAAACAACTCGGATGTATTTGGGGCCCGAAACCCGTTCCAAAACGCTCCTGGTTGGTATACGATGGGGACTTATTGTCATTGCCCACCAACTGGGGTGCATAGATAACTCCTAGTATAATAATGAGGACTTATTGTCTTTTCCCGCCATTTGTTAATCCCTAAGCAAGTTGATATAACAAAGGAGGATTTATTGCCATCATCTCGTCAACTTGGCCAGACTAAACAAGGCGTTAACAACCCGTCATGCAAATGAGGTAATGATGCAGAATGTTTGATGATGCAATGCGTTTAATGATTCCAAGTGTTTGATGTGCGGATGTGGTCATGACTTAAAAACCATGGTATTTGCTCCCGTCGCAAATGTCAAAAAAGTTAAAAACCACGGTTCAAAACCGTGGTTTTAAATGTAGATAAAAAACCATGGTTCAATAAACCATCGTTTCAAAGTGTTTTTCACGTGGAATTTGTCAACTATAAACCACGGTTGGATCCAATAACGGTCATTTATAGTAAGTAATAAATGATGGTTATTCTTAAATCTATGGTATACAATGTATAAAATCAACGAATGAACCAGGGTTATACATGTAACTGTGGTTTATAGTTTGTGAATTTTTTTCAACTCCCCGGCGATTTAGAAGCTCCGCCTTCAATCTGGTAATCTCAACAGAGCACAAACATAAGAGAATGAAGAGGCCAGAACGTGTATGTTCCTTATTTGCGAATTAAGGTTGCAAAATAATGAGTGAAGAATGGAGGCGCAGTATGTTCCTTGTTCGCCGGTGGGTTACAAAATTACCGTGAAAGAGAATGGATGAGGCATAGACCATGTTCCTTGTTCGCCGGTTGCAAAAATTATGGTGAGTGGAGATGAGGAAAAGGCGCAGAGCATGTGTTCCTTGTTCGCCAGTGTGGGTTGCAAAAATTACCGTGAAAACTAGAGAATGAGAGAGGCTAGAGCATGAACCTTGTTCGCCGGTTAGGGTTACAAAAATTATAGTGAGTTGAGATGAGGAAAAGGCGCAGAGCATGTGTTCCTTGTTCACCAGTGTGGGTTGCAAAATTTAACCGTGAAAACAAAAGAATGAGAGAGGCTAGAGCATGTTCCTTGTTTGCCAGTATGGGTTGCGATAGTTCCATGTTCCCAGTGTGGGTTGCAAAAATTACCGGGAGTTAAAGAGAATGAAGAAGAGTTGCGGAGCATGTTCGATTGTTGTTCGCCAGTGTGGGTTGCAAAATTACCGTGAGAAAAATATATAAGAGAATAGAGAAAGAGTTGTGTTAATTTGGGATGAAAATTAAAATTCCCGCTTAGACTTTATACCACGGTTCACCAAAAAACTGTGGTTATATACTAAGACATGCAATATAAATGACGGTTGCCCGAGGATCCATGGTTTATTTTTAACGTATATACCATGGTTGTCCAAAAACCATGGTTTACTCACTCCGGCATGTACTATAAATGACGGGTTGCCCTGAAAACCGTGGTTTATAAGTAACCTATATACCACGGTTCTCCAAAAACCGTACTTTATTCACTCCGGCGTGTACCATAAATGACGATTGCCCTAAAAACTGTGCTTTATAAACTTTACACCATGATTTTTCATTTAACCGTGGTTTAAATGTCGTCATTTAAAATCTTTTTTCTACTAGTAGTTAGGGCTTATGACGAGTCTGGGGTTGAGTGGTGGTAGTCAGGGCTTATGACGAGCCTGGGGTATAGTGGTGGTAGCTAGAGCGTATGACGAGCCTGAGGCAGAATGGTGGTAGTCAGGGCTTATAAAGAGCCTTGGGCTTTTGGTTTGTGGATTTTATGGTTTATGACGAGTCTGGGGTTATTGGGTTATGATTGTCGGGGCTTATGACAAGTTTGGAGCTTATGGGTTGTGGTTGTCGGGGCTTATGACGAGCCTTGAGCTTATGGGTTGTGGTTGTGAGGGCTTATGATGAGCCTAGGGATAAGTTCTATAACTGTGGGGAGTTCTACTACTCGGGTAGCTTTTCTACTCTAGTGTTCCCAATTGGACTTCAAGGGGACTTATTTCCATTGTGTGCCAACTAGGTGAGAATCTATATCTTGAGGTGTGAATCTGTATCTCTGAAGAATCTGTATCTTTGTTGGAGAATCTAGATCTCTGAAGAATCTATTTTTCAGTAGAGAATTTGTATCTCTGGTTTTGCACTGAATAGTCTCATAATAAAAGATGTTATAATGCAAAGAAAATAAGTTTGATGTAAAAGTTGTGTTGACTCGCGATCAAAGTTGAACTAAATTTGAAAGAGCTGACTCGGCGTGTAACACTGAAATACCCCTAATTAATTAAATATTGATTAAACATATAATCAATTAAATTAAGGCCTAAACATTCCTTAAAAATAAATTAAACACAACAAAGTTTAACAGAAAACAAGAATTACACCCTTTGACCTTTTAGGGTGATTAAATATCCAAACGAACTCCGTTTGACCTAAAATTTTAACCTGAGCCTTATAACACGTAAATGAACATATTAAAACCGTTTCCAAGGGAAACCAAGCTCAAAGACTCATTAGAACACAAAATGTGCACCAAGCTTCCTTAAAGCACATTTTTGTGAGAGTGTCTCCAAAATGAGTCCTATTTAATTTTAGGGTCTTAAATACCCTTAAATATACTAATGGGACATAATGTACCACAATGAAATGTATAAATCAAGTTTTTCAAAATAACCAAAATATGTGCATCGTTTTGTGAATGAAAACCAAATAGTGCAAAAATAACATTTTACCTCTTAATCATGTCTATGGAAAATGTATTCTCTTGACCTTGGTTAATATGTTCCGCTAGTTTAAGGCCAATCTCCCAGCTCATTACCGTCCCCACTTACAAGTAATTGTGAGTCATCATCTTTACCTTCATTAAGTGACGATTTTATTACTTTTCAATATTAAACAATTAAACACACCTATCTACCTTGGCCATGTATTTCCGCCAGCTATGGCATGTTATTCTCATCCAATTGCAGTCTCTAAACACCTGTTAAAGGTCCACCAATCGCTACATATAGGAGACAAGTCTTCATGACATGTATACATATAATATAAAGTAACATCTTACTACTACATAATATTAACTAATCTAACTAATTGTCCCCACCAAAGCTATCTACTTCCGCCTACCTGTCTAGCCCACCACATCCACTTGCAGTACTTGCTTGTAACGCCCCTATTTACAATAAATACAGCGGAATATAAATATCTACTGGCGTTTACAGACCATCGGGTTCCAAACACCTGACACCAAACCTCACCAATTACAACTTATAAAATTACAAAAGCTACGGTCTGAACTCGAGAAAAACAACATAACATAACTACTAGTAAAATAGAATAACTCCCCACAATTCCTAATTCCCATCCCAATCACTCATGCTCTTCATGGCCACCTGTATAAACAATTTATACCTGCAAGATGAAACCAAGCAGCCCACCCCGGGAGGGGTGAGTCAGTTCCCTGGAATGGAACTGGTACAATTCTCCAAAGCAATCTTTAAAACATAACTCTTCAAAATAAACAGTAACTTGAAATTAAACTCTTGAAAGTAAAATAGGGAAACAAGGCACCTTAAAATCACCAAGCCAAAGATAACAAGTTAAGGATAAAGATAAATAATATGAAGGTAAAGTTAGTGAAACAAAACCACACCATGTGTTAGTGAACATCCAATGCCTTAGTTAAACCCAATTCCCGTTAGGAGTAGAAAGACTCAGATAGTCACAAAGGACTAGGAATGATAAGATAGATTCAAGAACCAATGACTCAAGAGTGGAATAATTCAACTGGGAGAGATGGCCCCCACCGCCAAGGACGTCCTTTTAGGACAGGGGATATACAGCCCCTCACTGTTTACTACGTCCCTTTTGGGACAGGGGATATACAGCCCCTCACTGTCTACCACATCCCTTTTGGGACAGGGATATACAGCCTCTCACTGTCTACTACGTCCCTTTTGGGACAGGGGATATACAGCCCCTCACTGTTACCATTGAAGACGTGCGCACGTCGAAACCTCAAGAACCAGCTCATGGATGAAATGATATCTAGAGTCAAAAGAAGAATTTACCAAAATTGACCTTTTCCAAATTCTCACCAGATCACTAACTACCCAGAGCAATACCAAAACACTCAGTCCTACAGAGTGCAGAAGCGTAAACCCTAAGCAGTCAATGTCCAATGGAACAACCAAATAGAAGGAACCAATACCCAAGTGAGTTTCACATTCAAGGCTCAGTTAGTCACACAAGCTGAGTTAGTCACACAACCATTTCCTTTTAGAAATTCCTCTTAAACTCAGTTAGCGTTTTC
Source organism: Limonium bicolor (assembly GCA_023374045.1). NCBI lineage: Eukaryota > Viridiplantae > Streptophyta > Magnoliopsida > Caryophyllales > Plumbaginaceae > Limonium > Limonium bicolor. The sequence goes on from CM041781.1 coordinate 38,429,034, forward strand.
AAAAACGTCTCATAAGTCAATCAGCAAAAGTATCGGAGTACGAGAATTCGTACCTAGGTAACGTTGTAGCAGTTCTAGTCAACTTGCGCAAACAATCAACAGTACTCTGAAGAATATTAAAGGTAGTCTATCATCAATCACTTGTAGCCTATATTAAGCTTAAATAAACTCCTCACTCAAATGTTATGTATAACCTTTGACTTGTCTTAGAATGATGTATAACTCAAGGTTGTAAGACCAAGGAACGTATTTTATTAACACTTGTTAATTGTTCCACTCTTATCCACTTTACCCATACTTAACCATAATTCTCACATTTAAGACCTTTATAACATAAGTGCAGTATATGTTATTCAATCAATCTTAGAATTTCAATAATAATCTTAAGCTCAATACTTTTATTCATAATTTAGACGCTAGTAGAAAAAGAGCCTACCGCAGCGGTTGTTTGGTACCTATGGCAGCGGTTGAAAACCACTGCGATGGGTGCCGCCGCGGTAGGTACTCTAACGCAGCGGTTCTTTTAACAACCGTTGCAGTAGAGTACCTACTGCAGCGGTTGTTAAAAGAACCGCTGCGTTAGACCTTTTTTTTTAAAAAAAAAACAACCTATCGCAGCGGTTGTGAAGGAACCGCTGCGATAGGGTCTCTTCAGAAAATATTGACAGGGCCTATTGCAGCGGTTCTTACTAAGAACCGCTGCAATAGGGTGTTTTTTTTTTGTTTTTTTTCGTTCCACCCACAATTCTACCACACCACCCAAATCAATCAAACCTGTTAAGATATAGCAATTAACAATGCCACCACAGTGGGGCATTAGATCAACCATTTCACCATTTCAATAGCCACCAAACCTATCTACGGGCAATAATCCACTTACATTTACAAATTTGAGCAAATAAATCAAACATCAAAAACTTTACAGAAACCACAATTGTTTCATGAGAATTTCAAAATCATCTTACTCAATCCTACCAAAACCTAAAAGCAACCTACATTAACGCTCATGAATTCTGCCCATTCTTCGAGCACCTCGGTTATATGTCCTTCGTTGTAACCGTCTACCAACTCTTCAAAAGCCTTGAAATTAACACAAAAAGGAATATGATTAGTTGATAATAATACTTTGAGTTTAAGAATCAATGTTAAAAATTATCTACAAAACCAAAATATTTCGAGAATGCTACTTAATTACCTTGTCTAGAGACTTCTCTGGCAAGAGTCTCGGTCCCGCTATCAAGTCACTCATAAACCGAATGACATAGTAGCCACATTCCAAACCTCCCGGCTGCTGTGGACACTGCACATGTATATACGTACATATTCAAAATCGATTTAACACATAAATTATAATATTGTTCCTATTTTAAAACTAATGAACATATTACAAAATTTGAATAAGGACTACAAAAATACCTTGACTACATTCCACGGAATCTTCTTAACTTTCTCTCCCCGGATATGCGTTAGTACAGATACAAAGGCACTAGAATTCATACGCACAGGTAAAGTAAAAGTTGTCAACCGAATGATAAAGAATTAACTAAAAATTGATAATTAATCAAGTTAAGTAAATTCATCACCTCATCAACATGTTATATATAAGTGGCCTCTTGGGATGCCGAGATGCTGAGTCAAGCTGCAGGACTCTTGGGCCTTTTAGACAAAGAACGAGCAAAGACCAATGTCGGCTGTTCATAGATTACAATACAAGCAGAACTTAATTCAATCAATTACATAATACAAATATCATAATTTTTAAACTAACTTAACATTAGATAAAATTCCTACCCTTGATGAAGAGGCAGCATTATGTAAGATTTATCAGCAACTGCACACGCATGTATCACAGTCGACAAGTACTGGACCAAAGCTTGGGGGTCAGATCCCATATTAGCTTCAGAACAGTAGTCAGGGCATAAGAACCTGAAACTACTATTCTCATGTACTTGGACCGCCTTGTCATCAATAAACCTACACAATATAAAGAAACCAATATTATGAATTTAATTTTCAAATATACAGAGTAAAATGTGTACAAGGTATGCTAATTACTCACATGCAAGCCGATTTGAGAATCGACGCACTCAACCAATCCTTCGTGAACAACTCCACAAAACCAGATGGTACCTTCAATGTGTGCAAACACTTGCAAAAACTTAATTTTTCTCTCTTAGAGAGGGTATAACACGCAGGAGGTAGATATGTTCGCTTCTCATCCTCTATTGGGTGTAGTTCTTTCCGTATGCGCAACTCTTGCATATCTCTCCTCACCTTCAATCCGTCTTTCGTCTTGCCGGGTATGTTGAGCAAAGTACCACACACTGCCTCACCGACGTTCTTCACAATGTGCATGATATCCAAACAATGTCGAACAGGCAGATGCCGCCAATACGGTAGATCCCAAAAAATGGAACGTTTTTTACCTTTGCATACACTTCCTCTGAATTCAAAGGTAGACGAGCCACACGAGTCTCGGGCTCATTGTTGAACAACTTTCGCTTTCTCGAACGGTAAGGATGGTCTACTGGAAGAAACCGTCGATGACACATATAAACATTTTTACCGTAGTGCTTCAGACGATCTGAACATGTGTCATCCTCACATACCGGACATGCTTTGAATCCTTTCACCGAGTATCCTGACAAGTTCCCATAGGCAGGAAAGTCATTAACAGTACAGAACAAAATCGCCTTCAGTGTGAAATTTTCTTTCGCATGAGCATCATATACCACTGTCCCTTCATTCCACAACAAGTTCAGATCGTCGATCAGTGGTGCAAGATATACGTCAGTGTTATGACCAGGTTGCTTTGGACCAGAAATTAGGAGTGATAACATAAAGTATTTTCGTTTCATGCATAACCATGACTGTAAATTGTAGATCACTAGTAGCACCGGCCAAGTGCTGTGCTGACTGCTCAACGTGTCATACGGGTTCATCCCATCGGTACACAATCCAAGTCTCAGATTCCTATCCTCATCCCCAAAATGATGTTTGAATTTTTTGTTGATATTTCTCCACTGAGGTCCGTCTGCAGGATGTCTTAATTTTTCATCAATTTTTCTACCATCCGCGTGCCATCGTAAGTTCTTCGCATCTTTCAGGTTGGCAAACAACCGTTTGAATCTAGGAATTATCGGCAAGTACCACAATAATTTCACTAGACAATTTTTTTCTGAAAGGAGGAATCCTCATCCTTGTCCTTGTACCGGGACAACAAACATTTAGGACACTTGTCTAGATGTTCGTATTCACCCCTATAAGCACACAATTATTTGGGCAAGCATGAATCTTTTTATATTCAACTCCCATTGGACACATCCATTTCTTTGCCTCGTAGGTGGATGTAGGAAGACCATTCTCATCAGGAAGCATATCATGTATCAGCTCTAGAAATGACGTGAAACACTTGTCACCAACTCCATATTTCCCCTTTAAGTTGAACAAATTAAGTACAACAGTCAATTTTGTGTATTTAACGCACGAAAGGTACAAAGGTGTCTTTGATGCGTCCAACAATCTTTGATACTCTTCCGGCTTATCGACAAACGTATCGGCAACATTTTCTAACATTTCATCCATTTGCTCATCATGGTAAGTGGTCTAACTGTCATCGAATCCTGAATCACTTAACGGTACCGACTCATTGATGGTATTGAAGGTGTGGGCGGTACTTGCGTAACGTGGATCATGAGCACTTGATGATGTTGAAGCACTAGCTGCAATAGTTTCTCCATGAAAATTCCATCTTCTGTAATGTGACATGAATCCACGGGACTTAAGATGAAATCAAATTTCCTCAATGTCTTCATATTTCCTTACGACCCCACAGTCAACACAAGGACATGAAATATTGTCCGCCTTTGTTCTGTCCTTGTGTTGCACTGCCGCTTTGAGAAACTCTTTCAACTTCTCGTCAAAATAGTGATCCCCTCGATCACCGTATATCCAGTCACGCTCCATTCTATATGTGAAAATAAAACAAGTTTTAGATTGATTTGTCTTTCAGTTTCGTCCGCATTTGTATATGGAGCATGTTTCTACTGGATGTACGGTTGCAACCAAACTCAGCACTACTCTATGGTTCCAACCTAACTAACGTAGCCTAAGTACTCTAACATTCCAACGTAACTAATCTAGCCTTATTCTAACAATTCTAACACATTTAATTTAACTTCAACAAATCATTGCATTATTAAAACAAAAAATAAAGTTTAATTACTTACTTGTTTTAAGGTTGTACAGTGGGGGAAGCTAGGACACTGCTTTGGTGATGGGCTGGGAAAGTACTGGTACAAATCCAGTAGCAGATTCAGAAGACCTGATAAAGAAAAGAAAAGATTGTTATACACAAATAATAAATAAATTAATTAATAAGACTAATACGATTCTAGAAAAAATTTGGCATGACCTTTGCATAATCGTGTTAATCCCAGGCTTATTGTAACTCCCTACCACTAATACAATGCTTACCGTCCAATCTCCTTACACATCAGATACACGCAGCGGATACGTACTTACATACAGTGGGTGATACAATACCGCTAGTCACCCACGTGACTAACAAGGCTACTATTTCTACATACAGCATCGGTCTGATGGACCGGAATCCCGAGTACTACACAGCTATATTACATACTCCATTCATCAATCAAATACAACAATGCTCCATTCAATACTTACTCCTCCATAATCCATACAATACAATATACTTAACCGAGTCTACTAGGATCCTTGTACAATTATAATATCTCTTCCAAGTTCATACATACTCACTAAGAGTCTACATCTACCCATTCCTCACAATTACTTACTTTCTAAGTACAAGGGTGTGCCTCCGGTCTCTTATCTTGACCATATTCGCTTCAGGTACCTGCACACTAAAAACGTTCCCCCTAGGGGGTCAGCTTTCGCTGCGCATGATAACCGCATACCCCGCGTACTAGTGAGGGTACGCCGACCACTTGGTCTAATACATGCGGTTGATTTCATTCAAACATACATGCATACATGCTCTTATACATAATATTACAATACATTACGCAAGACACACACACATACATACACTTCATTGCATACAAGAAGTACAACATAAACCATCCAATACATACTTACCTTTTTCCGAATTACACATACACATTACATACACAACATACAATACTTGTTAGCTTCATTGGTCCACCCGGGTTAATCGGGTGGAGATTACTCTTTTACTCGTTACTTCATACATACGCATACATACTCATACTCATACATACTTACGGATCCATACTTACTTACTCTTACTCTTACTCAAGTTAAGTCGTCGGGACCTCCGGCCCTGGGGACTACTCCGTCCCACCTCCGGGATTTACTTGACTCACCAATCCGGGATGCTACCCATTTAAGGGATTTGGGCCGCGGACCAGTTTAAGTGTAAGACCCCATCCAAAGCCTATCGTGGTTATCGCAAACTGAACACTTAATCGAATACGTCGCAGCGGAGATAATAAACACCTGGACCTTGCCACGGTCTAATCGTTAGAATATACCGGCTTAAACATTTACAATACTTAACCAAAATACTTATCCAACTCAAAACATCACCATCCATAATGCCACAACCAACCGAGTACAAGTATCTTAAACATAATCCCGAACTTACATCAGTTTAATAAAAAGTCGGGTGCACAGGCGCAACCCGAACTCAAAATAAATGACCCACCCTAAGTCTAACCGCTCCTACTCTCGTAGTGCGTCCTCATGGGTCTCTTACCTGCAAGTGTAAAAATAGCCCCCGAGGGGGTCAGCACGAATGCTAGTACACCCTCTCATGGCCCCCAAGCTAACGGGACTACGACGACTAATTGTCGATAGCATGGAAATTGATTACATACACAAGCATAATATGAAGTGCAATAACAATAACCACGGATGAACATATATAGTTCACAAACAATGAACGACTCAAGCGTTCCCTTATCAAGTGGGTTAGTAACCCCCTCCTTAGTCCTCATTTCCTTATTCTCATTTCCTTACCTTACCTTAATCTTAATCTTAATCTCAGTATACAAACCTTTCCTGGAAGGGATTGGTTGTAGCTTAATTCGAACCTGGGATTTAGGTGATCCCACCGCACCATCTTAATGCCACCTACTCTGGACGGGAGTCCAGCGTAGCTGAGCCGGCAACCGGCCCTAGGCTACAAGTCCGAAGACAAGTCCTTAAGCGGAGCGGATCTGATTCAGATACCGTCCCCCTTTTTCCTTAGCATGCATGACCGGAGATCGGTCCTGGGTTTCCTCACTCAAGATCCAGTTAGTATAAATCTTAATCATCATGTGCTAGCTAAGCCTTAACGGGCATTAACCAACAACCACCAAACTCAACTCAACTCATATCTTAACTCAGTAAGTACTAAACTTGGTTAGTAACAATCTCAAGTCTCGTGGGTTAGTGTAAAGATAACACAAACACAACGAGAATAAATATAACCGGTTGCATGCTTTATCTTGTTTTAGTCATAGCAATTAAACAGATAGCACACAAGCCGAGGGACACCTCGTTAGCAAGCAGGTCACAAAAGATTGTACCGTTCACCGTCGACGATCGTTTGGTTTATCTCCTTCCAAGTCCCAATTCACAAAGCCTAGAACATTGATTCAGTTTTAGGTTATTATCAATCCAACTCAATAGAATTACTTAACCTTTCCTAGACATCAACTTTTACCCATTGTTTTTCACTAAGCCTTATGGTTTTTAAATTGACTCCTAAGTGCATCATTTCCTCATTATTTATTACACTTACTATCCCACTTAATGACCATCACACCCACCAAACAAGTCCTTAATAATCTCATAACATCCATACTTAATTATCCCCATCATTTCCTAACCTTAAACAAGGTTTTTGGTCCATACAGTGGCCTGTCAGAACTTGTGTCCGGACTTCCCAAGTTCGGACACAAGTCGAGACTCAAAGCTAAAAACAGACATGTCCGAACATGTGTCCGGACTTTGGAAGTTCGGACATGGGTCGAGGAAAACTCAAAGGAGAAACGGGTACGTCCGAAATTGTGTCCGGACTTCCCAAGGTCGGACACCAGTCGAGACTCTGAAAATTTCACGCAACAGGGCCTGTCCGAACGTCCATGTCCGGACGGATGTTCGGACAAGGCAAAACACTTATTTTCTAAGCCTTCAAACACTGAGCCAATTTTCACCAAACTTCTCCTAAACCTTCATAATGTCTTCTAACTTCATTTGTCACATTTACACCCTCAACAACATCCCACAAAACTCATTTTCCATCTCCTTAAACACTTACTCACTTCATACCAAAATTCCTACACTTATGATATTTTCTCCTTGGTTTTCTAAGTGGTGTTTCATGCCTATGACAGCCACTATGCCAATAATGTTCCCTCACTACTACAACATCATCTCCCAAGCATCTTTTCTTGCACTTTCCAAGGTTTTCCTTAAATTCTTAACCCTAGTTTCTTTTATCAACATTTACCTAAGTCCTAAATACCCAAGTACATACTTTTGATTCCTAATTCCTTCATGGTTATACCTAAGTCATTGTAAGTCATTAGAACACCTTAATCTCACCCTTTTTCATCAAGACAACCTCTAGAACATCCTAGTACTTCCTTAGTCATTAAATCCTCCTTAGAGTATCTTACACACTTAAGTTCTCCTTTAGATTTTGCCATGGGTTCACTAGTATATAGTACATCCTAACACTTGGTTTTCCTCCATCAAACAACCAATATCATTCAAATCCTCTTACAAACCTTAACACACAATTTACACCAAAACTACACCACATCATCTTATAGTGCATAAACTTAAATGCTTGGCACTTAGGCCCTTAAATGACAATAATCTTAACCACTGAACTTCCCATATATTTGCCTTCAACCTGCGAATACACAAACAAGGCTCCCATTGCAATAAAATGCTTCTTGTATTCATCTCCATTGTTTTAACTATCTCTCTTCTCATTTGCTCTTTAGTCACAAGTTCACAAGTATAGTCATTGTTTCTCCTAGGTTTTATAACACTTCCCAATAAAACTCTACACTAAACTCATCATATACCTAAATCCCATTCCCTTAAACAACAAGACATCTTAAGGTAAGTAATTTACCTTGTTCTTTTACAAGCTTAAAAAGCTTTCTTCCTTAGGTTTTTCTTGGTTCAATCTCGGTCACCAATGTGTATCTCCTTGCCAATATTCTAACCAATATCCAATGACTCCAATGAGTACTAGATAACACATTAACCCTAAGGAACAAACCCTAGGTTAAAAATATGCTTTAAGGTATTAATGTGATTGTTTTACCTTGGTTTCTCAAGATAAACTTGGATATAAAGCAAGAAGGACCTCCTCTCTCCTTTGAAGAGTAGAAACAAGCTAGAACAAGGCATAAACATGGAGTTCCATGAGTATATATTTTCGGACATGTGAAGAAAATGGTGGAAACCTAGATTTTCTTACACTTTCTTTACCTTAAGAGAATGGAGATGCCAATGGAGTCTCCAAACTTGAATTTCCTCCTCTAATGGTGGTTTGACTTGGCACCAAAATGAAGCTCTTGAAGTTTTGAAAAGATAGAAAGAAGGAGCTTGAGCTAACTAAGAAGAGTATGTATTTTGTTTTGGATTTGGAGCTAAAATGAGTAAGATGTGACCAAGGAAAGATGGAGCTTTCATGGAGGTTGAGTTCTACGTGAATGGAGAAGGGAGAGAGCAGCTCAAACCGGGGAAAACAAAGGAGAATGAAGAAGTGAGGAGAGAGAACTAATAAAGTGTGATATTTATATAAAAGGTGAATAGTGATTTACTTTAAACTCTCATTTGCTTTCTTATTTACTTAATGACTCATGAAGGTGGTGACTCACCTCCTAAGAAACCGGCCCCCTTTTATTAATGAGGGTAATTAAGTCTTTATTGACCAAATGTCTCACTTATATAGACTTATGTTATAAACTAGCTTAATTAATTCACTATTCACCAAAACAAGGCACATTGTTGTGAAATTTTGATTTCCCATTGATATAGACTTCCAAATGTGATACTATATAGTACACATGTTAATTAAAGAGTAATGATGGACATTTAGCCATTCAAAACTCATTTACAAGACAATTTTTCAAAAACGTGCTTTAAGACTCCTTAAAGCACATTTTGTGTTTTAACTTGTTTTCAAGCTTGGTTTTCTTTGGTAATTGATTTAAAATGACCATTAGGATATTACTAAGGTCTTAGAACAATATTTGGGTACTCTCCCAAGTCTCTCCAAGCTTAGAGCATGTTTTTGTTAAAACTGCTCTTTTGGTGTTTCCTATTTTCTTTGATTAGAAATGTTTCTTAATGTTTCTAAGGCATTATTAGCCTCCTTATTATCTTAGTTATCATTTAAAAACCATATCTAAGTTGGGGTATTTCAATCTACCCCCCTTAAACGAACTTTGTCCTCAAAGTTCACATATGTGCTTAATCATTCACGGTACTCAATTTCCTTAATCTTAACACCACATCTTATACTCACATTCACACATCTCAAGACTCAAAGGTCAATCTAAATACAATACATAAGTATTATACATAACTCAAACTTACACCGAAGTGTAGCAACTTACACAAATTCACATCTTAAACAACCAAACAAACGACAAATGATCGTTCCTAACTCAAAAGCGAGGAAGCTCTACCCCCTTAAAAGGGTACGCCCCGTACCCTACAGACGATCTAGTCAGTAAATAAAGAAGGGTACTTCGCCTCATCTTATCCTCTAATTCCCACGTGGCCTCTTCGACACTGGTTAGACCAGAGAACCTTCACCAGTCGCACTGACTTGTGGCGAGTGTCCCTAGTCTTGCTGTCCAAGATTCTCTGAGGAGTTTCCACGGATCTCATATTTGGTCTAAAGTCAACCTCTCAGGTTCTAAACACATGGGAGGGGTGGTGCATGTATTTCTTTTGCTGTGAAACATGAAAAACATCATGCACTTTACCCAGCTCAGCAGGTAAATTTAACATGTAAGCAACCGGGCCCACCCGCTCCGTAATCTCATAAGGACCAACAAATTTCGGGCTTAACTTGCCCTTCTGCCCAAACCTGAATACACCCTTCATCGGTGAAACTCGCAGAAATACCTGGTCCCCACTGCGAACTCCAGGTCCCGTCGTCGAACATCAGCATACGACTTCTGCCTATCTTGAGCAGCTTTCATGTTCTCCTGATTTGCTGAACTTCAGCCTAACTTGTTCTAAGTACTCTGGTCCTATAATGACGTCTCACTCGACTCATCCAGCAGAGCGGGTACGACATGGTCTACCGTACAACGCTTGAAAAGGTGCCATCTTGATCGAAGCGTGATAGCTGTTGTTGTATGAAAACCGATCAGATGCAATCTGTCAATCCAACTGCCCTGGAAGTCTAAGGCACATGCTCTCAGCATGTCCTCGAGTGTCTGAATAGTATGCTCAGTCTGACCATCTGTCTGAGGATGGAACGCGGTACTCAGTTTGAGTTCTGTACCCAACGCTTCTCTGGTAGCTCTCCAGTACCTCGAAAGGAATCTAGTATCTCTATCTGACACTATGGTCTTTGGTATGCCGTGATGTCTCATGATTTCTTTCTCAAATAACTCAGCTAATTTGGTCACCTTCCAAGTATCCTTCATCGGTATGAAGGGCTACTTTGGTAAGGCGATCCACCACCACCCATATCATGTTGAGACCTCCCCTAGCAGGTGGAAGCCCAACTACGAAGTCCATGGAGATATCATGAATCACTCGGAACTGGCATTGACTGTACCATCCCGCCCGGTCGGTGCTCGAATTTCACCTTCTGGCATGTGAGACACCTCAAGACGAACTCGGTAACATCTGTCTTCATCCCCGACCACCAGAAGTATCTCTTCATGTCTTTATACATTTTAGAGGCCCAGGATGGATGGAAACTGAAGAACAGTGTGATTCTCTAAGTATACGGTCTTTCAGATCCGGTTGCCTGTGGTATGCATAACCGCCCCTTAAGTCTGATCAGATCATCATCATGAAGTTGAAGTCGTATTTATGACTCTCAAAGGTACCATCTGTCAGCTTCTGTCTGACCTCTCTCATGTACTCATCTGTCCTCTGAGCCTCTCGCACCTCATCAACCAAGCTGGAGAAAGAAACTAGCGAATGGAGTGAGTGTGCTCGACGGCTCAGGGCATCTGCTACAAACATGGCCTTCCCCTCTTTGTATTGGAGGTCAATGTCATAGTCTTTCAGAAAACTCTAACCATCTCTCTGTCGAAGATTTAACTCTTCTGAGTGAATATGTATTTCAAACTCTTGTGATCGGTTGTAGATCGTGACACTAACCCCATAAAGTAGTGGCGCCATATCTTCAAAGCGAATACTACAGCTCCCAGCTCTAAATCATGTGTGGGGTAGTTCTCCTCATGTTTCTTCAACTGGCGTGAGGCATATGCCACCACCTTGCCATGTTGCATGAGCAACCCAACCCAGCCCTCTGCCGGATGCATCACAATAAACCTCAAGGCCCTCTGTACCGTCTGGAATGGTCAGTACCGGTGCAGTGGTCAGTGAGTCCTTCAAGCGCTGAAATGATCTCTCACAGTCAACTGTCCACAGAATGGTGCATCTTTCTTCATCAGACTGGTCATCGGCTTCGCGACCTTGCTGAAATCTCTAACAAACCTCCTGTAGTAACCTGCCAGACCGAGAAAGCTCCGGATGTCGGTAACAGTCTTCGGCCTTGGCCAGGTACGTACGGCATCAATCTTTGCTGGATCCACTGCGATCCCAGCATCTGAGATGACATGACCTAGGAAAGAGACCTGGTCAAGCCAAACTCACACTTGGAGAACTTAGCATATAGCTGGTTCTCCCTCAGTATTTCCAATACCCTCCTCAGATGTTCCTCATGCTCAACCTTAGACTTCGAGTATATAAAATGTCATCAATAAAAACCACAACCGACTTGTCCAGCTGCTCCCGGAACAAGCGGTTCATCAGATCCATAAATTTCGCCGGTGCGTTCGACAAACCGAACGGCATCACTGTAAACTCATAGTGGCCGTATCGTGTCCGGAATGCCGTCTTCGCAATGTCTCCCTCCTTAATGGCTATCTGATGATACCCCGATCTGAGATCAATCTTGGAAAACACAGATGCTCCCTTCAACTGATCGAACAATCGTCAATGCGGGGTAGTGGGTACTTATTCTTCACTGTCACTGCATTCAGCTCTCTGTAGTCGATGCAGAGGCGGAGACTACCATCCTTCTTCTTCACGAAGAGGGCTGGCGCTCCCCATGGTGACACACTTGGCCTGATGAATCCCTTATCCAACAAATCTTTCAATTGTTCCTTTAACTCAGTCATTTCTGCCGGAGCCATACGGTATGGTGCTTTGGCTATCGGTCCGGTACCAGGTAGCAGTTCAATGGTGAACTCTACCTCCCGAGTGGGTGGCATGCCGGGCAGTTCCCGTGGAAATAAGTCGGGGAACTCCGACACTACCGGTAAGTCGGGGTCGAACTCAGGGTCTCTCTTTATGTCCTGTACATAGCAGAGGTATACTTCTTCCTTTCTCCTTAATTCTTTATGCATTGCCATGGCGGTGATGATCTTAGTCGAAGGCTCTCTGGGTCTCTGGCGGTATGATATTGTTACCCCAGACGGACTCCTGAGCAGCAATCTATGCTCGGCGTAGAGGATACGTCCCTTGTGCCGCTCCAACCAGTTCATCCCGAAGATAACATCAAATCCTAGCTTACTGAACTCAATGAACTGACTGGAAAGTCTTCTCCCTTAATTCTGATAATGGCTCCTCAGTAGTAACGAGTGCAACAAACCTTCTCCTTAGACGGGAGCGTAACCGTGAAGTCGGGTAGCTCATGCTCAGTCTAGCCCCAACCTGCTCGCAAATGATGCAGAGACAAAGGTATGCGAGGCCCCTGAGTCGAAGAGAACTGATGCCTCAATCCCATTGATCGGAAAGGTGCCGGTGAGGTTAGTACCGCTGGCGTCGGCCTGTGCCTCTATAAGTATGCTTAGTGCACCTTCCGTACCGAGTCCATAACCTAATTGTGTTCACAAGCTCCATGAGTATTGATGGTATAACAAGAGTCGTAATCAATTTATATGAACAACACTGTTATTTTATTCATGACCATCCTGTTTACAACATGTGCTTCAATCTTACATCTCATTTCTCATCTCATTCTAATATTACATGGCTAATATTGTCTAAAGGTTAGGTTTAATCTTCCAGGTCTCATATGGGTCGCATTGACTACTGCTGATGGTGCTGTATTCAGCTTGATTCTCTTAATCCCATGGTATAACATCCTTGATTCTCCTCCCAAAATTAATACATCACCTGACTTAAGTACTATCTTATCTGCACGGTCCGCACACTTCTGCTCGCCGTATAAAAACTCCGCATCATCTCCAATGGACCAAGACACTACGGGTATCCCTCTTTCGAGACTCCGTTGTCTCGTCTTTCCTGGTGTAGTCCCAGTTTCCCGTCCTTCTCGTAGAAGTTCACAATGCAAATGTCTGCTTGGATGTCTAGAATCGGTTCACGCTCCATCTGTTGAGCGATTTCCATGACTTGTGTAATAACTGGATGGAACTCTTCGGGTATTCCCGGTGGTGAGACTCCATCTTGCTCCCTCATGGTTTGGTAATTCTTGGCATACGGATTCCAATCCTTGCCCAAGCTCATCATCTTTAATTTCATCCTTGCTCCCCCTGGGTACTCCGGTGTGTAAAAACCTCCCGGTCCCATTCCTAGTTGATTGCATCTCCTGATGATGGCTATTTGTGCTTCGGTGTCAGGTATCCCCTTATTAAAATCATACCTGGGCGGATAACCTGACATTGTTCGGTCGGAAAGTCTATGGTTTCGATGTCGGTGTGCTCCGGGTTAGGTGTAGATGGTATTGGGTAGCAAATGCTGAATCTCCCTAAAGTGGTAGTAGGTTACATCTTACTTAAGTTCTAATCTCATCTTATTCTTACTTAACTCATTTATTCACCAAGAATGCATGATAATGCGGTAAGCAGGTAGTTTTTATTACTAAACGGTTATAGTGGTACCTGGCCTCGATGAGGGCTCAGGCTCATCATCCCGGTCCACCATGTGTAAAGTGGGTCCCGACTTCTGGGTCACCCGTGGGTTCTTGTCCGCCGGCTGCTGCACCTTCCTCTGACCGTCAGATCCAGCTCCCTGATCGGTCTTGCCCTTGCCCCTGGTATCGGGCCTATAGGCTCTGCTAGCAGGATTCCGGTAACACTCATACGCTCGATGCCCGTAGACTCCACAAAATTGCACTCCACCTTATTCCCCTTACAGTCGAGCCCGGGGTGGTCCTTGTGACACCATCTACAGATGAAGCGTCGCTGGTAGCCACCACCGGCTCCCTTCTCAGTCTCAGATCCTGTTGATTCACAATATCAATTCTCATATCTCAAACGGTTACTAATTTATTTCTTAACTCATTCATTGTTAGTTTCCTCACCCTTTGGCGCCTTAGAGCGCAGGGGTGTAGCTGCAATAGCATACGTCAACTTCAATGGCTCTTCTGAAGCCTTCTCCTTTTCCTCCTTCCCT